>OV651823.1:22828474-23143464 GCA_927349885.1 Psylliodes chrysocephalus
ATACCTTTTTCTCCAGAAATTTTTTCTCTAGAATGTGTATGGCCTTTGTATAAAAGCATTTTGTGACCTCTTTCGCTGTCAACAAATTGTAACGGCATTTTCAAATTTTACAATGATGTAAACTCGTACAAAGACAAAATAAGAATGATTACAGTTCGTTGGTATTTTTTATTTAAACCTTTTATACATATATTATAAACAGGGCATCTAAAATACCAACTTACACAAACAAGCTATTGAAGATAATCCTTTTTAGAATTAAATATTGATTGCACTATGAATATCTCCTTGAAAGGATTAATAAAGGATAATTATAATTCTCTATTATTATTAACTAATGTGGTAACTTACCCGAATTGGCTAATGAAGACAATCCTTTTTAAATAGTAGGTAAAGGACTGTTGAGAACCTGCGACTGCCGCTTATACACTTTAAATTGGCTTATCAATAATACATTATTGATATTTATTATATTTTTCTTAGTAAAAACTACTTGATTAGCAGAAAAAAAGTAAATCATATTTTTGTGTAATTTAGAGTAAGATATTTTGTAATTTGTTTGTTTTTCAGACATACTGTATAAATCATAGATACAATACGATATTTTTGTGGCGATGAATTGTCGTAGCGATAAACTGTCGTAGCAATGAAAAGTCGTGGCCATGAATTGTCGGCTTTGAAAGGTCGCGCGATAAATTGTCGCGCGACGAATTGACTGGATACCATGATTCGTGGCTAGTTCAAAACATCCGAATAAACTATTTTCCACAACAGTTATACAGTGAGGACATTATAGGTTGGAATAAATTTGATATTTTACTATTTAACAGTATTTTAACAAAATGCTTCCACGGGTCAATTTTTATTTTCAACTGCGCGTCTTACGCTACAATTGAGTGTACGACGGCACCACTTTCGTGTACGTAACGTTATCGATTTTTTTTAATAGAACAACATATTTTCTCTTTATTTTTAAATTTCCCAATAACAGAAGATTAAAAAGTGTATGTAATACATATAATCCAAAGTCATTTGTATGTGAATTAGAGAATTATCAGAATACATGTAAAAATTTAATGTTCAAAGTAAAATTATTTTGCTGCTACCTTTACTACACACATTTTGTGATACCCTGTATAAGATCAATTATAACATTTTTATGTTCTGGAGGCCAACTTTTGTGTATTTACTAATAGAGTTAAGTTTATTTAAACTTATTATACTAACTTACACTGAAAAAAATATTGTACGTAATATCAATGAACACCAATTATTGTTCTTTTTTCATTGATGCAATGAAAAAATTCATTGGAACCATAAAAAGACAGTCATTGCTTAATTACCTTATTTGTTCTTACAATGTACTTCTGTTCATTAGAAACTGATGAACAAATTCCACAATTCAATGTATATATTTATTTTCTTGGCGAATTATTTTCATTAGTTCAATAATTAGTTCGTTGCATTTATGAATTTTTACATTAACAACAGAAATTAAAATTAATAAATTCAAAACATTACATTAATGTACACTGGTTTTAAAATAATACCTACAGTTATTAAATCAATAACTCAATTCCATCATTTAATAATTTAGTACATTAGATTAATGAATTTGTACATAGTAACGTACGTTATTTTAAGGAAATGCCTTACATTGTTATAGTGTACAACGTTTATCGTTTTAATGTACGCCGTATATAAAAACAATAAATTTGTACATAAAATTATGAAGGCATACACTAAATCAATGTAATGATTTTGAAAAATAACTCGGTTCCTGTTATAATGAATTACGTTTATTATTTTATAATTGTCGTATTTTAATCAATATAATCGTTATTAAATAATACTGTGTTAAAATGAGTAGCATTTTTTGTTATTAAGCATATTTATGCAATTCAGTGTTCGAATACTTCAATAATACGTTTTTTCATTGGTTGGAGAGAAAATGCCTCGGAACTTACAGTTAAATAAGGTATTCTGCTAAACAGCTTTAAGTTAGTCGTGGATTACTGCATGATGTTCTAGATTTTCTAGAAAGCATGTATTGTTAAATAATAGTTATGTTATAACATAAATAATAGTTACAGTTATTATATCAATATTCCAGTTTCCCAATATTTTATTATTTTTATTATTAAGTAATTCAGTACATTAGGATAATGAATTTATGTATAGAATATATAAAGACAAGTACGTTATTTTAAGGAAATGCCATTTACTATTAAAGCGAACGTATTCATCGTTTTGATGTGAGTCGTACATAAAAATAATAAATTTGTACATAAAATTATGAACTTATTCATTAAATTATTGTATAAGGTAACTTATTTCAAAGTTTTAATGAAATGCGTTCATTGTTTCAAGTAATTCAATGTACAAATACATCAGAAATACGCCTTTTGATTGGGTCGAGAAAAATTGCAGACGAAGAAGGCATTATGCAAAATAGTGTCCAGTTAGTTATTGGTGTCGTAGAAGGTATGTACGTTTATTTTATTTTTAAAATTAAGTGTTCATGCAAATTCTTTTTAGACATAGGATCAAAGACTATCTAAGGTTTGGGTACATATTTCATTTGTCGTCGACACTTTACTCGATTGACATTGTTGATTAGACACTGAAAACATAGACACGATTTAGGAACTAATTCTGTATTTCGATTTTGTCAGAATGATTGTAATTAGATCTTTTAAAATATATGTAGTTTTAAAATACATATAACTAGGAAACATGTTGTAGATTCGTATATCGAAACAAACTTCGCTGACATGGACAAAACCCATACAATACCTAATAGTTATAAAATCAATTAATTTGGAAGTTATCAAGAAATTTGTGGAATTTAAACAATAGGAATTTCAGAGAACATTAAAATAATAAAAATTAAAATATGTCAAACTAAAATGTGATCAAGACGTAAAATAATATAAATAAAACTAAAAACCAATATCACATAAATTACGAAAATAATAATTTTTTTAAGAAAAAGTTCTTATTTCAACTTTACTAAATTTTATATGCCAGCATTTCGAAGAAAAAGAAATAGCAATGACAATAAGAACCTACCAGTTATAGACTTGAAAATAAAATTATAGAAAGATTTCCTTTTGAAAAATTGGTAATAATATCATTTCAGATAATTTTTCTATATATTCACTTAATTTGGTCAAGTGTTATTCCAGTGACAGTCATTTTTTTTATTTATTTTCTGTTTTAGGATATTCATCGTACAAAAAAAAAGAGGGAAATATATATTAAATGCACAAATTTAAAAAATTCGCTTACAAAAGTGCTAGACATCAATCAACCAAGTAAGAAAAGGAAAGGCAACTCGGCATCTATAAGAGTTCCGTAAGTTTTTTAAAATCTATAGGTGTTTTTATTTCACCTCATTTTTTCTCTAGCTACCTTGTAAAATAACAAAAAAAAAAACAATTTGAAATATTCTATTTTTGCTTAGCCGAAGCAGAGGTTTAATATTTAATTTAGTTTCAGTTTCTATTTATTTGCATTAATTCTAAAATTCATGTGGAAAAAATTATGGCTTTAAAAAAAATTACATCACAGGCTTGTCAGAATTTTTTTGAAAACGTTTTGATTTTGTTTATGTTAGTCTGATGCTACTCTATAGTATAATAAAAAAAAAACAAAAAACTTTTAGGTCCAGAACCAGATGTTGAAATATGAAGAGCAATCATGTTTGAGAATCTGACGTCGGAGCAGTTTGACAGCTATTGGAAAGCCTGCACAAAATATAGATTAAACGATATCAAAATGTCTCAAAACACCCAAGACATTTTTACAAAATGGCTCCATTATAAACATCCTTCTGGTTACCGATTGGTAATTACACAATATTTTATAAATGTTCGGAAACCAGTGCTGATAAACTTTTTTTAGATTGAAATTGATTTCGAAGTGGCATTCGAAAATGGGGATGCATTTGTGAAATATTTTAATTTGTATTTTGACAAAATTTTATCTTTTTTAAGAACAGAAATCAAGGACAAGACATCTACATAATTGCTTGAAAATCTTAAAAATGAAAATATTACTGAAAGTGAGTAATTACCTTGTTATTATACAGTTTGACACCAAGTTTAAGTTTAAAAATATGGATAGTTGGATAAATAATACGTTTCTATGTTTTAGGTGGCAGACATGCAGTTCTATTATGGGCACTACATGGATACTTTGTTCATACCATTAAGGCGATAAAAAAGGCTCCAGCGGGAAGCAAAACGTAATTAAATATAAAAGACTCTCAGGAATCATTCCTTTATATAAGTGTCAACCAACAAGGAGTTGAGGAATACTTAAGATTTTTAAAATCAAAAAAGGACATATTCAGTCATTTATTTTTTGTTTCGGTGAGGATATATAATTAATACCATAATTGTAACAGTATATTTTGATGATATTTGATATACATTTTTTAATATATTAAGGGTTGTATGTTTTAACATTATATATTTCTTTGACCTTGATTTTCCCCCCGAATCGGAAATGTTTTAGAATTTTGTTTCCCATTATTTTTTCAAAATGCAAGGAAGTCAGTACTTAAGACTAATAATAATAATTGTGAAGAGGAAGGAAAATGTTAAATATTGGTTTCTATTGAAAAGAAAAATCGATTACGTCATCAGCCTCTCAAAGTTGGCATAACCTTTTTTTTAAGTATGCCAAAGAATGAAAAACATAAATTGACATATTCAGAATATTTCTTAAAAATCGACTATTTTCGAAATAATTAATTTATTTCAAATATTTGCACCATCCTTTATATGATAGCTACTCAAAAAACATTTTGATATTATATTTTATGCGTTTGTGTTTGTTATTGTTTGTTTTTATTTAATTTTTTTGCCATTTATGTAAGTATATTAGTTTTTAATCGTTTATTTCTTTGTTTTTAATTCAATATACATATTTTTTTGAAATTTATATACTCTTTTTTTAATTTCTAATTATACTTCCTTTTATCACTAAGCTTTGCTTATGCCATTATTGCCACTCCTGTTATTAGATTAATAAATAATAATCATTGTTGCAAGAAATACATTACACCAAATCCATGTACGAGTGCATTGAAATAAGTCAAAAATGTTCAATAATTCGATAAAAAAATTGTCGATACAATCCACTAATTATACCAGATCAATGTAGTGGATACATTGAAAAAACGCAAGAATATTGATTCAACGAACATATACATTGATATAATAATCAGATTTTACTGGATCTATGTATTAATTCATTGAAATAGCGTAAGAATATTCATTGGTACAACGAACAAATACATTGATATAATAATCAGATTTTACTGGATCTATGTACTAATTTATTAAAACAAAGCAAGGATGTTTTTTGATTCCATGAAGATGTACACTGATACGATGAACAAAGTTATTGATAAAATGAATGAATATCATTATATAAGACCAATTCATTGAAATTAGGAAGTCATATTCATTAAATTCGTGTACTTATTCTTTAAGCTAAAGGATTTTTGTTCTTTACGCTAATGTACTTATTTTCGTGATAACAATAAACGTTTATCAGTTAATGTACGAAAATACATTGTATTAATAAAACTGTGCATCGGACGAAAATTAATGTACAATATTTATTAATACAATGTTTTTTTTATTGTATTTACGTACCTTTTTGGTTCAGTGTATAGTATAGTATTAAAGTAATTAATTAGTGATTGAAAGTTACAATTAAAGGGTGTTATAAATTTAAAATAAAATTGTAAAAATAATTTAGCTGTTCTGTATAATCAAACAAAACTTAAAAGATAATTAAGTATAAAAAATATATAATTTAACGTGTAGTAGGGTGAGGTATATATAGTACACTTTCTGTCTTAATGAATCGCCTTCCACTTGATCCAAAACAAGAGCCTTCATTTTTAAACTGTTCTTAAGAGACAAACGTATCAAGGAACAGAATTACTTTTAATACTATATATAATTTTTCTATCCAATCTTTAGAAAAATTCAAAACATTTTGAAAATATTTGCAAAAGTGGATACAAGAATAACTGCGCCACTTAACATTAATTAATGAAAAAGAATATTTTTCTCTTAAGATTTTTGTTTCACACTCCTACTATTGTATATACCTATAAAAAAAATTATAAATTGACGTTTTTGACACGAAATCATGATGTCGCGGAGCAGATTGTACTGCCGAACGATTCGATCATTATAAAAAAAGTATTTCAGTTTTATGTTGGCGAAAAATAATAGGGAAGATTATTTATCTACTGTTTATATGATCAAAGGTATTTATTCACTTTATTTCTTAAAAAAATTAGTACTCTACTTAAATTAATCCAATAAAAACAAGTATTTTAATACTCCAAGTGAGAAATATTTTAGATATTGACTTTATTTTTAATTCTATGTTTATGCAAAGTTTTCTCGTCTAGATGTTATTCAATTTTTCTATAAGAATTATTAAATTTTTTGTACAAAGAAAAATAATGATGCAAGAATGCACCAGCCGATGTGTCTGTAGCTTTATAATGAAATTTCAGCAACCGGATTTTCTTTCGTTCCATTTTAATTCTTGTTGTTTGTACTCCACGAAAATTTATTTGTAGTTTTTGTGGATTTTTTTAAATTCTAATCCAGTTTTAATTGATAAAACAGTAGAACATTATAAAAAGCTAAAGTAGAAATAATACCTTACTTTACCTTAATCTGTTTGATAATATCTTTAAACGGATCTAGTTTCCTTACGATACATTTGTTAGCACAAGTTTGATTCTATTTTTTAGCTACAGAATCACCTACTAAAATTTGTGCTAAAAATTTTATATACGAAATTTATGTAAGTATGCATAACCGGGGATTTATATTTAGATATACTTAGTACTGAAAATAACAAAGTTAATGATTATCTAAACTTCCTAAATTAAGTTTTTTCTAGTTATATTACACGGAATAAAATGTGACTAGAAAATTTTACTACAATGTTGTAGTAGTAGGCTTGTAGAAAAATACTTAACTTTTTGTAGAAAATTTTACTATAATTTATAGTTAAAAACTATTCATTATTGTAGCAATTGAATTGTCGAATAAAATGCTACAACAATAGGAAAGAAGACCACAATGTTTAGTATATTTTACTATTGTTTGTAGAAGTAGAAATGTATTACAATTATTGTAAGTATTACTATTAACTTCTGTTAAAATTTGTACAAATATTAATAATTATCTCTACAAAAAATAGTAATACTTTACATCCCTTCTTATGATAAAAATTCAATTTTGTTGAAAAATATTCTATAATATTGTAGAAATTTTAAGTCATGTGAATAAAACAGAATTCTGCTATTGGCCAACATTTTCTGACGTCGACCACAAATGGTCAGACAGCAGTAGTCGTTCGCCATGTTCACAAAACAAAGCATCGTACATATATAACACATTATTATATTATAAGCAGTGATGGTTCGAGAAAATTTTAATAATAACTTCTATAAGTGGTAAGTATATTTATTATTATTTCTGAATAATTTACCTGTAGATACCTAATTTAAATAACCTTAGTAGATTATTTTAATGAAAATTCCACACCTTTAATTTTGAACCAATCAATGTTTTTGACAGATCACCATGGCAACGGAGGTATTTTAGTGGACATTTTTTTCTCGTGGGGTACCCAACAGCGAATTATACTGGACATTTTTTGAAGTTTACAATAACAGACCATTTTTGACAGACTGGTTTTTATTTGTTCACATAATAGGTTTAGTTTTGATACATTTTAGTTACAATGCTAAGGTGTTTTCTATATTCTTCGGCCACTTCTTTTCTTCTTAATGGCGAAAATGCAGGACTTTGGATGCTTTGAATTATGTGTCTATGTCTAATAAAATATATATATAATATTTAGACACTAATTTATTCACCTTTTTCCCATTCAGCACTTTGAATTTTGCGTAGTTTAGGTGCAAATATTCGTGGACAATTCGGAACAAATTTTCGTTTTTTAAGTTGGAGCCACAATCCTCCATTAATCCGAGTAAGTAAGTCATGGTGCAATGATTGATCATTACATCAGACAATTTCACGCATATTTTGCATAGCGTATGATTTTCAAATCGATTCATTTTTAAACAAATAGGTAATTTTGTTGGTTTTACTTGCTGTGCAATATTCTTTATCGCAACAAAACGGGAGTTATTTAATGTTTTGAACTGTCAAAATACAATGATCACAGCCTCCTACGATTGATGCTTGCTGACGCTGGTTATGAATTTCATGCCATTTTAAAGCGCTCATAACGCATGTTAATAAAAACGCAGAATAACAATTTTCTACCACTTGTAGTTATTCAAAACTTACGTAAAATTAAAGAATATACTATTTTCTATTTTCAAATGGTATTCCCATGCAACTACAATGAGTAGAAATAAGCAATTTGAAGGCCTAAATAATTGCAGCGAAACATTTTTTTACGTCGGGCCGCTTGACAACTTCAAAACTGAAATTATATTCGAGGTTAGGGTCTCACTTAGTTACCATGACAACTCAACAATCAAGGCGACAACACCTTTTATGTTTCACTGGTGACTTGGAGAAAATAATTTGCATTGTTGAGAAACGAAAAATAAATTTTAAAAATATTTAATTTTCAACCATAATTCGGCGTGGAATTTTCTTACCGAATACCACGCGAGGTCAAATTAATATCAGGAAATTTTTTGACCTCTAGTGGTATTACTAGTGAAAATAGTTATGGCCAACGATCGATTGTTGTGCCAAGTTCGATAATGTTTTTTCGATTTAATTGTGACATATCTACTTTTTAATTTTTTTTAGTTCTCCGACATGGTAATTTAATATTCCAATCACTGTAAAGGTTTTATTAAAAATTACTACAATTTGTTTGAATTTTTACTATTTATTGTGTAAAATTTTCGTATTAATTTTCATGAAACGCAATACATTTTTAATATAAATTCATACAATGAATAGCAAAAATTATAACAATTTGTAGAACAATTCTTGTGATACATATGTATATTTTTGCTACATATTGTAGATCAGTGGTCGCCAACCTGTCGATCGCGAGCTACCGGTAGATCGCGAAGGCAATTCTGGTAGCTCTCACAACGATTTTAATTTAAAAAAATACAAACTGCAAAAATCAGAGATGCTTCCGAAAATTCCACAAAAAAATCTAATTGTCATAATATTAAACATATACAGCGGCAACGTTGCGGTGAGCGATCTGCCGCTGACGCCATCAAGCTAAAATCGGCTAGAACCGACCAGCCGGACCAGCGCGTTAGTGTTCGAGAACGATCAGGATTGCTTTGAACGGGATAAATACGCACGGCGCGGCGACATTACGCTTAGTTTAAAACTAAACGCGTAACCAACGTCCAGCGGTTGGGTTAGTAGAGAATAACAAAAAATAATATTATGGCAAGCAGTTGTAAGAAGGTAAAGACATACCACTTTCATTCGGAATGGAAAGAACAATACTTTTTTACAGAAGTTAAAGATAAAACTGTGTGTTTGTTATGTAATACTTCAGTCTCCGTTGCTAAAAAAGGAAATATTGAGAGACATCATAAAACTGTACATTCTAATTTTGAAAAATCATTCCCACTACATTCTGCCGCCAGAAAGGAGAAACTGAAACAGTTAAAAAATCAGTTAATTGGACAACAATCAATATTTTTAAGAACAGTCGACAAAAATAAGGCTGCAACTGAAGCATCGTACCGTGTGTCCCAGATAATTGCACAAAAAAAGAAACCGTATGAAGACGGGGAAATGATAAAACAGGCGTTTTTAGAAGCTGCTGATTCGTTATTTGCCAACTTTAGAAATAAAGACGAGATAGTTTCAGCTATAAAATCAATGCAACTTTCTGCTAATACAGTAGAAGTAAAGAGCAATGATATTTTTTCACAGTTAAGAACTGACTTAGATAACTGTGTTTATTTTTTACTTCAACTGGATGAATCAACAGATGTCGTTAACACTGACCAGATGGCCGTGTTCGTCAGGATGGTTTTTAGTGATTTTACGATTAAAGAGGATCTTTTGAAGTTTATTCCACTGAAAGGACACACTACTGAACAGGAGTTGTTTTCTTATTTAAAAAATATTATTTCTTCCGAGAAAATTCCAATATCGAAAATGGTAGGCTTGACAACCGATGGCGCTCCAGCTATGGCGGGTTGTGATAAGGGTCTGGCGGCGTTATGTCGTAAAGATGAAACTTTTCCGCAATTTCTCTGTTACCACTGCATTATCCATCAGCAAGCATTATGTGGAAATTTCCTGAAACTAAACAACGTTATAAAATTGGTGGTAAAAATTGTGAACAAGAGTTACAAAAAATATTATTCAAAACCTTGGCCGATGAAGTTGACTGTCAATACGGGGACCTACTCCTTCACTCTGAAGTTCGATGGTTAAGTAGAGGACGGGTGCTGAAACGTTTTAATGATGTCCTATCTGGCATAGTTCAATTTTTCAAACAACGCGATGAACCGACTCCGAAACTAGAAAATTCAATCTGGATTAGAGATTTTGGTTTTCTCGTGGACATTACAGAGAAATTAAACGAACCTAATTTGCAGCTTCAGGGGAGAGACAAAGAACTAGCGGAAATGATTTCTGATATAAAAGCATTTATCAAAAATCTGGAGTTTTGGGAACAAAACTTAATTAACAGCGATGCCAAGCATTTTCCTATTCTTTCAGAAAAAATATATCAAAATCCATTAGAACCCTATGACAGCAAATATCATGTAGAAATAGTTTCTACCCTGAAGAATAATTTCAAAAATCGTTTTAAGGATCTCAACGAAATGGCTTTAGTAGCGCAGTTTGTTGTTTCACCCTTTATGGAAATTGATATCCAACAGTTTGCAACTTGTGTTATGCAGAACTTTGGCGAAGACATCGCTGCAACAGAAATGGACGAAATTGAGTTTCAAAATGATTTAGCGTTAAAATCGTTAGTCTCAAGTACCAAATGTATCTGGCCTATTGTAAGTAAAGACAAATATTCAGTTTTATGCCGTGTTGCCTTGAAAGTGAAAGCATTATTAAGTTGAACCTATTTGTGTGAATCTTCATTTTCCAATATGAAGTTTATTAAGAATAAATATCGCAATCGACTTACAGATGAACATTTGGATAATTGTATTCGAATGGCTGTATCAAATTATACTGCAAACATTAAAAAAATTATCGATATGTCTGAATGTCAACCGTCTCATTGAAAGTGCTTTTTTATTTTTCAATGTTTATGTTCATGATAGTGCATTACTTTTTTGTTGTTATTATTAACTATTTTTAAATCTTACGTGACATGCCGTTGTGGCTGGATAAAAGTTTGTGTTTATTTTTCAAACACCTTCGTTTGGTAGGTAGGAATGTAGCTATGAACAAGTACGTTATAGTAATATTAGTTATTTTGTTATTAGTTTATTATTAGTACCTATGTATTATGTATTACCAGTTAAATAGTAAAATAAATACATATAATGATAAAATACAAAATTATAAAAATACAAATAACCAATAAAAGTTACTTACAATGGTATTATCTATAATTTTTGTGCTATACAAAATTTTCCTAAAATAGTCGGTATTCGAGAAGTTTGATAAAATGTAAAAAAATTAAATTTTTATAAAAATTGTTTAATTAAATATTGTTTGTAATATAATTTTCTATAATTTCTATTCTATACATAATTTCTCTAAAATGGACGTATTCGAGATATTTGATAAAAAGTGTAAATTTCGAATTTTGAAGAAAACTAAAAAACGAATAGAGAAAAAAAAATCATTAAATTTTAAAATTAAATTTTATTTCAGCCTGAGGTGAAATTATTAGTTTTTGGGTAGAGTCGGAACATCTGGGGGGGTACTTTATGGGCAGTCATTTTTATATTTTATGAAACATATCTGTTATTTATGTTTGAAGAAGAAAATTCTTCAAATAAAAGTTACTTACAATGTTATTATCTATAATTTCTGTTCCATACAAAATTTTCCTAAAATGGTCGATATTCGAGAAATTTGACCAAATTTAAAAAAATCAAATTTTTATAAAAATTGTTTATAAATAAAAGTTGTAATATAATTTTCTATAATTTTTATTTTATACATAATTTCTCGAGATATTTGATAAAATGTGTAAATTTCGAATTTTGAAGAAAACTCAAGAACAGATAAAGAAAAAAACATTAAATTTTAATAAATTTTAAACTTAAGTTTTATTTCGGTCTGATGTAAAATGATTTAGATTTTAGACGATTTAGATGTACGTGGAAAATGTATAAATTTTGTTTATCCTCTAAACATTTAGAGAGATTGTACAAAATAATCGGAAAAAGCCTGTAATAACTAGATAGGAAAGTCATGTGTTGGACACATCAGATTTTTATTATTGGTACTTCATTCTTTATGTTCCAAATTTAGATTATGGAATTATAATTTACTATTATTTGTGTAAATACCAGAAGTATGCTGTAACATCAATAATACTTTCCATTATAAGAAAGTAGTTGTCCAAGCCATAAACCTAAAAAAAATATTTCCGATATTAAATTCAAATTATTCAAGGCTCAGTGATCCAATGTAATCTATGCTAATAAACTGCTATTAAATTCCTAGTATTTTTTTTTATTTACTTAAATACGTCATTTTATTTAATAGTGTGAATTACTTAAAATTACAATATAGGTATAATTGATATTATTCAAAAATGGTAATAAGTCAATAATGTGAACAAAATTAATTTTAAAATGTATGACAGCTAGTAGTTTCCCCTTTAATTTTCGAAAACGTCACTCAAAATACAATAAAATTTACAATAACCGATAGTTAGGCAAATAAAACTGTTTCAAATACTAAAATATAATAATAATTAGAACTCAAATTTGTTAATTTTACTTTTAAATATATCTCATGCATTTTCAGCAGCAAGATACAGAAATTTAAAATTTGGTATTTTTTATATAAATTAGACTTATTACCCTGATACTGTTTCTATGAACATGTCCCATCTAACCAAAACAGTCGAGTGCCTGCTTGTTATATTTTTGTAAGTAATTTTGTTTCATAATTTATTAAAAAAGAAAACCCATCTTCACACACCTTCACACGCTAAAACAAAAATATGGGGTTTCTGTTATTTTAAAAATTTTTATACTGTTTGTAATCGTCCCCATGTGTTTTTAATGTTTTTAAATTTTAACTGCACCCGAAGACGGAAACAAAGTTTTCCGAAACATATGTAGTACTATGCTAACGATATAAAATAAAATTAATGACCTAATACACCAGGGATATTTTTATTTATATCAACGTTGTAGTTCTCTGGTCTTTTAAAAATTCTTGCTTAGTTTTTCTTGACTTTTTACAAATATATGATGAACAACCCGCACACTTTTTTTTTCCTGGGCTCGTCTGACTATGTGTCTCCGAATAACACTGAAGCCTATTGGCTTATTGTGTTTTACCCCTTGTTAGTTCATAGCACCCACTTTATCACATTTGTACCTTGTACAAGTTTGTACAGATCCTTGGGTGAATGGGTTCTATACGTTGTTGGATCAACCTGGGGTTGTGCAAAAAGAGCCTGTCTTTTGCGATCTAGAGCTTCGCATTCGCACAGTATGTGTTTGGCCGTTTCTGGTTTCTTGTGACATAGTCGGCACATGAGTTCCCATTGTACATGCCAATTTTGTTCAAGTGTCCCTTTACTGGGGCGTGCCCAGTCATTAACCCTGTTATCACTTTCAACTGGTTCCTATTCATTAAGAGTAGTTCTCCAGTTCTTTTGGGACATGGTCTGCCTATGAAGGCTTTTCCATGTGCCTGTTTTGGGGTGCTTCCCCAATAGTTGATATGTTGTTCCCGAATCCAGTCATTTATAAAACCCCAGACTGTACTTTTTGGTACTCCTGGATTTGTGTCTGGTTCCGCTGTTTCTTCTGACCCTCTTTTTGCAAGTTCTTCAGCCTTTTCGTTGCCTTCGATCCCTTTGTGACCTGGCACCCAAAATAGTTTTACTCTATTTCGGTCTGCCAGTGTTCTTAGTTCTTCGGTGCATTCCCATACCAGCCTCGACGTAACTTTCTGACTCGATATGACCTTAAGTGCCGCTTGGCTGTCTGACATTATTTGAATATGCTAATTTTCGACAGCTCTTTCATTGTTCGTTTTTGCACATTGCAAAATTGCGTATACCTCGGCCTGAAATACCGAGGAATGTATTCCTATAGCATAGCTATGGTTAGTATCAGGGTTTTTGGAGAATACTCCTGCCCCAGTGCCTTCCGCAGTCTTAGACCCGTCTGTATACCAGGTTTGTTCCTGTCGTTGGGCATTGGGCTCCCTTATGGTGATCTCCGCTCTTTCCTGTATTAAAACCTCAAAGGGAGTAATAAAAGAGTACCTCTTGGTTATGTGGTCTGATCTCATGTCTAGCACGTCTCCTGTCACTAACCTTGAGATACTTATGTGACCTGGCCTAATGTCAAGATTTCCCAGTGTAAGCACCTAATCTTGCCTCCCCTTGTATCACATAGTGATGAGGTGGGAGTCCTATTAGTGCTTCCATTGCAGCAGTGGGGGTTGTTTTCATTGCCCCCGTTATTCCGAGGCAGGCAAGTCTTTGTACCTTGCTTAGCCTCGTTATTGCTTTCCTTTGCTGTGTCTTTGGCCACCACACCAAAGCTGCGTATGTTATTATGGGTCTCACCACCATGTTATAAAGCCAGTATACCATGTCTGGTTTTAACCCCCATTTTTTTTCCAAAGGATCGCCTTGCCATCATTAATGAGGTTTCGGCTCTCCTTGTGGTTCTTTCTAGATACTGGTTCCAGGTAAGTCTCGAGTCAATCATAACCTCGAGATATTTTACCTCCCCCTTAAGCTGGATGCTTGCACCTCTTAGGTTTAGAGGCCCTAGTCCCTCCAATTTCCTCCTGCGGGTAAATGCAATTATGTCAGATTTGTTTGGGCTAATGTTTAGTCCTTCCGCCTCTGTCCATTTCGTTACTATATTTAGAGCCTCTTCCATTCGATCTCTTACTATAGTGTTGTATTTTCTCTGTGCCATGATCACTAGATCATCGGCATATCCCAGGGTTCTATGTCCCTTATCTTTGAGAGCCCTAAGCAGCCCGTCCACTACAAGGTTCCACAGGAGTGGAGACAGCACTCCATCCTGTGGACATCCTCTCGCTACCTGTGCCGCTGTTGTCTCTCCCATAAGGGTTGTGTGTATAGTTCTCTCCCTTAACATAGAGTCGATCCAGGACACGCATGTGTCCTCGATTCCTCCACTTACATGTTGATGTATCAAATAATTTAGTGTTAGCTTCTTTTATAAAACGGTCTAGTTTATTTTTTGCAGCATCACTTGTTTTTTTAACGATTTTTTAATGTCCATAAATTGTTTGTGATATTTTTTAAGTAATATTAATTTGATATTTGTTGAAACTTTTTCTACAACAGTTTTGGAAATGTCGACCACTGTTTTATTTTTAACGTCATCATGTTCTGTATTTAGATCGTTTTGTATAAAAAAGTACAAAAAAATTAAGAAATTACCATTGTCTGCTAAAACAGTAAAATATGGAACAGTCAAAATGTCTTCGAACATAACCAGCCAGCAAGTCGAAGATCTCAAATTGGTTTCGGCTTTGTCAATAGCAGTTGGCGAGTCTTGTCACATAAATAATACAGCAAAAATGTACGATTTTAACGAATGATCAGTGGATTCAAAAATTTTATTTTATGGTAGTTATGTCTCATCTAAATCAGCTTAATCGTAAAATGCAGGGAAAGGAAATACAATTTTTTCGATGCTAGAAGAAGTTATTACATTCGAAAACAAATTATCTGTTTTTGTTCAAAATTTTGAAAAAGGAATTTTAATTCACTTTTCAAGCCTCTTGAGACATTGTCAAGAAAATAATTCTGATATTGACATTTGTTATTTCAAAGCGACACTTATAAATATGAGAAAATGTTTCAGGAATTCAAAAACAGCAAACAGACGTTAGCCTTTGTTAACAAACCTCTTAATGCTACAGTATTAGAATTAAATTTTTCTCCCTTTAATATTGATATTGGAAAGTTTGAAATACAATTGCTGGTTTTAAAAAACAAAATTTGAACGTCTTTGTGCCGATATAGAAATATTGAAGAAAAACCAATATGGTCTGCTCTGAAAGACCTGGAGAAGGAAGATATGTTAATTTTTAACATTTGGGGCAGTATTCCTGATTCATATGATTAGTTGAAAACATTAGCATTTGCTGTTCTTTTCTTATTCGGGTCCACATATTCATGCGAACAATCTTTTTCAAGCATGAACCTTATCAAAAATAAACTGAGAAGTCGTCTTATTGATGAGGACCTGGAATCCTGTCTAAAATTAAAAACAACAACATATAAATCTGACTTACTCAAACTTTCCAAGAAGATACAGTCTGTTCGCTATACTTACGCGGGTTTCGGATTAACAAAATTATGCAAATTAGTCATTGACAACCAGTTCCAATAAGCCTCTTCCCAAGAAATTAGCTAATGATCAGATTTAAATTAAAATACCTTTGGCTGTTGATTGGATTCTTTGCAAGTGTTGACATTGTATGTATATTGTAAATTTAGTGGAAATTTTAAAAATGCCTAGACGTGTGTTAGATGTAGATAGTCTAATTTTTAGTGTACATAAGTATTTTACGGATTAAAAAGAAAATGGCGGTCCTTTAAAATCGGCAATGTCTGTACAACAACGCGTATGTGATGCTCTAGAAATTAGTGAAACCAAATTAAGAGTATTACAAAATCACAATAGTGAACTGCCAAAAGAAGATCACCGCAAAACTCGCCCATCATTGAAAACGAAAGATATTCCAGATGGAAAGAAATTTGAAATTCGTAATACCATTTATCGAATGAGGGCCAACAAGGAATATGTGACCTTAAATACAATTCTCTCGGAATTACTAGATAGAAAATTTGACGACATTGGCAGAACAAGTCTATGACAAGTGATACATAACTTGTGTTTCAAATTTCAAATGGAGGATAACAGAAAGGCCTTTTGTGAAAGAAGTTTTCTCGTTCAGAAGAGAATTAACTTTCTAAGAAAATATTCTAAATTTAAAGAAAAAGGTGCGAATTTTATATATGTAGACGAAACATGGATATTTTCTAGGGGTGCAACCAAGAGAATATGGCAAGATGATAACGTAAAGTTCGTCAAACATACCAATGGAAAAGGGAAGCGACACATAATTTTACGTACAGGAGTGAAATCGGGTTTTATAGAAGGTGCAGATTTAATATTTTCATCTAAATCAAAATCCAGTAACTATCACGATATAATGAACACAGAAATGTTTGTAAAATGGTTGCATGAAAAACTTCTCCCAGGTTTAAGTGAGCACAGCGTAATTATTTTAGACAATGCACCTTACCATTCTGAAGTATTAAACAAAAGTCCAACGAATTCTTGGACTGTTTATAAAATTAAGGAATGGTTGACAAATAAACATATACCATTTCCTCAATATATATTAAAATCAGAATTACGAGTATTACGCTTGTCAAATATACAAGCAGAACCGAAAACCTTTGTTGTGGATCAGATTATTGAAAGTTACGGTCATCAAGTTTTACGTCTGCCACCGTATCATTGCCAGTTTAATCCCATCGAATATATATGGGGAATAGCAAAACAATATTATGACAACCATATTGGGCCTAATGGTTATAGTGACGACGCAGTTCGGGAAACTTGGCGAAAAGCACTTTCAATTGTAACTCCAGAAGTGTGGCGGAACTGTATAGTAGAGTTTAAAAATGATTCTATCGTGTCATTCCGTTTGCACTTCATTGCTAAAATGTATTACCTATTTTATATCATTCCTTACACCATAAGAACGCAAAATCGCCTGGTCGTCAAAAAATCGTAGTGTGCAGGGGGTAGTTAGGGGTGGTTTTCCAAAAAATATCAAAATTTTTTTTTTGCTTAATTTACATCTACACGCCATTTTTAATCATCTGCAAGAGTTTTGTTTCAAAATTCCAAGAGAAAGTATTTTATTTTTAATTTTAAATTACCTGCCCAACACGCTCTTATATGGAGTTCCTTAATATTAAATGGCTCGCGCTGAAACATCAAAATTGCAATATCATTTACACCGTGAAAACTCAAAAATGAAAATTCTAATCAAAAAACACTTTTAATAAACGTTGTAGAGCAAAGATCAAGGATTAAAATACTTTTTAGAAATTAAAAATCTAATAAATGGTTTCGTCAAAAAACTGTAAAATGTAAGAGCTTGTCCTGACGACCGCTCTCTGACGCGGAGATGCGGGGATGGTTGAAATTCTCTTGGCACGCTGTTGTATCTAGATGGTACAGTCGTCCGTATGTATTTTTGAGCCTCGTAAGTGGTTTTTCGTTTAAAGCAGCAGAAAGTACCTATATTGTTACTATAGCGAGGCGTAACGGTGTGATAATCAAAGATACATCATAAGAATATTATAGTGGTTTTCAGTTTATAATTTTGAGTATTTTTAAATATTTTTTAAAAGTTATGTTAAATAAATTAATAAAAGTTAGATATTTACAAAACACAAATATAATCAATTTAAAAATCCTTTTATTAATAAGTATTGCTGGTAACAATAATTTATACATTTCTGCTAAAATTCGCGTTAAAATAGTCGGAAGATAGGATACTTTACCTAATACTTCTTTTATAATTAACATTCAACCTTTTTAATAAAGTATTTGATAATAACGTGTGACTAGGCATATTATTGGTGCTGGAGTCGGTGTTCCGTAGTAGAATCTTCTATTACTGTGAATAAATCAATAAATGAATAAATAAATAATTTATTAATATTCTTATAAAATTAGCTTACAGCATTTAGTCAGACTCGGAATTTTCTTCACTCTCAGATAATATATTCTGGGAAGCTTCTGTGTTTTTTAGGTCTTTATTTGCACATGTAATTTGAGCCATACAATTGCAGGACCCAATGCAACAAATTTGTTTTTTCTTGCAGGAACATTGTGGCCCGTTGCAATCTAGGAAAAATTTTTAAATTAATAATATACTAATAATAATAATAAATAATTTACCTTTTTTACAATTGCAAGTATTTAAAGCAGAAGTGTCCTCAGGTAGTATTGATTCTGTACTTAAAATTGGTACCAGTTTTCCATTATCAATTTTCCAGCCACACTCTGATACTTCTGGTAAAGATGGTCTGGGTATCGTACTGTTCAGCCATATTTTAGTCTGGTAGTGCACACGAAGACAATGCTGTTTTAAAGTATCTAAAGTTGGAGGTAATTTGCTGATCGGCTTTGAGGACGCTAAAATCCCTCTAAGGTTGTTTATACAATGGATATTTTCGTTATTTGTATAAAATCGCATTACAAACTTAACCATTTTATTAAAATCTTCTTCTTCTAAATTATCACTTATGCCAACATTACTAAGTAAATTGTGGTGTGATAAAAATACTTTCCAGCATCTTTTTTTGCCCATTCCTACAAATTGACTGGTTGTGTCAGTGCATGAAACGCTGGTAGACATTTTGTCATTGAATTATCCATTTTCAATTCATGGATTGCTATAAATCTTTTGGTTTCTTTGGTTCCAACCTTTATCCAAATTTCCGGCGTCAGTGTATAGTACTGCTTATTAAATCCATCGTGTCGTGTTTCTAGAAAAATATTACATGTCAATTTACCTTTCTTCATCAAAAATGGGGTGCATTAAAAAAGTATATAAAAAACTTACATAATAATACTTATATGTATTGTAAAATAAGCATAAATTTAAAAAATTCTGTACGAAAAAGAGACAATATTTATATAGATAATATTTTATAAGCATCCAAATAAAATCAATAATCGACACATTTTTTTTTTAAATTTCAGTCACAAACATTAAATAAGACACTTGGGATTTTGTTTTTTAGCGAAACTGCTATTGTCCCAAATATTTTTTTATATATCCTACTATATATTACTACTGCGCATTACAAATAGTATATGTAGGAACTTACCTGTATTTATCAATAAAATGAAATAGCAGCTTAAATATTATAATGTTCGAATAATTCTGAAAAACAGTTAACAGGGATACTTAATGTAACTAAAAGTTGAGACCACAACGTAACAACACAAAAACATCAACACTTTACTCATTTGAAATATGCTGTAATGGTAATGGAGCACACATGCACCCTCTAAGTAGGTACTGTTTTAAACGAAAAGCATCCATCTAGACTCGAAAACACATACGGACGGCTTTACATAGAGATACAACAGCGTGCCAAGCGAATTTCATCCATCCCCGCAGCTCCATATCAGAGTGCGGTTGTCACGACATGCTTTTACATTTTACAGTTTTTTGAAGAAAATACTTATTAGATTTTTGATTTAAAAAAAGCATTTTAATCCTTGATCTTTGTTCTAAAACTTTTATAGAACGTCTTTTTTTGATTAGAATGTTCATTCTTAAGTTTTCACGGTGTAAATGATATTGCATTTTTGATGTTTCAGCGCGAGCCGTTTTATATTAAGGAACTCCATATAAGAGCGTGTTGGGCAGATATTTTAAAATTAAAAATAAAATACTTTCTTTTGGAATTTTGAAATAAAACTTTTGCAGATGATTAAAAATATTGTGCAGATGTAAATTAAATAAAAAAAAATAAATGCTATTTTTTGGAAAACCACCCCTAACTACCCCCTGCACACTACGATTTTTTGACGACCAGGCGATTTTGCTTTCTTATATTGTAAGGAATGATATAAAATAGGTATTACATTTTAGCAATGAAGTGCAAACGAAAATCGTTTTTAGAAGGAATTTCTTAGCGTTTAATCTCTACTAGTATATCCAAGTGCGAGAAACTAATAGAAGATTGGTGGACTCGTGAAAATAAAATAAACGAAATAAGTCCAATCATAATAACAATTAATGGTGATGACAGTGATGATGATGACGATTATGATATTTTGGATGATAATGACTGATTTACATTTTTGTTGGCAAGTTCAATTTTTTTATTTTTCATTTGAAATTCTCTATATGGAAAAAATTTTATGTTAGAAAATATTTTATTTGAGCTAAATAACCCTCTTATTATACATAGACCATATTTTATGTGTGAAGTGTAATATAAAATTATTATTAGTTTTATAATAGCCACATTAGGCTCCATTAATGAAGAAGTTAATTCTGCTCTCAATTATACAAAAGATTCTCCATTATTATTTAATTAAAAAGTTGTACATTATTTTTCATTTCATTTAACCAGTTGATATTTCCCCAAAGAACAGGTCAAACTTTTGGGTACTTACCTGGAAATACTCATAAAATTTTTAATCCGAAACCCGCGTAAGTATAGCAAACAGACTATACATTGATATTTGGCTCTCTTGACTAATAAGTTTGCCGACCACTGTGTTAGGAGAAGGGTAATAAAACTATAGTCTACATTAGCAATAATTCTTACTATTTTTTGAAGACGAAATAGTTTGATTGCGCTAGATGAATTTCTTAGAAAAATAACACCCTATGTTTTTTTATTGATGTATTTTAAAGATATTATTAAGCAAACAGGGTGTTGAACTTTTGCCTGACAAATAAAAATATATATTTTTTAAATAGAAAACTCTGTATTTAATTTCAGTTTTAGAATGCTTTGGTAATACTGTATTTAACCCTAGAATTTTATTAACAAATATTGCAATTATTTTTTAGTAAATTAGGGGATGAAGCAGTCCCCAAATTAAATTATCATAATTTGAGTAGGTTTACAATGATTTCAAAGTTGTTTAAAATACAGAGATAAGATAACGAATACTTAGACCGTTGTATTTTACGATCTTATTAACCAGTAGCGTACTTAATATGGAATCCCGGCTAGATTTGATAACAACACAATTATCAGGATTGGTTACAAGTATTAATGATATTCGTACAATGCTGGTTTTGCAAAATGATAAAATTGATTTGTGTATTGCAAAAATTAATACTATGGAGACGAAAAATATAGATATGCATTCTAAGATCTCCGAACTTGAAAGACAAGTTCAGTCAATAAGCACTAAAGACCTATACAGTGAGTTTAGAAATAGATTTGAAAGAGAAAACAATGTTATCATGTACGGTATAGAAGAATCATTAGATACTGAAGGAGCAGTTAAGGACATATTGAATAAGGTTTATAGACTAGGACAGTTGCAAAATAATAACAGCGTCCCTCGTCCTTTAAAAATTGAGTTTCAAACAAAAGAAATAGCTCTATCAGTATTACGTAACAAACTTAAATTGCCCAAATCGAAATATCCTAATTTGAAAATTTCTAATGATTATACACCTCGTCAAAAAGAAGAGATAAGTTCGGTGTTTAAGGAACTAGAGGAACGAAAAGCTAAAGGAGAAAACTTGAAAATAAAATTCTTTAATGGTCAACCGCAAATTATTTCTGGAACAACAAAAATAAGACGTGAAGATTTCTCGCCTAATCAAAATATACCAAAAATTACCAGAACCGAATAAGCTCCTTCAAAAAACTGCTAGTAACTTTTTGGAATTGTCATGGTTATAGAAATCTACAAAATTTTATTTCTGCTCCAAGTTCTCCAGATATTATTTGTATTGGTGAAACATGGATCACTACGGAAATTACCCAGCCACCATCAAATTGTTTTAAAGACTTTAGTGTAATAAGTGTCTGCGCGGTAAAAGAGAAGTCATTAGGTAGAGCCAGTGGTGGGTTGTGCATCTTTTATAGGAAATATTTTAGTGCTAGTGTATTATGTAAATCCGCTTGGTGGATCATTGTTTTATTTTCTTTTAGGGATTTCAAAATAATAATATGCAATGTATACTTAAAACCGTCTTTAAATATTGATAATATTTTAGAAGGCTTTCAAATAACATTGACAGAAATATTAGAAAGATATCCTGATGTACCTATAGTAATTGGTGGTATCAAATTTGGGCAGTCTGCCCAGTGAGATCCTTGAAAACTCAAATTTGTTTGAAGATAGACTTAGTTTAGATACAACCGTAAATTCTAGAGGTCGGTCGCTTCTTGACTTTATGTTCAATAATTGTCTTTCTCTTCTTAATGGCAGATCTTCACTGGACAGACCTGTTACATTTACCTATATAAGTAAGATGGGTAAGAGTGTCATGGACCTTGTATGGGTGAGTAATGTTCATATTACATATGTTGATAATTTTTTCGTGGGTTCTGACGATTTCTTATCAGATCATTTCCCAATAAATATAATTTTAAATTATAATATAGAAGATTCTTCTATTCTGCTCTCTGCTAATAGCATTATTACTAATGAATCTCTTATTTGGAAAAATGACTTGCTTTTAAATTATAAACTTGCTATGCGCAGTTCTAACAAGGTGACATTTTTAACTGAGGTAAACAACTGTTACGATAATTTTTGCGATGCTGTATATGAAACTGCAAAATTTTTAGGTTTAGTAAAAACAATCTACAGCCACTCAAATTCTAATCATAAGAATAAACCTTGGTTTTACAGTGTATGTGTTGATGCAAAAAAACAACTTAAAACCGTGCTAAAAAATGCAAATGAAAATAAGTTTTCTGATCATACTAAGAAACAGTATATTGAAACTAAATATAAATACAAAAAACTTATTTCAACTAAAAAACAAGAATATCATAATGAAAGCATATCTAAACTCTCCAATGTATCAAATGCTAAAGATTTTTGGTTGACTATTAAGCAGTTTCGCAGAGTTACAAAAATAAAAACGCTTCCGTCTCATGTTTGGGATGCTTTTTACATGGAAATGTATTCAACTCAAATAAATACCGATATTTATTTTTTTGATGTTCGTCATCCATACGAACACTTGCACAACTCCGATTAACTAATAAATTTCGGTTAAAATTTACACTTAATATTAATATATATGTAATAGATCCCAATAATGTTTGCACGGTATGTAACATAAATGTAAATGAATCTCTTACACATATCTTATTCGATTGTCCAATATATAATGTTATGAAACCGAAAACAAATTGTTTAAACGATCTGGAGGCTTTAATCTATGCATTAGAAAATATAACCGAACCAGATGCATGGTGTATATTTTCTTATATATGCAATGTTTTAAAATTAAGATCATTTATTTTAAATGAATACATTATAATTAAGTAAACTTTCAGTAATAGGGTTCACGGGTGCTGGTCGATATGTAACTGAATTTTTTTTATTTTTATTATTTTTTTTTTTATTTATATCGCATAAATTTCTTTATGGTCGCCCTATGATCAGCATTAGTGAGCATTAGCTACTACTGGACCTATTGTTACTTTTGTTTATTACAATTTTGTTTTGAATTTTTTATTTTTTTTTTGTATATATTATAAAACCTTAACTCTTGCTGTAACTTAGGTTTATAAGCAATAAACGTATTATTATTATTATTAGACCTGATGATGACATAATGCTGAAACTGGTTGTCATATAATCAACAAATTATATTTATGTGGGACTAATTTTGAGTAATTTTTTACCGTACATATACTTAATATTGTTACGCAGTACCCTGCAGTAGCCTGCGGCTATCATAGGAAACGTACAGGTAGAAAAAGAGGTGGAATGTTACTCATCACTCTACAGTGTGATGCGGTCGTCATAAGTAAAAGTACAAGTAAAAAAAGATAAAATATTCCAGAAATGTCCATAAATGTCATTACCGGTCAAGAATAATCTAGATGACAGTTCGAGAAGGTTAAACAAGCTATATAAGTCGAAAACCTGATGTCAGAGTTTCAGTTTTATGATAGACGTTACATGTTAATGTTATCAGTTGAATAGCTGTTGTAAAAGTTGAGTTCAAATAAATTACGATACCAAAAACCAGCGTAACAATATAATGGAAATCACAGAAATATAGAAAGAGAAAACCTCCAACAAGCTGATACATCCTAAATAATAAAATGAACATTTTAAATTTTCCAATCAAATTTTGTTTATTATTTAACATATAGTACATCAACCAATAACTATCCTCTTTTTTCCTACACACGCCAATGAAAAAAAAATTTATCTAAAAACGTTGAGAGTCGCAGTATTTTCACTTCAATCGCTATTCATTACCACTGCCATGCAAAGGCAGAATATGATGTACTCGCAAAAATAGAGTTTTGAGAAAAATTTATTTTAAACTAAATTTGTTTGCCAAATTGTTAAATATTTCACAAATGATTTTATATTCACAATTTAGTATAATTTTTACCTGAATAATATATTCCATAGGTAAATTACACATAAATATTAGCAACTTATTTTTTTGGCTGGTTACATTATTTATCTAATAACAAAAATGGCAAAAAAACTTGGGCAAAATAATGTAGAGTACTGTACGTTTTTTTTTTATTGTTTTGATAGTATATAAGAGAGGGACTATATGGCTAAAATATTGTACTGCCTTTACATTTTTTAGTATTTTTATATTTCAAAATAAAAAAAAAATAACAAAAGAATGTCTTTAATGCAAATTAACTTTTAATTTTTATTTAGGAATTCTTACAAGAAGCTCAAAAATTTAAAATTTCAAAATATTTCATTAATAACATTCTTCCAATAAATCTGGAACATTTAAATTTGTGGGCACATTTTCCCAAAATAACCTTCTTGGTGGTTTCATCGCAGGTACTTAGGCTTTCATAATAGCATCCTTCTTTTTAGGAGATACTCCACGAACCGTGGTAAACGGTTTGGGTATATTTAGTTCTGCTTTTCGTTTAGTTAAATTTTTTGTTTCTTTATATTGTTCGTCACGAAAATCAGTTTTATAAAAAAAATCTTGTTGGCGTTTTATAAATCGTACTTCCACTATATCTTCTATAAATGGCACATCGTCTCCCACAGATTTTTTATTTGCTGAACCAGTAGCACTTTTACACACATTCTCAAATTTCATAAAGTCTGAAATTTCAAGACATATAACTTTATTTCGGGACACTGCTTTATTACAGGCCTCAGCAAAATCGTTAAAATCTTCAACATTGCCAATTTTTTTTACATATTGCTCTATTTTTCCATGAAGGCCATCCGCAGCCATGTATGTATGACCAGTTAAAAGGTATTTGAGAGTTATATTTTTAGTTGTGCAATACTCAGAATTAATATAAACAATTAGAGCAGAATACAAGACCCAATTTTTATTTTGGCCGGTACAATTATCCATCCAAATAATGAGGCTTTCTGCATCTCTTTGCAACTAAATAAACTTAATAAATGAACAGGCCACGTCTTCGGCTCTTCGCCCAGCTATGCCTTCATGCCACAAAAAGCAATAATGTGGTGATTTCTTTGATTTTCCCATAACAGCAAAGGTTTCGTTGAATGCGATAAGACGTGAAGTAAAAAATGAGTCTTTAACTTTGGGCATCCTGGGCAAAAGAAATACCTTTTGCAAGTCCGCTGAGTAAATCTTTGTTTCTGAATCCTCGTTTTCAGCATCTTGTGCATATAAAGTTCTTCTTAACTTAACCTAAAACAAATTATTATAAAACTTAAAAGCAAACACATTTTTTTACTTACTTCTTCTAAATGTAGCTGTTTTTTATTTATATTTTCTTCAGTTGGAGTTAAATCCAATCCAATGCAAGTACTGCATTTATCTGCATCGGCTTGATAAAATCCAATATTCAGTTCATCCAAAACCTTTCGATACAATTCATAGGAAACTATTTCGTTCGGATGATTACTGTTGTAATCTTCTTGCATTGCTTTTATTGTTAAATCTGGCGGAAGATATAACCGTTTGTACTTTTTTGTACTTTTTTTGTACATTAAAACATGCATAATACCTCAATTTGGACAAAATTGCGAGTACATCATTCTGCCTTTGCACGGTAGACCATAGTAAGGTATAAACAATTTATGCGAAATGTCATCGTTAAGTCAAAAAGGTGACGAAAATTAGACAAAAATAGATTTGTTTGTTTAAATATTAATTTAATATTAATATTAATTTTGTAAACAAATAAATTTAACTTTACATTGTACTTAAAAATTGGTTTTTTTTTAAACTTGTTGTGTCCTCACAAATTATGCAATTTTTGATTTATTGACTATTTTATAAACAACAAAATGTTCTAAAAAAAGTTTTACCTCTTGTAGTAAAAAATAATTATTTTCAACCTTTTCTTAGGGCAGGAACAGCGACTGGACATGGTAAATATCCAGGATTACATAGAAATACTGGAAGATTTCCAAAGGACTTTCTATTTGGAGTAGCAACATCATCTTATCAAATAGAAGGAGCATGGAACGAAGATGGAAAAGGTCCCAGTATCTGGGATAATTTTACACATAGATTCCCGTCGCCTATAAAAGATGGCAGCAATGGAGATATTGCCTGTGACTCCTATCACAAATATAAGGAAGATGTTGCCCTTGCTTATAATCTTGGTGTGAAACTGTACAGGTTTTCTTTCTCTTGGTCAAGGTATGAAGGAATATATTTTTTTTAATCAACAAATTAATTCATTTCATATAACACATAAAGTGTGTTCCAAAATTCGATTGCCAATCGTAAGTTGCAAATTCCCAGCGTCCGAACATGTACATTAATAATGTACATAATTGCCAATGGGTCACATAAATTTAAAAATGTGTATTAAATGGCTGAAAAGAATAATATTAAAATTCCTGATTCGTGGAAGCAAACACAAACGGCTGGCAGAAAATGGTTCCGGAGTTTTAGGAACAGACACACACATCTGTCACTGAGAAATCCAGATTCATGCAGTACTGCACGTGCCACAGCGTTAACCGGTTTTTTGACTTATATGCCGTTATAAATCGAAATCCGGTATTTGCTGATGGCACAAGAATTTTTAACTTGGATGGGATCGCAACCACAACGGTGCAAAAACCTCAAAAAATATTGGCACCAAAAGGGAAAAAATGTTTGGGTAAAGTCTCCAGCGGTGAGAAAGGGACGCTAACAATAACATGCTGTTTTATATGTGCTGGCGATTATGCTTTACCTCCAACAATCATTTTCCTTGGAAAAATTACAAAGATTTCATGTTAAAAAGAGCCCCCGCTTGGTCTCTAGGCCTTGCTACTTCAACAGGATGGATGAGTTCCGAACTGTTTGTTGTTTATGACCTAGCTGAATGCATTGGAATAGCATATAGCCGTTCCATTACTCCTACAAATATAGGACACGCTTTTAAAATATGCGGCATATACCCCGTTGACCGGGATATCTTTACAAACGACGATATTTTTGGCAAGTGAGGTAACCAACAGACCAGGCCCAAATGAAAAAAGTTTTAATATTACAAGAGACCTTTAATCAGGTAAAAATGATACTTCTGCAGTTAATGAAAATCAACCTGAAAACTCTAAACATACAAAAAGTCGAACAGGACCATCATTTATACCACCACAACAATTTATGCAAACACTAAAAGCCAACCACGTCAAAATAATAGAAAGAACACTATTTGTTTCTCTCTCATTTAGTTAATCAATATTTATTTTTAGGTGATTTTTATTTATATAGATAATTAATTAGTTTTTCTTCCAATATAATTAGATGGTGTAATAGAATATTTTAATACAACACGCCTTTAACATTTTTTCCAGAATAAAATAAAGGTTTCTTGGTTTTCAGAATTTTCCCGACCGGTTACAACACCACAATTAACATAAAAGGAGTACAATACTATAAAAACCTCCTTAAAGAACTTTTAAAATATGACATAATACCTTTAGGAACGATCTACCACTGGGATCTTCCACAAAAATTAATGGATGACGGTATCCACTGGACCAACCCGGCAATTATAGATGTTATGGTGGAATTTTCCAGGTTTCTTTTTAAAACGTTTCCAGAAGTTGGAATGTGGGTTACAATTAACGAACCGCATTGGCTCTGTCGAATGGGTTACAGTCTTGGTAACGGCGCACCTGGTATAGTCAGCAATGGTAAAGATGAATACCAATGTACTTATCTAGCTATTAAAACTCATGCTGCAATATATCGGATGTATAAAAAAGAGTTTCCACATTATAAAGGTAAGACTTTTTTATGTTTATTGCGCTTTTTTCTACTTTAAGGAATATATCTGTTATTAGCGTTTGGAGAAGACTATTCGTCAAATAGAAGTAGCTTGTGACATCATTCTCTACAATTTTTGCTTTATAAATGATTTCCCTAAAATAGTTCGTATTCTAGAAATTTGACAAAAATTGCAAAACTCAATTTTTAAGAAAATTGTTCAAATAAAAATTGCTTTTGATGTCATTTCCTATAATTCTTGTCCTATACATGATTCCTCTAAAGACAGTATTGGTAAAATTTGAGGAAAAGTATAATTTTAATTTTTCAGTATTTTCGTTGGCAATGACTTTCTGCAGGGATAATTTCATCTTAAATAAGTCACACTATTTAATTTCACCAGTCATTTTTATTGTTATTATGTATCCAAACGTCGCAGTTAAGATAAAATAAATATGGATATAAAGATTTATTGACACATCAGTTTGACTCTATTTGGGATATTAAAATCCAGTTGTACGTCTGAAAAAGTTACTGGGATATAACATTCCATTAGGCTTGAAATAATACATAATACGAGAACTGTTTCTAGAGAGTTTCTGAGAATTGTGCTATAATAAAATTATGCAGAACTTATAGGCAATGTTATTGGTACCAGACAAGTAATAACATGTTTATGCAACTATCTAGTGCAATATTGTTCAGTCTAATTTAGATATTCAACTAATATAGACGCGTTTTCATAGTACTGTTTTTGTAATCATGTAAGACGCAGCAAAATCTCAAAGAGCAATTATTTTCTTTTTGTGGAAAGAAGGTGTGAAAACATCAGAAATTATTCAGCGTCTGCAAGGAGTATTTGATAAGTTTGCAGAATCAAAAAGTACTGTTGGATCGATCTTTTTAAAACCGATAGAATATCACTAGATGACGATCTACGCAGTGGGCACCCAAGCACGATAATAAATGAAAGGAACATCACTAACGTCGAAGACCTACTGAAGGGGGACAGGCAAATGACTATTCGTCAAATTATTTTACGCCTAGGAATAAGTACACGACAAGTTCATGACATCTTGCATGATCGTTTGGGCGTAAGCAAGATTTTGGCACGCTGGGTGCCAAGGCTGTTGGGACCAGAACAAAACCTTAATAGGTTTGATATTTGTTGTCAACGGTGATGAATTTTGGCAAATAATAACCACTGACGAAACGTGAATTCTCTATTTTAATTCTGAGACCAAAACTCAATCCAACGAATGGCGCAAACCTGAAGAAAGGCCTCCACTTAAGGCGTGTACAGATCTGTCTGTTGGAAAGGTAATGCCTACTGTATTCTGGGATTGCGAATGGATTATGTTTGTGTGTGTGTTGTGTGTGTGTGTGTGTGTTGTGTTTGTGTTTGTGTGTGTGTGTTTGTGTGTGTGTGTGTTGTGTTTGTGTGTGTTGTGTTTGTGTGTGTTGTGTTTGTGTGTGTTGTGTTTGTGTGTGTTGTGTTTGTGTGTGTTGTGTGTGTGTGTGTGTGTGTGTGTGTGTGTGTGTGTGTGTGTGTGTGTGTGTGTGTGTGTGTGTGTGTGTGTGTGTGTGTGTGTGTGTGTGTGTGTGTGTGTGTGTGTGTGTGTGTGTGTGTGTGTGTGTGTGTGTGTGTGTGTGTGTGTGTGTGTGTGTGTGTGTGTGTGTGTGTGTGTGTGTGTGTGTGTGTGTGTGTGTGTGTGTGTGTGTGTGTGTGTGTGTGTGTGTGTGTGTGTGTGTGTGTGTGTGTGTGTGTGTGTGTGTGTGTGTGTGTGTGTGTGTGTGTGTGTGTGTGTGTGTGTGTGTGTGTGTGTGTGTGTGTGTGTGTGTGTGTGTGTGTGTGTGTGTGTGTGTGTGTGTGTGTGTGTGTGTGTGTGTGTGTGTGTGTGTGTGTGTGTGTGTGTGTGTGTGTGTGTGTGTGTGTGTGTGTGTGTGTGTGTGTGTGTGTGTGTGTGTGTGTGTGTGTGTGTGTGTGTGTGTGTGTGTGTGTGTGTGTGTGTGTGTGTGTGTGTGTGTGTGTGTGTGTGTGTGTGTGTGTGTGTGTGTGTGTGTGTGTGTGTGTGTGTGTGTGTGTGTGTGTGTGTGTGTGTGTGTGTGTGTGTGTGTGTGTGTGTGTGTGTGTGTGTGTGTGTGTGTGTGTGTGTGTGTGTGTGTGTGTGTGTGTGTGTGTGTGTGTGTGTGTGTGTGTGTGTGTGTGTGTGTGTGTGTGTGTGTGTGTGTGTGTGTGTGTGTGTGTGTGTGTGTGTGTGTGTGTGTGTGTGTGTGTGTGTGTGTGTGTGTGTGTGTGTGTGTGTGTGTGTGTGTGTGTGTGTGTGTGTGTGTGTGTGTGTGTGTGTGTGTGTGTGTGTGTGTGTGTGTGTGTGTGTGTGTGTGTGTGTGTGTATGTGTGTGTGTGTTTGTGTGTGTGTGTGTTTGTGTGTGTGTGTTTGTGTGTGTGTGTTTGTGTGTTTGTGTGTTTGTGTGTTTGTGTGTTTGTGTGTTTGTGTGTTTGTGTGTTTGTGTGTTTGTGTGTTTGTGTGTTTGTGTGTTTGTGTGTTTGTGTGTTTGTGTGTGTGTGTGTGTGTGTGTTTGTGTGTGTGTGTTTGTGTGTGTCTGTATGTCGCATAACTCATGAACCGATACACAGAAAAACGCAAAATTTAAAACTTAAGCTTTATTCCAGCGTCTAATGAACTGATTAGATTTTGGGCGGAGTCGGAACATCTGGGGGGGTACTTTATAGGTGGTCATTTTTATATTTTATGGAATATATCTGTTATTTACGTTTGGAGAAAAAAATTCTTTAAATAAAAGTTACTTCTTATATTATTATCTAAAATTTTTGATCTATACAAAATTTTCCTAAAATGGTCCGTATTCGAGACATTTGATAAAATGTAAAAAAATATTTTTTTATAAAAATTGTTTAAATAAAAGTTGTTTGTAATATAATTCTCTATAATTTTTTTTATATACATAATTTCTCTAAAATGGACCGTATTCGAGATATTTGAGAAAACGTGTAAATTTCGAATTTTGAAGAAAACTCAAAAACGGATAATGAAAAAAACATTAAATTTTAAACTTAAGGTTTATTTGGCCTAACGTGAAATGATTAGATTTTGGACAAAGTCGGAACATCTGGGGGGTACTTTATGGGAGGCCGTTTTTATATTTTATGGAATATATCTGTTATTTATGTTTGGAGAAGAAAATTGTTCACATAAAAGTTACTTCTTATATTATTATCTATAATTTTTGCTAAATGTCAAAATTTCCTGAAATGGTCCGTGTTCGAGAAATTTGACAAAATGTACAAAATTCTGATTTGTATGAAAATTGTTGAACTAAAAGTTGTTTGCGATATCGATCTCTATAATTTTTGTTTATACATGATTTTTCTAAAATGGACCGTAATGGAAAAGTGCTAAATTTAAATTATTCAGTATTTTCGTTTTCAATGAATATATATAGAAAAATGTTTCGAGGTAAATGTATGTGGACAATGTATGTATTTAGTTTATCCTCTAAACATTTATAGAGATTCTGCAATAGGTTGTACAAAATAACAGGAAAAAGCCTATAATAACTAGATAGGAAAGTCATGTGTTGGACACATCAGATTTTTAAATTATATGCAAAAAGCATTTGGTGCGAATGATATTGATAAATATTAAAAATTATTGCAGTGTGAATACCAAACACTACTAAACAATAGTTGAAAAGAAGTTGGAAGTTCCGTTTCAAATGTAGAATATTTCTACCCAGTCATATTAGCGTTTAGTGAGATTATATACACAACGTCATTTATTTAATGAATATTTTAGCAAAAATGGCTCCCAGCATAGACTGTTTATGGATTGAACCGTTAACTAACTCAATTGAAGATCGAGCAGCTGCTGAAAGACAGATGCAATTTGATGTATGTGTTATCTATTTACTCTATTGAATAAAAATATATGTTTTTTTTTTTAAGTAAAACCTGTTTATGTTTTAGTGTGGCTTATACTTTAATCCTATCTACAGAGGAGATTGGCCGGTAGTGCCAAAAGCCAGAATTTACATTAGAAGTATGGAAGCAAATTTGACAAAATCTCGTCTTCCTTCGTTTACTCCTGAAGAAATTAAATTCATAAAAGGCACTGCTGACTACATAGGACTAAATCATTATTTTACAATTTTAGCTTCAGACACGATCGAAGCTCCTTTCAACGAGACAAGTTACGAAAATGATAAGGGGGTTGTTAACTCGTTTAGACCTTCTTGGGTCGTACAGCATAATGGCAGAAATACGGTAAGTTTCAATCGAAATCTAAATTTTGTTTTATATTTATTCAGTTTTGTTTTGTCCAAGCTTGTTATCCATATTTAATTTCAGTACTTATGGACTATTAACAGCAGTGGCTGCTTGTCCAATGAGGCCAAAAGGTCTTGACACTGACGCAAAATTTTTAAAAATATTTCGGTCTCTAAAAATATTTCTTTTTATATTAATTACAATAATTATTACAATTGTCGGATCAAATTATGGCTAAACGATACATTATATAAATTATTTATCATTATTTAATTTGATCCCTGTTGAAAAAACTTGCGTCGTATTATTCCTAGACACAACAAATTTAATAATTCAAGCAACTGACTGTCCGCCATCTATCCGAGCACATTGACCAGTGGTTCGGCTGATTACTAAAGGTCACGCCATTCGCCTGTAGAAAGCGCTTCTTATAAATTCAAACGGGGACGTTTCAAGCGGTTTGGAATGAATAGTTAGAATAGTTATCGAATACGTGGCTTCTTGGAAAAAAAATTGTTATCGAAAAGACAATATGGATTTAGGGAGATAAATTCAACAGAAGACGCAATAAGGGAACTTACCTATAAAATTTACTGTTCAACTGATCAGTAGTAATCTTTTTAGACTTGGCTAAAGCTTTCGATACCGTAAATCATTATCATTTATTAAATTCCCTTGAAGATATGAGTATAAGGGTATAGCCAATAATTTAATGAAGTCTTGCTTAACAAACAGAAAACCGAAAACCAAAATACAAAATATCATCAGTATCGATCAAATTGTCTCATGTGGTGTACATTAGGGAACAGTATTGCGGCCTCTACTATTTATAGTCTACTATTTATATGACACAGTAATGTATTACGAGGCTACTGACTAAAATAATTTGAAAAAATTGGTAGAGGAGGATTTCCCCAAAATAAAAACATGGTTTAACTACCGATTACTATCCATAAATTTAAAAAAAAACTTACCTTTCTGCAGTCTAGCCTCTGGTATTCCTCAATTTCAAAATATCGCTATCAGTAACGACCTATATATTCTACCTGAAAATAAAAGTAAATATTTAAAATTAATAGTAGATAGCCACTTGCGCTGAGACAAACATACTCATTAATTACTCAACAAATTACTGAGTGGGCCGGACGTTACGCTGTCCGACTACCCACTGACGCCAATAAATCGTATATCGGGAATTATAAAGTAATTTTTTTAAGTTGTGAGTAAATAATAAATATCAGCCAATCAATTTAAACTTAGTGAAATCGAAACTACGTTTCGAGCAAGGTAAGCCTTCCTCTTTCACTACATTAAAATAGTGACAGATCTCTTTTTTTATTTTTGCCAAATTATTCAGTTACCTCTCTTTTAGATTTTTTTAGAAAGTGATAGTTATTTTTTTTTTACTTTGGTAGCTACAAGATCCAACGAGATTTTTGACACGTTTTGCCATTCATTTCTATAATAGTTAACGGTACTTTATTATCGTCGGCTGATTTAACGAATTAAGCCAGAACCTCAGGGTGGATCTTGTACCTCTAAACATAGGCTATTATTTGATCATTATCATTTTAAAAAACTGTTACATGTTTAAATATATCGAGTTAAATATATTAAGTTGTTAAACGTTCACCTGTTTTTATCTTATGTGTGTTACGAGTTGTTGAGTTCAGCCCCAGTTCCATAAAGAGGAACAACCCCTAGTCCAGATAAGCTATCTAACAAAGTCCAGAGTTAGATAATTGAATAATTATTTAAATATTCTTTTTTTAATTCTTAACCAAAATATATTCGATCTCATCAGGTCTACCTTCCCCTTTTGTCAAAAGACACTCCGGGCACTTTTGCGAAGCCCCGGCCAACCTACCCCCGAGTAAGGACTATAGGTGCCTATTGTCAGTTTGCCAAACGATTTCCTTAACCCGCTCGTACTATTCATCACGGGGGAAAATTCTTTTATTTTAAACCTATTAATTTATTTCTTTTTCTTTTTTTTTTGTCACGGTAAGAGTGGATAAGCTCTAAGGACCTTATCCCCTGACTGTGGCTGGTGACAGTCGCTGCCTTTACACTTACTGTGTACCCCCCGTTGATGACTAGAGTCCTTTTGGCCACTACATTATTAGTTAGTGAGAACAGTTACTTTCTAAGTGACGGGTTCGGCCTAAGGTCCAGAACTTTCGCCCTTGGGCGAAAGCCCTCGTTTTTGTATTGTAAAGTGTAGAGTATAGTTTTTGTGTACGATGTGAATTATGGGTAAATATTTTAACTTAATTTTAAAGTGTTTTTTTTTGTTTAATATTAATTGATTGATTTACATTTAAATCCCAATCTTACATTTTCGTCCCGAATTATATTTATCTTATGCATATCTTTATTACTATTAGTTATAGTGCTTTATTCCCTAAATGGAATTTTATTCATTTTTTTCTGAAGACTATTTGTCAAGTTTTATATTTATTGTTAATATACATTTGTTAATGTTTTAATACTTATTATTAATCTCTCCTACCCTTCCAAACCAGCAAAATACTCCGAGCATTTGAGAAGCCTCGGCGTTTTTATTCCTTTAGGACTAAAAGAGTCTAAAACCAGTTGCCAAGAACCGCTCGACATAATATGCTATTAAGGGATGTTGCATCAATATGATACAAGAAACAGAGACAATTATTTGCTACCACAAATGAATAAATCAGTTGGACAAAAGATCGGTTTTTGGGACTAAAAATCTTTAATAGCATTCCAACGGAGCTCCGAGAAATAAAAACAATAAAAAATTTAAAAGATATGTAAAAGAATTTATAACAAAAAACCGCGAAATTTTTTCCGTAATATAATCGAATAAAAAAAAATAGAAATTAAATAATTGGAAAGTATATTATAAACGTTAAAGAATCAGAATATTTTTAAAATGTTTTTCGTCTATGTAGAAGTAATGTTTGTTGTATGAGATATGACGAGGTATATAGGAAATAAATTTTTCTTAATATAATATCAAAAGTGTATAAGATTATATTTATGTAATTTTTATTTATATTAATAATTTCTATTTTAATTGTCTTTGCTTCATATTTTCAAATTCTTACTATTGTATTGTTATGTTTTCTTTATTACTATAATTATTATTTTGTAGTATTTTTTGTCACACACAAACTGTCATTGTACTTTGTACAGTGAGCAGATTTAGTGACACATTTCTTGTTTATTTACATATTATTTCCTATTGTATTTTGTTGTATCTAAATGTCTATATTACTGGTACATAAACATTATTATTATTATTATATATGTTTTATGACAGGGTGCAAGCTGAGGTCGGACATAGTAGAGAAATGGGGTTACCTATACCCAAGTCCCCTTTTTTAGGTGCCTCAAGAGTAATCTCATAATAAAAATTGTGTTTCATAATATATCATCAATAAATTAAGGTTTTTACTTTTATTTATTGAATTTATTTTTTATTTTAATTATAATGGTACTGAACTATGTTGTATTATAAGTACACATAATGGTTTATGGTTGCAGATATACAATGAACAAATGTGTAAATTTTCAATAATGATTATGATCGACTTTTGACCACTGGGCGAACACTAGTATTAACAAAACTTTATTTTCAATTTTAGATTGTTCCCTATGGCGTCAGAAAAGTTTTGAACTGGATAAGACGCCTATATGGAAACCAGGAAATTATATTGACAGAAATTGGAATGACCGACGACGGATCCTCTCTTGAGGATGATATGAGGATTGATTACTTTACGGTATATAAAGTTATTTCACCTAATATAAGTAATTTTAATTTATTTTAGAAGAGTTTTTAGCTAGAATGTTTTCAAATTATTAATAGAGTTCACTCTGGTACCTTTTTTTTACTTATATATTTTGCGATATTTTGTGATGTTCTGAAATAATTTTACAGAATCTTTTCTTATTTAAAATTGTTAAACGGGCACGGTGGTGTAGCGGTCTATCGCGCTTATATTCATTTATAGGCAAGTTTATGAGTCTGAGACTGCTGGGTTTCGAATCCCAGACCAGACCATGTGGATTTTTAATTAAATTGCATGGTTCGGTTTAGGATTTGATGTGTGGCGTATTAATAGAAATTTAATTTCTGTTGATATGACATGCAGATTAAAAAAATTCGCCATACATTACCGTCTCGATGATGGTGGGTGAGGTTTTCCGGGTTTTCCTCACCTGTAAGTCAAATGGCACCATCAATCATCTTTAAGTCGCCCCGGAGCGCCACGGCAAATAATAATAATAGCCGTCCCTTTCCCCGGACAAGCTCAGCTTTTGGGGTTAAAATTCACTCGTAAGGGGGTGAATTAGGGAGAGTATTATTATTATTATTATTATTATTACTCCGTTATGCTTTTCTTGTTTAGTTTGAATATTGTAACTAGTCATTATAGAGTAACCTACATTTTTAATCTAACTACTTAAGATAAACACCTCTTGGCGACGTTGTCAACTACATTAAAGGACCCCGCAATAATCTTATGGAAATTGGGTTTCTGTCAAATTGTCTGAATTTTTGATATGTTGTTAATAAAAGTCTCCATGGGCACAAAGTGCCAAAATGAATATTTTGGCATCTACGGAGCTGCCAAAGCTCCCCTGACCCGTTGCAAAACTATTCATTTTCAATACTGTTTACAGATGTCAAAAGCATATTTAAATTATTCTAATATATAGGGTAATGTTTTTAAGGTCACTGGATTCAACCCTCATGTCAAGATAAAGATTGTCACAATTTAATTTTTATTAAGTATTTAGTAATTAGTTTTACCAATATTTGTATCTTGCTAGATTTACATTAGTAATTAGTTTTACCAATATTTGTATCTTGCTAGATTTACATGAATCTGTTAGGTTTTTAATTAGGTAATTTTATTTTACAATGCACCTGTGCACCAATTAGATTACAGTCACCATTTTATATATCGTCTTCTACGCTCAGGGCCGACTAGAGGGGAGGGGGGTAGCCGGAACCAATTCCCGGGGCCCGGACTCAAATGGGGGCCCGGCAGCGGTATAAGGGGGGCCCGCTGGATTTTTTTTGTTTTGTATGAGAAATTCGACACAAGACGAGAGGGGGAAGTTTTATGTGCGGAGCTGTTTTTTTTTAGAAAATTCAATTCAATTCAAGTGGAGGATGAAAAGTTTTTGCTTGGTGACCTTTTTTTTATTTAGAAAAAGCAATTCAAGCAGAGGAGGAGGAAAAGCTTTTGCTTAAGGACCTTTCTTTAGAAAATTCAATTCAAGTAGAAGAGAAAAAGTTTTTGTCACGGGGCCCGATCTACAGAATTGTCCTGAGGCCCGGCCTGGCTCTCGGCGGCCCTGTCTACGCTGTACATAATCACCATCGACAAATCGGAAAAAGTTTGTTAAAATATCAAGAAAACTTATATTTAGTTTCCTTACGTACCAATTTTGCAGATGTAAAATTGTATGAAATTAAAATTGTGGGTTAAAAAAAACACGCTTACCAGTCAGGAATATATTCTCACTATACTCTGATTCCAGATACAATAAACACTAGACTGGGCCAAAAAAATAAAACTTAGAGGACCTATGAAAATATTGTTCATGACGACAAAAAAAAAAATTTCTGAAAGTTTGAGCCCTTAATAATAATATTAAGAGGTGCATCATTGCAGTTATTGATTTTTCAACGGTTGTCGCGTTTTTGCATAAATTTCGGACTTCGTCAATTTTAAAAAAATTTTTCATCTCTTATACTTGTAGGAAATTAAATTCCCCACAAAAAAGCTCTCATAGTAAATTTTCGTAAGACGAGTCTATTCTTTGTAATCCAGCCTTAAACATATGTATATATTTTCAATTTTTCACTTTGCATTTAGGATTTCCAAAATGAACTTAAATATTAAGATTACAAAGAATAGACTCGTCTTACGAAAATTTACTAAGAGAGCTTTTTTGTGGGGAATTTAATTTCCTACAAGGATAAGAGATGAAATTTTTTTTTAAAATTGACCAAGTCCGAAATTTATGCAAAAACGCGACAACTGTTGAAAAATCAATAACTGCAATGATGCACCTCTTAATATTATTATTAAGGGCTCAAACTTTCAGGAAAAAATTTTTTTGTACTCATGAACAATATTTTCATAGTTCCGCTAAAAAAAAAAAATTGTTTTATTTTTTTGGCCCAGTCTAATATACACATCCTTTTTTTCAAGCCGATCACCCATCTATCACCCATAAAGTATGTTGGCAACGTTTTTATGTCAAATTTTTATTTAACCAAATTTTATTTCGCCACTTTTCTCGTTTTTTAAACGTTGTAGAATTATAAGCAGTTTTATATTTCTACTTTTAAAAAACAAAAACATGTTAAAATGCAAAAAAAAATCCATGTCAAAAAGACAAAACGTAAGAAAAAAAACGCCATTTTATAGAGCATAAAAAGTTGCTTCAAAGAAGTGATATTAGTTTTAATGTACATCACTCTGAATGACTTAATTAGAGCTATTTTAATAATTAGATGATTTTGACTTTTTTTCAATTTCAAAAACTACCAAAAATTTCAAACTTTTAAAAAGACAATTGGGCTTTTACCTTCGTTCTCTAAAAGTTTCCCATTTAACCGATTTTCTATCTCTAATATTAACCGAAATCCCTGTACTGTGAGCTTGTTAATGGGACACAATGTATAAAAACATGGAAGTCCAAAAGATTTTGCTTGACGGCGCACAGTTAGCCCATATCCCATTTTCATTTTCTATAGATACTTCTAAGCTATTCATCACTATCAAGTCATCTAGCCATAGTTAACCAGGCATGACCGAGTGATTAACCTATTATTCACACTTAAACATTTATACCGACTGATACACTCGTTATATAATAACTATAGTCTAAACCAGTGGTCGCCAACCTCTCAATGTGTTGAGCTACTTTGTTAATTTTGGAATAAACAGCGAGCTACCCACGCGGAAGCCACGTAACGCCAACGTAAATGAAATAATCCGCAGTTAATTTATCATTATATGTATTTATTTTACTATTTAACTGGTAATAAATAATACATAGGTACTAATAATAAACTAATAACAAAATAACTAACATTACTAGTACGTACTTGTTCATAGCTACATTCCTACCTACCAAACGAAGGTGTTTGAAAAATAAACACAAACTTTTATCCAGCCACAACGGCATGTCACGTAAGATTTAAAAATAGTTAATAATAACAACAAAAAAGTAACGCACTATCATGAACATAAACATTGAAAAATAAAAAAGCACGTTCAATAAGAAGGCTGACACTCAGACTCATCGACAATTTTTTTAATGTTTGCAGTATAATTTGATAGAGCCATTCGAATACAATTATCCAAATGTTCATCTGTAAGTCGATTGCGATATTTGTTCTTAATAAACTTCATATTGAAAAAAGAAGATTCACACAAATAGGTTGAACTGAATAATGCTTTCACTTTCAAGGCAACACATCATAGAACTGAATATTTGTCTTTACTAACAATAGGCCAGATACATTTGGTACTTGAGACTAACGATTTTAAGGAGGTCCTTTCGCCACACCTCTCGCCTCAAATGTTAAAAAAAAAGTTATTAGATTATGACTAAAATTAATTTTTTTCTAATAGTTGAAGTCCTTATTTATCTAATACTAAACTTTTAACTATACCTTACCTTGCAAATTTTTGAGATTTTTTTTTTAAATATATTTTTAGAGTGCCCACGAGAAAGTAAGTCCTCAACAACAATTCTCGAATTATACTATTATTTATTGATTAGATGGAGTGAAAAAAAACTAAAAATAAGGTTTTTGAAATATTTAGATTTTGTTTTATACAATAAAATATATATAGTAAACCGTGGAACTTATTGAGAAATTAATATTAAAAAATCACAAAAAATTTTCAAGTAACCTAGTTGAAAATTTTTTATGATTTTTTAATAATAATTTCTCAATAAATTCCACGGTAACCTATATATTTTATTGTAAAAAACAACACCTAAATATTTTAAAAACCTTATTTTTAGTTTTTTTCTACTCCATCTAATCAATAAATAATAATAAAATTAATTATAATTCGAAAATTGTTGTTGAAGTCTTACTTTCTCATACACATATTTAAAAAAAAAAAAATTCTCAAAAATTTGCACGGTAAGGTATAGTTAAAAGTTCACTATTAGATAAATAAGGACATCTACTATTAGAAAAAAATTAATTTTAGTCATATTCTAATATTTTTTATTTAACATTGGTGGCGAAAGGACCTCCTTAAGGCTAAATCATTTTGAAACTCAATTACTTCCATTTCTGATGCAGCGATGTCTTCGCCAAAGTTCTGCATAACACAAGTTGCAAACAGTTGGATATTAATTTCCATAATGGTTGAAACAACAAACTGCGCTACTAAAGCCATTTCGTTGAAATCCTTAAAACGATTTTTGAAGTTATTCTTCAGGGTAGAAACTATTTCTACATAATATTTGCTGTCATAGGGTTCTAATGGATTTTGAGATATGTGTTCTGAAAGAATAGGAAAATGCTTGGCATCGCTGTTAATTAGGTTTTGTTCCCAAAATTCCAGCTTTTTGATAAATGCTTTTATACCAGAAATCATTTCCGCTAGTTCTTTGTCTCTCACCTGAAGCTGCAAATTAAGTTCGTTTAATTTCTCTGTAATATCCACGACGAAACCAAAATCTCTAAGCCAGATTGAATTTTATAGTTCCGGAGTCGGTTCATCGCGTTGTTTTAAAAATTGAACTATGCTAGATAAGACATCATTAAAACGTTTCAGCACCCGTCCTCTAATTATTCATCGGACTTCAGAGTGAAGGAGTAGGTCCCCGTATTGACAGTCAACTTTATCGGCCAAAGTTTTGAATAATCTTCTTTGTAACGCTTGAGCTCTATTCTTGTTTACAAGTTTTACCACCACTTTCATAACGTTGTTTAGTTTCAGGAAATTTCCACATAATGTTTGCTGATGGATAATGCAGTGGTAACAGAGAAATGGCGGAAAAGTTTCATCTTTACGACATAACGCCACCAGACCCTTATCACAACCCACCATAGCTGGAGCGCCATCGGTTGTCAAGTTTACCATTTTCGATATTGGAATTTTCTCGAAGAAATAATATTTTTTAAATGAGAAAACAACTCCTGTCCAGTAGTGTGTCCTTTCAGTGGAATAAAATTCAAAAGATCTTCTTTAATCGTAAAATCACTAAAAATTATTTTTCAAAATTAGAATGTACAGTTTTATGATGTCTCTCAATATTTCCTTTTTTAGCAACGGAGACCGAAGTATTACATAACAAACACACATTTTTATCTTTAACTTCTGTAAAAAAGTATTGTTCTTCCCATTCCGAATGAAAGTGGTATGTATTTACCTTCTTACAACTGCTTGCCATACTATTATTTTTTGTTATTCTCTATTAACCCAACCGCTGGACGTTGGTTACGCGTTTAGTTTTAAACTAAGCGCAATGTCGCCGCGCCGTGCTTATTTATCCCGTTCAATGCAATCCTGATCGTTCTCGAACACTAACGCGCTGGTCCGGCTGGTCGGTTCTAGCTTGATGGCGTCAGCGGCAGATCGCTCACTGCAACGTTGCCGCTGTTAATGTTTAATATTATGACAATTAGATTTTTTTGTGGAATTTTCGGAACCTTCTCTGATTTTTGCAGTTTGTATTTTTTAAATTAAAATCCTTGTGAGAGCTACCAGAATTGCTTCCGCGAGCTACCGGTAGCTCGCGATCGACAGGTTGGCGACCACTGGTCAAAACTTTTCAAATACAACAAACTGTACCCTATTTCATAGATTATGTCTAGTTACTTAAACATTAATAGGTTAAAAATTTTGTATGTTTAGGACTACTTCTGCAATATACTATCAGCAAAATACGAAGATGGAGTCAATGTAACAGGAATCACAGCCTGGAGTCTGATGGACAATTTTGAATGGAGTGTTGGATACACGTAAGTTTTGATGAAAGCCAGGAAGCTACACGTCTTTTTCGGAATATAGCAGTTTCCATTCTACCAAATTTGTGACGTTTTCAACTAGATTTTAATTTTTTTTTTACACAAAGAATCACGTCTTTTTAGAATATAACAATTTCTATTATACCAAATTTGTAAGACAAAAAATATTCTACTTGATGCAGTTCCTAAAAGGTATAGGTTTGTTTGCTAATATAGAAAAAAGTCCAACTATTTTTAAATAGTTGCATCTGAGTGTTCTGTAATATACAATTTTTAATTGATTCTTTTTTATGCTTCAATTTAATCTTTTCGTGTGTTATTCAGGCATGTTCGAACTTTTGATCTAGTCACATGTTCAATTGCGCTGAGATCTAATATTTGCCCTAGAATGTCCTCTTACCCGCAAACAGTATATTGTTCCGTCATGGAACATTGAGAGTAACCTCACTTCTGATTTCGTCTTTTAGGTCTCATTTTGGATTATACTCCGTTGATTTTAAGGATCCTAACAGAACAAGAACACCAAAGAAGTCTGTAGAATTTTTTAAGAAATTAACCAAAACGAGAAAATTAAAATGTGACAAACCAAGAAGGAAATGGCCAGGTCCAATCCAATGGGGCAGAAAAGGCAAACCTATTTGGAGAAGACATTAAATCAGATTTTTATCCTTAAAAAAAATGTAAAATAAAGAAAATAAAAAAAGAATCTACATTGCTTTATTTGTGTCTTATATAATTTATTTTTAATATATGTACTTAATATATGTACTAAATATTTGGTAAAAAGTCAGATATAAAATGTATTTTTAATAGTTGCTTCTGGGCCTATAAGAAATTATAAATATAATTTATGGTCTTTAGCGTATGGGACAATTTCCTATCATCTTATCCAATCATTCAATGAAATTAATGGTGTTAGAGGCCGGAGGTTCTATCGTTTAGCATGTAAAAAATATACAATTACATGTCTTCTATACATCAGCACATATTGTCTTCTATTTCATGTTTGTGAGCGGTAGCTGCCATTGATTTAAAGAAGATGTTACCAGAAGTTCTTTCTAAATAAGGTTGTTAAATATTTATAACCAAACAGGATGTATCATTCCCTAATAAAAAGAACTAAACTATATTTTCAATGGTTTAATTGAGAACAAGTATTCTCAGTTACAATGTTGATGTGGCATTGCCACGGTCTATTCGCATACTGCCTGCTGGTCTTCCTACTCCCACTCTTTCCATCCTGACACGAATGTCTATGGACTTCAAAAATGTGTGGTGGGGAGCAGAGGCACACCGCTAACATATTTGTATTTAACTACATCAAATTGAAAAGCAACCGTGTATATGCCTATTGTATGTCTCATACATCAAAACAATTTTGGATAATAATAATTCGGACCAAATCGTATTTGCCAGAATCAAAATAACCAAAATTAAACTGTTTTACAAAAAAAAAAACGTATTTTAAAGCGTAACATTTTATACGAAAGCTGATGTCATTAGTTATTTAATGCATAGCATATGCTGTTTTGGTTGATAGCGAATAGATTTAAATTAATTTATCCGTAACATTATTGGAAAAATTTTAACAAATGTTGTGCATTAAATAACTACTAAAATTAAGTGTCACACTTTAGAATAATAGGTAGTCGTTTTTTTATCACGCTAAAGTGCGCTAAAAGTTGCTGAATTTTCCAGAAAATTACCTTTTTAATGATGTGTGACAATTTGTATTATTTAAATTGTATTGGTTAGCATCGCGGAGGGAAAAAAATGGAGCATGGCAATTGAAAAATGTGTGTTCCTCTTGGAATAAAAATCGACCTGTTCACAACAGTTTTTGATATTCCTTTCATTAGGAAAATTTGACCAAAGGAAGTTTTTAAATTAACACCCTGTATAATCCATTCAACCGAGCGATTCGGAATTATCTGTCTGGCGTTGGGTCTATTGAGAATTGAATTTCGGATGAAATGACTTGTCGGTAATTAATATGTCGGATGTTTTTCGGTATAGAACTTTGGAATCGCTACAACCAACAATAATAAGACAGGAACAGGAAAAGAGAAGGATTAGATTAGCCCAAAAATAAAATTATTATTTGCTAGAATCGGCCTGAAAGTTTTTCGTGTTTCGTAATGCGATAAAATAATGATCAATTTTAAAATTAAATTTTTTTTACAAGGTCTCTTTTGCCTTTATAGTAATTTAAATGTAATATTTTATTAAATTTCATTTCATAGCCTTTCAGTTGCACGTCATACGGCATCTATTTCGCTTTATCGCATTAACTTGAAAGAAATGCCAAAAACGGTACGTCCACTATAAATTTTCGTGATGCAACAAAATCATGAGAGATCTACACGTTAAATATTAAATAACTACAATTGACTCAATACAGGCATTTCATTGGCTACCGTTTGCTATACGTCATGGCCTCATAGTCAAATTGAAATCTTGAAGACGCTCTTTAGGCTGACGTCTGACAGTTTTTATCAGACCAGTACTTCCATTAGTTCCATTTGTAATTATTACAGGTAACGTAGCATATCAAAAAATGATATAGAAAAACGAACTTTAAATGAACAAAATGAACTTAGTATTCTAATTAATGTTACCGAAAATCAAAACACCAGTACAAGCATCATGGAAAATAAAACGGGAATAAGTATATATAAATCGTTTATTTAGTCAAAAAAAAATCAACTATTTTTTACATGTCGATACATCTTTACATTTAAAATATAAAAAATACATAAATATAGAATCAACATACATTTAAAATACAATAAAAAAGACATAAGATACAGTACACTTACATGTCAACTATACAAAACATAATAAAAGAACAAGAAAGAGAAAGAAAAAAACGTCAATAGGTCAACAGATACTCACGTAGTTTTAGTTTAAATATTGCCGCGTTTGAAGAACATTTGATATCTTCAGGCAAATTATTAAAAGACTGTACACCTTTAAAAAACACTGAATTTTGTGTACATTTTTTCGTGGTCTTATAAACTCTAAAATTTTTCTTATTACGTGTATAATGTTCATGAACATCCTGATTATAACTTTGTGACGAAGTCACTAAATTTTATTTTTAATTCATCTTAAAAATGTATATTTCAATTAATTCCCGCCTGAGAACATGTAGAAGTTCCCCCGTATTTTTGTTTCCCAAAAATGACCGATTTTCAACAATTGCGAGTACCCTCGTAGGTTAAAATATCCTTTTATTTGCCGAAATCCGAATGGGCATTTTTAGAGTCGATTTCGTATGAATTATCTACTTTTAATTGTCAAGGTACAAGAAGGACATTTTTTGTATTTCTGAATTGTAAACAGTCGGCTGTAGTAGTGGTATCCCCACTTTGTCGTACTAGTCTTCCATCTTTCTTTACCGAAAAAGCATAAATTGATGGAAAGCTAAAAATGCCGCCTCTTGACTCCCGACACCCGAGAAGTACTGATCTTTCTAAAAATTATAGTGACGACGCCGTATAGTGCCGTGACCGTAAATAAGTAGTTGGTTAACCCGTTGGATTTGTTAAGGGTACCGTAGGGTACGAGGTGTAAAGGAGATGTGTTTTATTTTTTTGATTAATTCTAGTATAGTGATTACCTAGCAATGACCGCCTGGAATTATTTTTACCTCCACTGAGTTCACCTTGAGTACACTCTGGTGTACCAAAGGGTCGCAGAGCAAACTGCGATATCAAAACTGGCGCCTGAGCAACTCCTATTTGGGAATCACCTTCATAGCACCACACAGACTCGCTGATTCACTGTAGGTGAACCAGGAGCCTGTCACAAATGGCGCCCGAGCAGGGACTGTACTGCTAAAGGTTTTCCACCCCCGGAATAAGGTTAGAATTTTTTTTCTCTTTCCTATTTCTCCGAATATATTTTCTGTTCATCTTCTTTTCTCAGAATTTTTTTTCTCTCTTTTCACATCTGTGAGAAAACCGTTCTACCCCGCCATGACACCCCCACTGCCCTCCGTTAGGCCCGTACCTATCCAAACGCACGAGTGGAACCTCTCGTTTGGAAACCGTAATGATCCAGCCGCATTTTTGGAACGCCTTGACGAAATTTGCATTTCCAAGGGAATTTCCAAGGACCGACTACTGCCGTACATCCCCGAACTACTAACCGAAGAACCCGCCTTGTGGTTCCGTAATAACCGAGATAATTGGCCAACTTGGGAGGCCTTCGAGGCCGATTTCCGTATATTCTTTTTTTCAGTATCCTATCAGTTGGACCTGGAAGCCGAAATTAGCCGTCGATTGCATCGTAGGAACGAACCCGTCACTTCCTACATTACCGACTTGCAGACCCTCATGAGGAGACATGGGTCGTTTACCAGTGAACAGCAATTAGAGAGATTGTACCGTAATCTTCTGCCCGAATACAGGCAACAGATCCGCAAGACAGATTTCAGTGATTTGTCTACCTTTTGGAAAGCCGCAAAAGAATGTGAACTTTTGAGAAGAGTTAGAGACCGTGCCAAGTAACTCCAGAACCAGGCAATTTGCACCCCGTTACCAGGCTCAAGAGTCTGCATACCATCCCAGTGCCAGTACTGGCTACCGTGGTCCCCGGTATCAAGAGCGATTTGAGGCTAACAACGTTGGTTCTCAACAAACCGTCTTCCCACAGGGAAACGCCTCCGGAGATATTGTCCTGTATGTAGAAGAGGACGGACGACCACACCTAGAGTTAACAATTCTGGAAGATACATTCTCAGCCCTTGTGGACACTGGAGCATCCAGGTCCTACCTAGGAGATCGCCTAGCTGTGTATCTTACTAGTAAGAAGCAACCCAAAAAGGCAGACCCCGCTTCTGCAAGGTTAGCTAATGGTAGTACCATCCGAGTCCAGGATTCCTACTCTGTACCAATGAAATTTGGCAGCCGAACTACTGTTGAGGATATCAGGCACTTTCCCAATTTAAGTACTGACTTAGTGCTTGGGATGGATATCCTAATCAAACTTGATGTCCTATTAGAGTTAGGTAGTGGAAAAATTGTAGGTGACATGTTGATGCCTCCAACACCCCGTCCGATACCTTGCTACCCGATTGGGATCATAGAGCAACCGTTAGAGCCTCCGTCAGCTCACCCGTTATCTAAAACTCCGAAGAAAATTGCAGTAAGTGCTTTGGTACATGCCGTCGATTCAAACCATATCGGGGAGAAACCGCCCCCCAAACCACAAAACGATAGGTCCTGGAGGTCGGAGAGAAACCGCCCTCCGCTCTCTACACAACAAAGCGAGACATCTTGGAGATCGGGTAGAAACCGCCCCCCACCCTCCAAACCACAGGATGATAGATCTTGAAGATCTGGGAAAACCCGCCTCCCACCCTCCAACCCACAGGATGAGAGATCCAGGTTTCAAGTTGTGACCAATACCAGCCGTCCGACCAGTATAGTAACTCCAAAGACACCATCGGTTCTGAAGGGCCGTACGTCGAGTTGTTCAACAGCTGTGCTGGACCGGATTGAAACATTGTCTCCTGAACTCGGCGAAAGCTGTGATAAAGGAGGAAAAATACCAACAACTGTGACCAAAAACTCTCTGCCTCGAGCCGTAAACCCCGTGTCCGAGAGAACATCAACCGTTAATCAGACTAGGCATCTGGAACGATGTCTGGACTTCGAAGTAACAGCTTCATGCGCCGTACAGGGGCAGACTAATCAGTCCCAACCTGTTATCCGTTCAAACCACCCCAAGCCAGTCAAGCAGACTCGAACTAATCGAGTATTTTCGTTTGTAGAACGCACCCGCCCGCCCCCTGAAAATCTATATTTTCAGTCACCCGCATTCTCTCCGTTTGACCTCTCCAGAAGGTCTCATTCCGCTCCCAACCGTATCCGAAAACACAATTCTACCTTTGTAGAAGTACACCCAGGAACCTGCTGGAATTGTGGTATTGAGGGACACCGTCGTCAAGCCTGCAATAACCGAGGTATACTTTTCTGTTCTAGATGTGGACTACGAGGAGTGCTTTCTCGAAGTTGTGATTGCAAACCCTTACGCCGCCCCGTCCGGCCCGCCCGCCCCTTACTTTCACATGCCGATTAATTTGAACCTACGAGTGTTAGAAAATAAAGCCAAAACGAAGTTTCGCCTTTATTTTCTTTGACCGAGATATTTTGTAAATATACTGGGGAGATTCCTGATTTAATTTTAAATATAAAAAGCAGGGAATAGAATAGCAAATATTTTTTAACAGGCAACCACTGTAGCACATTCAACATGGACTTGACTGTTCCAATCTCGAACAGCTCAGTATTATCCTCATACCTCTATTCTGCAACTTTTGCAATCGTTGCAACTCATTCTGGTTGAGCAAATACAGTATAGTGGCACAATAATTAAAATGAGGTAATATTAGAGTATTATAAATTATTATTTTAGCCCATTTGCTGCGCCTCATATAGTAAATCATCTATCAATAGGATACTTTTTAATAATAAAGTACATCCATACCATATCCAACGTCATCAGTAGCTTCTTCAAAATGATTTTCAAAAAATAATAGCTTTTTGTGAATGGGCAATAGAGAGCATTAATAATGAAAATGATTTTTTTGATTTTGGGGATGAATCAACATTTCACAAAAACGGTTTCGTTAATAGACACAATTTTTATTACTATTCCATCACCAATCTTTATCAGTTAATAACACATAGCCAAACACGATGGTCTATTAACGTTTGGGGTGGTATATTATGGGACTATGCCATAGGACCACATTTCTTTCATGGTTGTATAACTGCCGAGGTCTACTTAGACTTTCTGCAGAATCATCTACCACTACTATTGGAAAATGTTCCACTAAATATAAGACGATGATTATGGATATTCCATGATGGAGCTCCTGTACATCATGCTCAACCAGTTTTCAACTTTCTGAACCATAATTTTGAAAACAGGTGAATTGGAAGAGATGGTCCAGTAATGTGGCCTCCCAGGTCCCCTGACCTCACTAAAGTAGATTTTTTTGTGGGGTTTCGTAAAAAACGAGGTTTATAAAACTAGTCCATTAAGTAGTGAGGAAATGAAGGAAAGAATAAGACAAGTGTTCGCGAGCATAGATGTACAATGTTTGAAAAACGTAAGCTAGATTACAATATTGTATTGCAGTTGGACGGAGTCACTTTGAGCAGCTTTTATAACAGCTTTTTTTTTCTTTTTTTAACACATTCACCGCCAGGGCAGACACTTGTGTCCGCTGTGTCCGCCAGGTTTAGAGGTTGATATTTCCTCGAAAATTCTAAATTTTGTAAATGTTTTATTATAACTTATTCTTTTTAGGCCTCTAGAATAGCCTACCGACCGTGGTTTTTTGAAAAAGAGTTTTGTTTAAATTTTATGGACTGTATCCGCTATTGTGTCCGCTGTGGCATGTAAAAAAGTTTTTAAAGCAGCTAAACTCTAGGCGCCAGAGCGGACAAATTTTTTTTCAATGGAAATGTAAACTACTTTTAACTACTAAAATTTTATTGTTCTATTGAAAAAAAACATTTTAACATTCTATAGTATACAAAATAAAATATCAAAAAACTTATTGATTATGGTTATATTATGTACAACTAGACACAATATAACTTAAGCATTTTTAACAATTCTTAAAACAAAAAAACATATCAGGAAATTTCTCGTTAATTATAACAAATAACTAAAAAATATTGTTTTGTAGGTACACACATTTTAACATTTTTTACTATAAAAACAAAATGGTAAAAATTTTTATTTATTATGGTCCTTATTAGAACATTCCACAAGAGACATAATATGTCTCAAGCTACTGCTCATTGTCACTTAATGAAAAAACAAAAAAGAAAAAACTTGTGACGAAAAACCACTGTAAAGTGTCTACTACGCCAATTTATGCAATACTGAGCTTAGCAAGCCATTTGGCGCGCGATCCGCTTCTGCAAACAGACCTGTTAGGACGTGCACGCTGAGATATTTGTGTCCGCTATTGTGTCCGCTGTGGCGTGGTAAAATCGGAAAAATTTTGTCCGCCCTGGAGTGATGCCAGGGAAAAATGCTTTTTTAGGCATGGCGCCAGAGCGTACACCGGTGTCCGCTGAGTCGCTCTTATGGGTGGCGTGCTGGGAAGTTTTATGAAAATTGGCTTAGCGGTGAATGTGTTAATATAGGTACTAATGTTGTATTCTAAAAAAATTAAAATAACTTATTTTTGGCTTATATTTTTTTTTATTCAAATATAAAATATCTTCTAAATTGTTGTGTTTAGGGATAGGGACAAACGAACGTATAATTAAAATACTTTTAGTAGAGATATGAAATACAGGGTGAACCTAACCTTAAAGGTAAAGAAAGTAAATTCAGTTGATAATAAATTCTAACTAGGTACTTCAAAAATATTAACTGATTAAACAGTATATTTTAACAGAAGTTTAAATGAAACTACATTGTGAATTTAGTTATAATTAACCCTTTTTTACATTTCATCTAAGAATCTAGCTAAACTGTTGTGTTTAGAGATAGGCAATATTTAACTCAAACGAACGTATAATTAGAGTACTTTTTAGTAGTGGTATGAAATACAGAGTGTTACATTTGAAAAAATTGAGGAAATCATGTATTTGAGTTTTGACTCACCCTGTACACGTCTGTTGCGCTAGGAAAAAATTGGTATATTCTAAAAGTAGACTATCATCAAAAATGATTCATCAAAAAATTTTAAATGTTTCTTTTGAAATATACAGAGAGTTGAACCTAGTACGATTTTTTCTTGAAGGGCAAAATCAGGGGAATTCAAATTTACAATTAAATACAGGGTGGTCCATTTAAAAAAACATAGGTTTATAAAGGATTAATCGAACTTCCACACACTATTGGGACACCCTGTATATGCGCCTTTTATGAATAAATGTTGATGCTTATATTCCGTTCGCTACTAATACAACTTCTTAAAAGTTTCTTAAAACGACACTTGACAAAAAATTAACAATTATGCACGTCTAAAATTACAATTTTTGTCTTAATAATCGACAGCCGATAACCGATAACCAGTACCTGAAAACCGATAAGCGATAACGATATCCGATAACTTGCTAAAAAAAACCTTTTCAAAATCAAAATTTGGAAATTTTGATATAAATTAACCTTGCACTAAAATTTTCTGTGAAAATGTCTCAACTAACCAAAACAGCCGAGTGTCTGCTCGTTATATTTTTGTAAGTAATTTTTTAATAATTTCCTAAACTAAAATACTTTGAAAATTAAATTAGCTCATAATTATAATATATAAACTATTTTTCTCTGCTGGTAGTGGTTTTTGGAAATCATTTTTACCTAATTTTTTTGTAAAATTTGCCATTTATATTTATAGAATAATGTAGAGTGTCCCTACAAAGCCTAAATTTGAAATTAAAAAAAGTTTTTAATATTTAAATAAAGCCAAATTTTTAAAAAAACATAACTACAGCGGTCTAATTATTATTAAAAAAAAAATATTGCTTATTTAAAATAATGTTTCTTTTTATAAAATTAGAATAAAGTACATAAAATCAAAAAATATTTTTAGTTTTCCCGAGAAAATAACCTCGCAACGTCGCATTAATATTTATAATATTTGCAGGATGGCTAATGCAGATATGTCATCTCTCAGAAGGTTACTTGCATACACAGACAATTTTAAGGCTTCTATGAAAAAATTAAAAAATATATCAAAAATTATAAATTATTAAGGTGTCTTTTGCTCATGTTAACTCTTTGTAACTTTCACTATTTTCTACTTTTGTTTTTTCCCTCTTGAAAACAACTACTCCCTTGGCTAATACTGCAACAGGCATTGCAATATACTAAAAGGTGAATAGCAGAGATGGAAAATAATTTTCAACACTCTAACTTTGATTTTGTTTCCTAAGAAGAAAGTTATACTTGGACAGGTCTTTGAGATTTTCTCATTTTTCTTCATTATTGTGAGAATGGAAATATTTTTTCTTCAGTAATTGCTCGTTTAGTTATTATTTCGCTTTTTTTTAGAGAACAAGGTAACGCGGCGAGCTTTAATTTTGCTTCCTAAGTCCATTTTTGACTAGTTTATTACTTATTCGTTCTATCTTTCATGCTTACTAGTGTAAGGTAACGTATTAGGCAGACTTCTTTAGAGACTGAAGTCGAGATCGTCTAATACTTGCTGATTGATATGAGAGAAAATTATAAAAATGCAGTAATATATAGAGTGTTTAAATAAAACACGATGAGCCATGAGGATACAGAAAAAACTATCTTGATTAATACAAAAGTGTGCATAGAACGACATATTTTACCAAAATGATTCTCAGTATTTTGCAAACTGTTTTTTAATAAATCGTATGTAAAAAGTTGACAGTTTTGAAAATTCTCTTTACGAATAAAAATCGCAGGAATTGCAGTATTTCTTATTAACTTGAATTGCAATGACATTGAACAAAAACGACAAACTAAGCATTTTAAAAACAAAAGTAAACTTAAAATAAAATAATTTTCGTTACAAAAACATATAATAATTTTTTATTATGTAATTATTTATGTGGCAAATCATTGTAAAAGCCATGATAATCGGCTGGTAAAGTTGACTTAAGATCTTGGAGATCAGAATATTTTCGAGCTGACATCTCAATTTTATTTTGACTAAGACTATCCAGTTCAGCCCATGTTTTTGTACTGAGTTTTTGTCGTTTTCGCTGAGGAAGAATCGCTCATTCTTCCGACAATCGCAGTTTGTAAAATATTTCACCCTCGGGTGTATACTTTAAACCACGAATGTCATTAACCTAAAATAAAAAAATATTAATTTAAGGAACTAATAAAAGAATAAAGACAACATTAGGAATAATAGTTATCGTAGAATTTCCAGGCTTTCTTCCATTTCAATATTTTTAAACGACTTGAGGAAGGTATGGTCCAAATATTTTACATTATTCGGTCTAAGATTCTCTCTTGCTTTTTTGCAGTGAAATGCGTATTCGGCTGGAACATTAATTTTTCTTGATTTCACACGATGTTTTATTGTGGAATGCATTGAATCCACTAGCATCTGGGTTGTTATTTGATATTCTTTTGTCAAATTAATAGCAACATTAGCCAGCAAGCTATTACGATTTTGGTATGCGCAGCCATCACTCCAAACGATCTTTCTATTTTCTTCATCAATGAATGGAATAACGTGGGTTTCAATGAAAAAATGAAAGCAAGATGAAAATTCTTGCACTAAACCCCCCTTCTCCCTCGTGCCATAGATAACAATGTCCATCCTTATTATTAAGGTCAAAATAACACACATTTTGCACCCACAATTTCGTCTTATAGTAAAGACTGCTAATAATAGATTTTCGTGAGAGTAAAACAGCCTGAAGATCGACGGTATAGACACATTTTTAATTTTCTTTATCTTTTTCCATTACGCTTCTAGCTTCCCTTTTTCTTGTCATATGGTTGTTATAGTCTTCCTTTTTTTGGCCTAAATAATGACATATTTTTCGACTCAAATGCCCTTTTAAATGTAGTGCTGCTTAAAGGGTGAATATTTCCTTCCTTTTTGTAGAATTTGTGAAGTTCTTCTTTTGAGGTCCACTCGGGCAATAGGCAATTTTTGCAGTAATAAGATTCCATTGTTGGTAATGAATCCAAAAACTCTTGTATGCTGTTGTTTTCTGTTCCAAGTGGTTTCTTTTTATTTTGTTTTTTATTTCTATATACAGTTGGTCTTTTTTTAGAATTTTATTCTACATCATCATATTTTTCGTAATTTGAAAACGTATTTTTCCAATTTTGAATACTCCAACGATCTTAACCTACTGTGTTTAAGTACATTGTTCTACACACTCTTATTTCCTGATCGCTTGTTTTTAAATAGCACTTACAAATTTGATTTCTCTTGGATTGTTCTGGTACTTTCCTATCCCTTGCCGTTTTTATAAATTTACTCTTCACACTACTGTCTACGAATACCTTTTTTTCTCCCCAACCTAGGCTTCAAGAATATTCGAATATCTCTTTTCTTTGTAGTTCTGTTGTTTGACTGCATTTTAAAGTTCTGTTTGGTTCTCTTTTTGTGTCGTAAGACCACTTTCCGTTTACTTTAGTTCTACCAAAGTATCGCTTTTCTTTTTCTTGCCTATTTCTATTCTTCTCTGAAAACCACGTTGCATTTTCCAGTTTAAATCTTTTTCGTCGCGTCTTTGTTTTTGTTGGCATTTCATCAGAACTACTATCATTCTCTGAATATGGCACTAAATTAAGTGTATCGTAGTCACTATCATCTGATATGTCATATGCTGATGTACTTTCTTTTGTTTTAAACCTGCTTGTCCCTCCTGTGTTTTCTTTGTATATGACTTTATTTATTTCATGCTTGCCGATCCCTGGATCACCTTTTGTTTTTCTGTATTATAATTATTAGTCTCTTTTTTATCTGTAATATCAGCTACTTCATAATGTTCTGCCGCTTCCATTTTACTATTGGTATCATTTACATCCATGGTTTCCAATATTTCTGATTCCATAACATCATAAAAATTTTCATTTATAATTTCAATGTTAACATTTTCAACGGTATGAAAATTATTTACGGACACAATATTGTTAGCATCTTCATTTGAGTTATTATTACATACAGCTTGCCTGGTTGCTAATTTTAAAATGTCCTTTGTTCGTTTTGACATAATATCTGTAAAATAAGAAAATATATAGCAGACTATTCAAAAAAATAATGGTTTTTGTATGCCTCATTGTACTAAATTATCATTGTACTTAACTATCTAAACGAAAATTGATATAAAACTAATTTGATTCTATATTTACTTGAAGCATCCAACTTCTTAAACTAGTTAGGTAGACTACTTTTCAATTGACCCTATACAAGTGATTTTTTACAAAATAAAAACAATTTATTTATTTTTATTTATTCATGGATAGTAAAAAAACAAGGAAAACCTGCTATATCCAAACCTTCACTTGCACTTAGGGCACACGATAAGCCGGTAACTCCAAAATTAGGTTAATTGGATTATTTTATCTTAAAATCGTCAATTTTATTAAAATACATTATGATATATTAAATATTTTATTACCTTTTATAATAAAACAATACAGAAAAACAAAAATACTGTCACTAAATAGAAAAAATACTGAAATATTTGATAGTCAAAATAACACGTGCTCCTGTTGCATACAATTAGCTGTATTTCTTTGCGCATCATACAACATAAGTTGACTGGTATTCGTGCGTCACAAAATAGATCATTTCTACACAGACTAGCGAGTTAGCTGATTTACAGGTCGATGCAAAGGGCCATCTAGTTGACAGAAATCGTAAAATATGGAGTTAACAGGTTAACACATTTAGGCGATGATATGGTGTTTAATTTCCTAGCAGTTTTACCAATATAAGAGGTATGCAATCGTTAAAAATGCCTCTTTTGTCAAGCAAATCTATCTCGTCCTTAAGGTGACAAAGTAAACTTGGGATTGAACTTAGATTAAAGAGACCGAAGATGTAACATTGCACACTGCGCATGTTGTCTATTTTAATCCAAAGTAACCCACCAATTAAAAATCATTGTTGCACGACACCACCCGAATTACTCCGATTTTTCCATTCAGCGATCACCTCCACCTGAGTTTAATCACCATTGACAGCTGTTTTTTGATTTATTTGTTGGTATTTTAGCAATTTAAAGTGTTCTAGTTATTCAATTTCAAGTTCAAAATGTCACGATGTATCTTGAAAAATTGTATGTACTTATAATACAAGTAATGCTGTTATGAATATATTCGTTTTTAGCGGTAAATATTTATTAACGTTTTGACATAAAGCGCCATGATTCTCTGGGCTGAATACTTCAGATCCGCATTAAGGGGTTTCAATAAATATTAAGCATCAGAAATCAGATTTCATATTACTTACATAAATTTACAAAAGGGTAAAATTTTGAACATTTAATTTAAATAAATAGTAAATAGGCATTATTGCTAACGAAATTTTGTATTTAAAAAGTAGTTTTATAAGAATGTTTTCTAAAGGTAGTTTTTAGCCCTTTTTGGTGAATAAATAAGAGGTAAAGAATCATAGTTGCTAGCTAAATTTTATTTTTGTAAGGTATTTTTATAAGAATATTAGATGAAATACAGGATGACCTACTTAAAATTTCAAGGTTCATCTTATTTGCGGTCAAATCGAAAGTGGCATTTGAATCTTCAGTCTTAAAATAAAGTAAAACGCACGATATGATCTAGTATAAGCAAAAAAAAATACTATAGATACAGGAGTTAGGTCCGATTCCATCGTTGTGTTAAACGGAGATTAAAATGACAGTGTTAATGTAAAAATGTCATTTTAAACTTCGTTTAATACAACGGTGTAATCGACCCTTAGTCACGTTAATAAAATGTTACATTACAAACCCCTAAACAACTCGCACAAAATGTTCGTTTACTAAAAAAAATCCAAAATTTAGCAATATTTATTATACAATCGAATGCGGTTTCAAAGATAACGGGATCAAAAAATCCGAATCTCTAAATTTTGGAGCTAAATGCTCAGATAAAAGCAAGCGACGGATAGGGGTTACAAAAATAATCGATTTATCGATAATTCTGATATTTTTTAATGAAAATCGATTTATCCGCTGTTTTTAATAAATTATTTTCGTTTTTTTAAGATAATGTATTAATCGATTTTAAAGGAAATACAAAAAAAGGTAGATTTATTCAAAATAATCGATTTATCGTTTAATCGGTTTTTTAATTATTTGATTATTTTCGATTTTTCAAAGATATTATATGAAAATAATCGATTGAATATAATCGGTTATTTTATATAATCGATATTTTGGTTATTTTTTTTAAATTATCGATTTATTGGTTAACCTGCTGTTTAATAATCAATTATTTTCGATAATCGAATAATCAATTTCAAAGGAAATATAAAAAAAAGGATTATTAGAAAATAATCGATAATTCGTTTTATTTTTTGGAAAATCGATTTATCATAGAATCGGCTTCTTAATTAATTGGTTATTTTCGATTAGGCGATTATTTAAAATAATCGATTATTCTGTTTTTTTAATCGATTTATCAGTTAATCGACTTTTTAATTAATCGATTATTTTTGATTAATCGAATATTTTCGATTTTTCAAAGATTATCGAATAATCTGTTTCCACGAACGAAAAAAAAATGGTTTATTTGAAAATAATCGATTATTTAAAATAAACGATAATTCTATTTTTATTATATTTTGTAAACACTGATTTATCGGTTAATTGGCTTTTTAATTAATCGATTATTTTTGATTTTTCAAAGATAATCAAGTAGTCGATTTTAAAGGAAATGACAAAAATAAATTGTTTGAAAATAATCGATTATTTTCAATGATCGATAATTTATTTTGATAATCACTCATCTTTTAATAGATTTAAATTTTAAAATGTTATCTGGTTTCAGACATATGCATTTCTAGAGTTTTATGTGACTCATCCTTTATAATAATTAATATTCCTAAAGAAAGAAGCCTTAATATACTTTTTTCTGAGGTTACAATATAAAACAGCATTTTCTCATTTTGACTAATTTTTAATAATATGTAATAGCCGTAGAAAAAATATAATGTTCAACTCATAAGGGTAGATTTGCAGTATTAGCCTGCGAACATGCTATTTTTATAATACTCGTAGACAATGAGTAACATTTTTTGCTCTATTAACAATATATTCTATTTCAACATTTTACTATAATCTGTTGCAGAAAAGTCCGTAGTAAATAAACGCTAACGAAATATTCTATAAAAGGTCTTCTCTTTACATAAAATGTCGTGACATCTATTTGATATTAAAAAATCACGTTAATTTTATTTCATAATACAAAATTTGAATAAACACCTTTTAAATAAATCTAATAGTTCATTATGATGCTAATAAACAGAGTCCGGTCCCTGTCACAGAGTTCGGGTCGCCGCGTGTCGCCGCCCAGTTCCCCCACTCCGTTAACCCTTCTTTAGAAATTGGCAACATTTGCGCAGGTTGAAAACCGGTGTATGTTATATCTCTGGTCTCTTTTATCTAAGGGATTGAATTAATAGTTTTGAAAGAAATTTTAATAATATAGTTTCTAAACACATTGGCAAAATCATTAGAAATTTTTCCTAAAAGGGTAAAGAACAAGACCTGACAGTAGGGGAAGTTAAATTAGAACCATTAAAAGCTAGTTGAGATCTTTATTTGAGACTGATTTTGTTAATAACTGAAATAATTATATTATAGGGTTAAAGTTGTTATTGATGGGTATTTGTTTCAGCACATTAATTTCCTTGTTAAAATAAGTTAGATAGTTAAGTCTAACAAGTTAGGTGAGTTATTACCTTTAAGTTCGACTGTAAATTTAATTTTAGGATAAATATTGTTGATAAAATTTAAGAAACCCTGAATCTGATCTACGTTAAAATTCATGATCGCAAAGATATTGCCTAGATAAAATTTTAGAAAAATGAGAATGAATATTTAGAATTCCACGACAAAACTTTTCTAGATGATCTATTTTCTGTGTTGTATGAATTGATTTTCTTATTGCGGATTTTCTTTAAAATATGTTGCAACATTACATTATTTTACATTACAATAAGCAACTATTTTTTAAATGTTTGAAATAATATTATTAATTATTTTTAACCTTTTCTTAGGGTAGGAATAGTGGCAGGAGATAGACAACCAGGATTCCATAAAAATACAGGAATATTTCCAAAGGACTTTCTCTTTGGAGTAGCAACATCGGCATATCAAATAGAAGGAGCATGGAACGAAGATGGAAAAGGTCCTAGTATCTGGGATAATTTTACACACTCAGACCCGTCGGTGATAATAGATGGCAGCAATGCAGATGTTGCTTGTGACTCCTATCACAAATATAAAGAAGATGTTGCTCTTGCTTATAATCTTGGCGTGAAGATGTACAGATTTTCTTTCTCTTGGTCAAGGTATGAATAAAATATACTCTTACTTGTTAAAATCATCCATATAACACATCCAGGGTGTCCCAAAATTCAACTGCAAATTCCTAGTGACAAATCTAGCATATTAATAAAACATAATTTTAAATAGGTCATATAAAAATATATTTCTTGAAAATGATTACTTTAGCATAATATTTGGAAAAGTAAAATTTTTTTGATTTTAACATTTATTCCAGTGTCGACAAAATGGGCGGAGGTAATTTGCCCACAAAATATTTAAAGCTGCTAATCCTATAGGTAATTTGCCCACAGCAAGTAAAAGGTCATCTTAATCCTGTTGGTATTTTGCCCAAATTTATTTCTAACTGAATAAATCATAATAGATATATCTTTCATTTATTATTTTTTATATATTATCGAAAAGTAAAAACACATTATTAATTAAACTAAAAATTATATTAAACACTAATTTTTATTATTATAAAAAAGTAAGTATACATAAGTTATATTATATTTTTTATATATTTATATTTTATTTACATATTTTTCAACTGGGAGGGATAAATGTGATACAAATTTTATATACTCTAATCTGCTGATTTGCTGCAGATCAAATCGCTGTATAAATTTTTCTAAACACTGAATTTTTTGTTTTACACTTTTGTCTTTGATTTTCTTAGGTATACTTAAGCTTTGTATTGTGACATACGTGTCGATTTGAAAGTCTTTAAGCTTTTCTATAAAAATATATACAGAAGGATGTGTACAGTAGAATGAAGAATTAAACCTTGAATGAAACGACTCACAGGCATTTGTAGTTCTTGTAATTGAAGCTGTTTTTTCTGCCCATATACTTGGAGGAAATGTAGAATTTTCTTCAATATATGTTTCTAATAGGTAATCGGCATACCTATCGAGAACGGCATTTTCTGGTTTACTTGCCATTAAGTCAAACACAAAACAGTCTCCAACTTCATCGGCGTTTAAATATGTCAACCCAAATGATGTTTTAAGCCATTTTCCGGTATCACTGTTAGTTGTATATTCAGTCATTAATCCCAGAGACTGAATTTTACGATACCATGCTTGATGTAGATGAAATCGGACGCCATTGATTACAGTATTAGGCCACATATAAATTAACGCCTTATGAATTGCTATTTCAAAATCAACGAACACTTTAGATGGATTTAAAGCAATACTGTAAGTTTCCAAAATTTTATAATGCAATAACGAAAACAAATGTTTGTATATATCGGTAGATTTGTTTGGTAATAAACAATATACCAGGGGCACATAGTGTCCATTACACAGCCCATGAATGGTAAATAATTGTAGGAAAAACTTTGTACAATACGAAAATGTTCCATCCATATACAAGACGTTCATTTTACACAAAGTACGAATATTTGTCTCACATGTAAATACAATAATATTATTTTCTCTGCTATTTATTAAAAGAAAATGTTCACCTTTACTGGTTTTAAATGTATTAGAATATAAGTCAACTGCATCATGCACTTCTTGTATATTTGTAGGTAATGGACCTGGTAGTATTTTGCGACGACTGTTGTATATAGTTTTTCTTATGTAGGACACATCAATTGTAGTTAGTGACTCTGGTAAATTAGTAGCAAGTACTTTACGGATAATTTTAGAAGGTTTTTCCGAAATATCATCAACTGCTTTTCCCTTACACGAATTAGAAATAATTTTCCTGTTTAATTTCGGTTCATTTGCTTCATGGCTATGAATTAGGTTGCCTCTGGATACTAAAAGTTCAGGACCAATTGTAAATACAGTGGCATTACAAGCATTTGTTTTTCTTTGGGAGCATCTCCAAGAAACTTCTCCACTTTTCATTTCTCTATCTTTGGCAAACGTAAAATTCTCCAAAAGGAGTACATCTTTCCCGCGTGTGCTTTTAATCAATGTAGGTGACATTATAGAAATAATTATTGTTTATAAACACTCGAATTACAATCATCAACGTATAAAAACTGACTAAAATATAAACAGTAAACACCCAAAGTAAGTACCTATTAGAATTATTAATAATCAGGTAGGTACCTATTTGTGGGCGGATGTAATTTGCGGGTTTAGGTACCTGAATGCTACTGTGGGCAAAATACCAGTAAGATTAACGCACCCCTTTACTTACACAGGTAGAAAACAGAGATTTGTGGGCAGAAAGGACCCGCCGGACAAAATTATGGTCCCTTCCGTACGTCATTGGAAAGAACTGGAGCCTACCTGTTTATATTAAAACAATTTCATTTCAATCCAACGAACAATTTAAGATTTAATTAAAAACAATCATTTTATTTCTTTAACTTGACCACATATTTTGTAAAAGGTGGTTTCCCGGATATAATTTATCTTTTTTAATTAAAAATAGTGTTTTATTATCTGCGTCAAACACGTAAAAAATTTTAAAGGTCAAACATTCCAAACCCAACAAAATAAGTTAGTGTTTATTACGTGCGCCAAACACGAAAAAAAATCCAAAGCCTCCCAAACATTAAATTTAATAATTGCGGAGGATATTGTTGGAACATTTAAATGGTCATTTATCTTTCGATTAGGATATTGTTTTAAGAAAAAATTAATACCATGGTGCGTCATGCTCTCACAAATAGTAGAAATATTAACAACTATTAAACTTTAAGTAATTTTTAAGAAATAGATGTTCTTCTTAAACCTTAAGTTTCCTAATATAATATATAAAGGAAATAAAATTATAGAGGGACCAGTAATGGACACTTTACAATTTAGTGCCTGGTATTAAGATATTTGTGAATTGAAGATACCTGTAAATACGTTAATATCTTTTGTTAATTTATAGTTTTATGTTTTGTTTGCGATTTCTGCTAACAGAGGACGCCATGTTTAAAGATCCAAACGTTTTATGATCGCGTTGTTGCTGTTTAGAGACATTTGTTAACGCAAGTAATAAGAATGGCGGTAATTCATTTAAGCTACCAAACACAAAGTTTTTATTTTTATCGAAGATTTATTGTTTGTGGTGTTGTATAAGGTATGTATTAACCTTGTTATTTACTAACAAAGAGGACTGCTTACATTTTAGATATTTTAGGTTAGGTGTCCATTATAGGATCTTAAGTTCATATAATTACCCTAAATGAACACAATGTCCATTTAAGGAAAAAAATGTCTTTCAGTTGATTTTAATTGAGTTTAAATGACTATAAAAAATGCTGTTGAATAATATAAATAACAGTAAATTGTTAAAAGGAAATCCATTTAGGGATAATTGTGTATGTCCATGATTGGTTTATTAATTTTTTTCAGATTTCAACATAATGGATAAAAGGAAATTTAGGAAATATACCATTGAAAATATGGCAGAAGCATTAGCCGCAGCAAAGGCAGGCATTCCCATTGCAACCGCAAGTAAAAGATTCGGTGTTCCACGCATAACTTTGCGAAATAAACTAAAAGGCATCAGTCCCGAAAATTTCCAATATGGGACCTCCAACGATTTTATCAACTGAGGAGGAAGGCCGTATTGTAATGTGAATTGTTGATATTGCAAGGGCCGGCTTTCCTGTGACAAAACAGTGTTTAACTGATACCGTAGCAAAATTTATTTAGTTAGGCCGTAAGAATCTATTTTCTGACGGTATTTCAGGGAAAAAAATGGTTTAAGTCATTTTTAATGAGGCATCCAAATATTTCCCTAAAAACACTTGAAAAGCTAACAGGCTTTTTAATGCTGATGAGACAGCAATTTCCTCATGCCCTAAAAATGGCAAAGTTTTGGCCCCAAAGGGAATTAAAAATATATACGATGTTTCAAAAACTTCAGAAAAAGAGAGCATCACAGTATTGATTACAGTTGCAGCATCCGGAAACATGGCACCTCCTATGGTAGTTTATTCATACAAGAGAACGCCTTCAGAAATTGCTTAACATTTTCCCAAAGGTTGGGCTTAGGAAAATCGGAATCAGGATGGATGACTGGCGAAGTCTTTTTTGTTATTATATATATTAAATATTTTGTGTCCACCCCATATTAGGATACCAGTTAGCCTAATATGGGGTCTTGATAAGACCTAATATGAGGTACTTGAAAAATTCATCTAATGCAGTTCTATATAGTACAAAAATTAAAAAAAAAAAACATATTTAAAAACTTTATTTTATCATGTATAAAACCACACACTTTTAAAAAAGTTATAAAAATCCTCGTAAAACTTAAATAGACTGTAAAAATTCACAAAATTTTTTTTAACTATAGAAAAATAGATTATTTTTATTATTAATATTATTATTATTATTATTATTATTATTATAACCTGAACAAATAATAATAGGAACCGAAAAAAAAGTTTCTACCAAAGTCACAAATGTAGGCATGTCATTTCCGGCAGAGGAGACATGAGCCTATTCCAAACATCCTCCACATTGAACTCACTCCTCTCCACTTTTAACATCCTGAAATAAAACATTCTGCTTTAATATTATCCTAATCAGAATAATCTTATTCTTGAAAATGCACCTCGATATCTGACTCCGATGATAAGTCTTTTTCCAATTCTATCACCCATTTTATTTGTATTTTTCCCTTTAATTGATTTCGGCTTTGGTTCGCTCAAAACTTTTTTTTTCTTCTTTCACTCTTTTCCAGTTTGTTGTTATAGGGTACAATAGTAACCACAACGCACTTGTCCCCTCGGGTTTTCTTCTGCTCATCAATCTTGCTGCTAAAATCTGGAATACTCAATATGTTGCTGGGTAAAATCGGTTTTATAGTAGGAGTTTTGGGCGAAGTAATGTGGAACATCTCTTCAGCATTACAGTTTTTGGAACGGCATGATCTACAACTAATTTTGACCTAAAAGAAAGGGCACCATTTAAACTATTTGCTGTCGAGTTGCTCAGTATTGAACCTTCTTTAGGTATTCCTTTCATAGAACAAACATTTTCCTTTGTATTTTCCTGTAAACTGTGATCTTGGAAAATATTTCGGTTTACTGGGAACATTCCGGTCTTTCTAAACCCATTAACTGCCGTTTCCATAGTGGCTGTCTTGTTATATGCCATGCCAAATAGCTCTGCAACTTGGTAAACTGTCACCACACGACCAGGATGTTGCTTAAGCCGTTGAGAGATACTCTGGGCTCATTATGTTTTAAACACATAAACATAAATGCAACATCCAACAGCTGCATCTAATGGGTAGAATGGGGTGGCAGGCAAAAAAATGATTACCTCCAAATTCTTAGTATGCGAATAATGGCCGTCCAAAATAAGGACAACAGGATCTTCTGCTGTCGGCTTGGCAAATTCAATAAAATGGTGCAGCCACTGAAAAAATATATGCTGTTAAATCCAACCCGATTGTTGACAAGCATAGATTGAACCTGGAGGGGCACCATTTATAAATTCAATTTTTATTTTCTTCCTGGGAAATATTATCAATGGTGGCACGTACTGTCCTACGTCATTAAAAGCAAAAAACCACAGTTATAGTAGATCCTCGTTCTACCGGTGTTATATCTCCTTTAATATGCTTATGTTGGACAACTGATATCCTAGATTTATAGCAGTTATATATCTTGGATCGATAGTTGTCCAATTTTATCAATTTGTGGTTCGTATAAATCAAAAAACTTGGAAACGTTGTTAGGAGTAAATTATATTATTCTTGCATATGAAACTCCTTGTGGGGTTCTTAGGAAGAGCTCTGGATGACCCCGAAGCAAGCCTTTAAACCATTTACCATTCACCAGAAGGTGTACTTAGACTATTGGAACATAGATGTCTCTGTTTTAGTTGCACAAATACATGCATACCCCATATTAGGAATATACCCCATAATAGGCCACTTTACTCTACTTCCTGTCACAATACTGAGCTTTTACGACCGGCATTAATTATATTAGCTCAGGTTCCTCTAGGTACCACAAACATAAATAACTTTAAATAAATATTGAGGTAATATCTTTTTCTTTACATGCAAACTCCGTCAGTTTCTCTGCATGTTTCATACTGTTTTTAGCCCGTTCACCTAGTTAGGAGATTAAATATTAAAAATTAGGAAGCACGTATTACTTTATTTCTTTTAAAAGGTACATTTATAAAGTTACATTATCGTAACCTAAAAAACTGTTTCCTTCATACAAACTTTACCACTCCTTTTTGCCATTTAGGGTTGGAATTTAAAAAATGTACCCGAATGGTACACAAGGAATATTTCATCCAAATTTCCAATCTTTGAGTTTAACAGGTCAGTCAGTCTTTTTTATAGTTTCTTTATATCTTGTGTCCCTCAATAAAACCTCCCTTTTATATTCCAAACCACTATAAGTTTTGCTGGTCTATTCTGAAATATAGGTGAACTCACTGAACACAGCCTTTATACTATTGGTTATTCACTCATTGAATTCATCTTTATTTATTTTTAATATTGTATTAGTTTTTCCTTCCATGGTAAAAAAAAAATGTTTCTGGATTTTCAGAATTTTCCCAACTGGATACAACACCACAATTAACCACAAAGGAGTGCAATACTATAAAAATCTCCTCAAAGAAATTCTAAAATATGGCATGATTCCTATGGGAACGATCTACCACTGGGATCTTCCACAAAACTTAATGGATGACGGTATTCACTGGACCAACCCGGCAATTATAGACGTTATGGTGGATTTTTCCAGATTTCTTTTTAAAACGTATCCAGAAGTTGGAATGTGGATTACGCTTAACGAACCTCATTGGCTCTGTCGACTGGGTTACAGTCTTGGTAAAGGCGCACCTGGTATTACCAGCAATGGTAAAGATGAATATAAATGTACTTATCTAGCTGTTAAAACTCATGCTGCAATATATCGAATGTACAAAAAAGAGTTTCCACATTATAAAGGTAAGCCTTGTTTCCATTTTATTCCCTAGTATAAAATTACCGTTCTAAACAGTTTGAGCGAAAATATTTTAGTATTGTTATGAAAATTCTTAAAGCCTACCCTGTGTACGCACGCGGCCTTGAGAAGGCAACCAACTCGTACTCGAGGCGACGGAATGATCTAGGAATGTCGCTGTAGCTCGAGAAACGGATAGAACGGGAGGAGTGCCGTTTAGTCATCTTCGCATTTTCCAGTAGCAGAGTTGGATTAATATAAATAGCCGGTGTAACAGCACCGAGTTTAGTGGAATATAGAACGTTGTATTGAAAAGTAAAAGTGTAAGAAATAAATTAGAATTGTTAGTGTTCAAATATTATATAAATTAAATAATACGTCTGAAATAAATTGTAAATATTGTGTTTTTAAATAAATAAACTTTAAATAAATTAGACTTTCGTCACATTGGTGTCAGAAGTGGAACTGTAAATAAATAGTGGACAATAATGGCTAAAAAACTGTGTGATTTAAAAGTGGCTGAATTGCGTCGAGAATTAGAAGATCGTGATCTGGAGACGACAGGAAAGAAAGCGGATCTGTCAGAGCGGCTTAAAGAAGCACTTGAAAGTGAAGGTTTGGATCCCGGAAACGTATCTATTTTCTGATGATGCGTCTTCTATAATTTCTTCAATTTCCGATATGAAAAACGATGTCTGCTTTAAAAACCAATATTTCTTCTGACATTTCCTCATTAGAAACTAAAGTTTCTTCAGACATTTCCTCATTGGAAAATAAAGTTTCTTCAGAAGTTTCTTCTATAAAAAGTGATATTACTTCCTTGGAAAGTAAAGTTTCGTTCGATATTTCTTCTTTAGAAGAAAAAGTGTCTTCTGATGTTTCTTGCGTGAAAAACGAAATCTCTTCTTTAGAAACTAAAGTTTCTTCTGATATCTCCTCTTTAAAAGATGAAATTTCTTCCGACTTGGAAAACAAAATGTCTTCTATGGAAAATAAATGTTCGTCTAATATTTCTTCCTTAGAAGAAAAAGTATCTTCTGAAATGTCTTCTATGAAAAACGAAATTTCTTCTATGGATGATAAGATTTCTTCCGTTGAGAATAAAATAATGTCTTCCGTTGAAGACAAAATAAGAGAGATGGAAAAGAAGATAGAAGAACTCGAACATACAGAACCAGTCAAGGACGGTGAAATAAAGTGTCATGGACGAACTACCTTAAGCAGTTCGAAACCGCTGCCAGAGCAACCGAGTGGTCTGAACGAGAGAAGGCAATAAATTTGACCATCGGTCTTCGAGGAGACGCTTTAGATGTCCTTCAGACTATACCCGTGGAAGAGACATGATTTGAACAACTAAAAAAGAGACTTAACATGCGATATGGCCACGAACATTTGGAGCATCTATACCAGTCACAGTTAAAGAATCGCAAACAGAAACGAGACGAGACCCTTCAAGAATATGAAGTAGATATTGCCAGATTGGTGCGATTTACCTACCCATCAGCTCCGGAAAACATGATGGAATGTTTAGCAGTCCAAACATTTGTTGATGGACTCCGTGACCATGAGATGCAGAAAACACTCCGCTTAGCCCGCCACAAAACATTGGTCGATGTCTTGTCTGCTGCTTTAGAGTACGAGGCAGCTATGCAGGCTTCTGGAGGATACAGTAAAGTGAGAGCTGTAAAAGAAGAAAACGTAGAAGATAAACTCGACCAACTAGTTAACCTAATGAAGACCTTTACTGATAAAAAGATGAAGACAAAGACCATCAGATGTTGGAATTGTGGTGAACTGGGGCATGTACGCAGTTCGTGCAAACGCCCTGGGGTCCCAACAACTGAAGACAAGGGTAGTGCACCAAAACCGGCTGGCGCCATTTGAGGGTGACCATGAAGAGGAAGAAGAAGTAAACCAGCTCCAAGAAACACCTGACCTTGTCTTTGAAGAATTTATAGGTGCATATGGAGGTACCGGAAAAGCAAGACATGGTGTTACAACTGAGCAACAACAAGACCTGATCATGGTTCCAAAAGATTACTCGCTGGTCCATAGCACTTCCGCCAACATCTACGACGCTCGAGGTCTGGCATCTGTATTCCGGAAGAAGTTTGGTCGATTTCCAGAACTTTAAGATCAGTTACCAGCCCCTGGAAAAGCATTAAAACTTCTAGATGGATCGCGTTATCTTTTCTATTTGGTAACAAAGAACACCTTCCGAGATCGATCCACCTATCAGGATGTATGGGAAGCATTACTCAGTTTAAGGGAGCATTTACTGGAGTCCAATGTACAGAAACTAGCTATGCCAAAGATAGAGAGCAATCAGCTGAATTGGAGGACTATTAGAAACATGGTGGAAGTAATCTTTCAAGATTCAGGTTATAACGAAGACTGTGCCTTGTTACTTCCATGCAACTGGAAATTGTAAAAGAGGATCAAGTTCCAGGAGGAACTATTTCTTAAGGAGGGGGCAATGTTACGAAAATTCTTAAAGCCTACCCTGTGTACGCACGCGGCCTTCTCTAGCATTTTCCAGTAGCGGAGTTGGATTAATATAAATAGCCGGCGTAACAGCACCGAGTTTAGTGGAATATATAACGTTGTATTGAAAAGTAAAAGTGTAAAAAATAAATTAGAATTGTTAGTTAGTGTTCAAATATTATATAAATTAAATAGTACGTCTGAAATAAATTGTAAATAGTGTGTTTTTAAATAAATAAACTTTAAATAAATTAGACTTTCGTCACAGTATGTTTAAGATAAAATTTAAGAAATAAAAAACATATTTTTCTAAGTCGATAAATTTTGCAAAAAAACAAAAACTGCAAATAACTAAGAAACAAATAGTAGGAGAGCCCAGTGCACATATCGACCAGCATCTGATATGCATGTAACAACATTGTACGGATAGAGTTTCGGAGAAAAACGAAAAAAAAATTACTTTACCCACTCTTCCTCTGCCCTGCCTAAATGGTAAGGGATCGAAAAAAAATAAAAAACGGCTGAAAAGATTTTAAACTGCCCAAATACCCTTACCCTTACTTCCCTTATCTTATGGGAGGTCGATGTATAGAACTCCCAGACTTAGGAAAATAAATTTTGGTTTCGACGGATTGGACTTTGACACGAAATAAAATTTACTCCATACAAGGCAACTCATCCACCCCCCTCCCTTCTCAATGAAGGTGTAGGTGTAAGTATAAGTGGGAGTTACACAATTTTTTCACAATTCAAGTATTTTAAGAAATTGGTTGTATAGATAATTAAAAAAAAGTTTCGAAGAGAAGGCAAACCTCCTTTCCCCACACCTTTTTTGTATACAATTTCTGGGCTGTTACTGATTAAACAAATCCCCACTTTTTTAGGGGCCTCAAAAATATCCTTAAAATAAAAATTGTGTTTCATATCATACCAATAAATAATTGTTTTTAAATTGTTATTTTATTGAATTTATTTTTTATTTAATTAAAGTTACACTGAACTATGTGTAGACATATGTATACATAAAAGTTTATGGTCGCAGATATACAATAAACAAATGTTTACAAAATAAATAAAAATGTTAGGAACATGCAAATTTATTTTTCTTCAAATTTTCAATAGTGATTATGATCTAATTTCGTTCACTGGGCGAGATGTTAAGGGTAAGAAAAAATAAAAGCAGTGCGAGTACCGAATAGAGAGGTACACCGCAATTATTATTAAAAGTTTTTCAATTTAGCAAGTTTTGTTTCTCACGTGAAATGGTTCTACTCCAAGTCTTATTATTAGTTTTAAAAAAGATTATTTTATAATGCCATTTTATTGACGATTATTTTAGCAAAAATGGCTCCCAGTGTAGACTGTTTATGGATTGAACCGTTAACTAACTCAACTGAAGATCAGGCAGCTGCTGAAAGACAGCGGCAATTTGAAGTATGTGTTACTTCTATTATGATATCAATTTAATCTATATCCCTATAGATAGAATATACCAATTTATTTTTTATTTGAAAACTGTTTATTTTTTAGTGTGGCTTATACTTCAATCCTATCTACGTCGGAGATTGGCCGAAAGTGGTAAAAGACAGAATTCACTTAAGAAGTATGGCAGCAAACTTAACAAAATCTCGTCTTCCTTCGTTTACTCCTGAAGAAATTAAGTTCATAAGAGGCACTGCTGACTATATAGCACTAAATCATTATTTTACAACTCTAGCTGCAGACATGGTCGAAGCTCCTTTCCATGAGACAAGTTACGAACATGATAAGGGGGTTAATATTTCGCTTGACCCCACTTGGATTGTACAAGATAATGGCAGAAATACAGTAAGTTTTGATTATTTAAAATTATTGTTTGTTATAAATTTTCGTATTTGTTTTCTGTTATTAAGATTTATAGACTTGTTGTCTATAATTGATTTATGTACTATTACCAAACACGAATTCAACCTAAAAACTTAGCGTACTATAAATGAAATTATCCTTATCATTGTTTTTCTATTAGTTCCTTTTTATTACTTATCCAGTAGTTGTTCCTTTGATGCTCTACTAAATGTTATGTTTACAATTTTAGATTGTTCCGTTTGGCGTCAGAAAAGTTTTAAATTGGATAAAGGACCACTATGGAAACCATGAAATTATATTGACAGAAATTGGAATGACCGAAAATGGTACGACTCTTGAAGATGATATCAGAGCAGCATTCTATACGGTAAATAAAATTATATAATCAAATATTTAGTAATTTAATTCATTTCTAAATAGTTTACAGTTTGAAAGTCTAATTTTTTATATAATAGATTTGTTGAACATCTAAAGTCCTTTTTGAACAATATTTTTAACAACGTATTTTGTATCCAGCTCATTGAGAGAGTTATCTAGAAGCCACCCTCATATCAGAATGTCGTATTTTAGCAGCGACTCAGCTAAGTCATTATAAATCAGAAATAATAGATCTTTTTTAAAAATAACTTGAATTTGATAAATTAAATATAAAAGTTTCCTAAATCTCTTGTTCAAAAAGGTAACATATTCGTTCTCTCTTAGATGTTGATCAACCATTAACCCTAAATATTTCATTTGATTCTCTTTTTGTATCGTTACACACTGACAGACCCTTTATTACAGTTATAATTGTGAAGCTTCAAAATCTGTTGAATTGATTGATCAGCATTAGTAAGTGAAAATAAAATAAATTTTGTTTTGGGGACATTGAGACTCAGAAGACTGTTATCAAGCCACATTTTTATCTTACCCAAACCATCCTCAGCTGTCAGTAAAACTTTTTTCCAGCTCTCTCTTCCTTAAAGAGAATGACAGTATCATCTGCATAATAAATTATTTTTTCTGTAACTTTAATATTATAAGTACAGTTAATGTATATTAAAAAAAGAATTGGGTCAAGTACCGTTCCTTGAGGCACGCCCTTAGAAACGGTCATTGGGTCACTGAGTAGGTTGCCTATTCTAACAAATTGGGTTCTCTGTGAAAGATAGTCCCTGAAAATGTCCAACATTAATCCTTTTATTCCTATTCTTTCTAATATTTTTAATAACAATCTGTGATCCACAGTGCAAAATGATTTGGCTTTTTTTATTGTTGTCAATACCATTAACAATATTTTGTTCAAAGTTTAGAAGCGCATCTTGACTGCAAAGGTTTTTCCTAAAACCATATTGACTTATACTCAATATTTTGTTTTTCAAAAAATTCTATTAACTTTTTCTTCAAACATTGCTCAAAATGTTTTAAAATATTGTTCGTGACTGATGTATGCCTGTATTTAGTGGTTAGTTCTTTTTTCCAGATTTATAGAAGGGTGTTATTCTTTAAATGATATTGCTATTTTGCCAATCGTTAATAATTGGTTAAAAATATGTGCCAAGGTGTTTAAGATGTAAGAAATGTATATTTTTAAATATAGCGATAATACGTCCAAGCCACTTTATTTTTTAATAGTGATATATGCTTTATTAATTCGTTGTTTTTTATGAACTAATAGATTTAGTGGTTATCATTTAAGTTGACGCAATTATATTGGGACTGTCAATTTTTCTATCATATTATTACCTATTTCTGCAAAAAAGTATTAAAAAAATTTACTTTAGTTTTATTACCTTTTTATTTATAATATTGTAACTTGTTTTTTGTTATTTAAGTCTAAGATGCCTTTTTTACTGTGTCCCAAATTTTTTATAATTAGTTTTTGCTTTTGTAATGTCAGATTGGTAGTATTTATTTTTTACTTCTTTAAAAAATTTCGGTACAATTTATATTCTTGCAGAAGTTCAATAACATTTTTATTTCTGAGATATTGTTTTTTAGGGTAATCTCAACGTCTTATAGTTTTAATTATGCCCAAAGTAGCCCACTGTTTGATCTTATAATTTTTATTAGTATTAATTTTAATCTGTTTAGTATTTGTACTAATAGTATGAGAGCCCACTGCAAATTTCGACCGTCATCTGATAACGAAATGAAATATGCTCCAAAGGCATGTAACAACATTGTACTTTACCAAATTGCACCTGTGCCAATCCCTATCCTAAGCAAAGTGTTTAAAAAATATATTTTATATTCAAAAATTCACACAAGACATTACAGCAACAATTGTGTTTTCCCTGAAAATTACAATCCTAATTCATTGTGAACCTAGCTTTTAAACCTGAATTATTAATATTTTTACCTACCTTTTAAACCATGTTTATGTATGAAAACAAGAAGGATGGCATTGTATAAACCATTTGCAGAGATAGTCAATAATAATTATAAACTCTTGTTAGACAATTATTTTAAACCATAATCATAGTAGTTTTTTTGTCGTTTCTATGGCAACCTGTACAAATGAATCACAACAATAGGCATACAAATAAATTTTTAAATAAGTAAACATTGATTCATATTTTTAATGATTTTTTTACCTACTTATCGTGTATAGATGTTTTTGTGCGATGTCAAGAGAAAGAAAATGTTTCTCTTAACGATATATATCAAGATATATTTGTATGTTATTTTCTGGCAAACTTTAAGGGCATACAAAATTAGCGCTGTCATGCCTTATGTGATTTTTTTAATATAAAATAATTTTTTTAAGCCACTTTGCTCAGGATTGGGATTGGCACAGGTGCCATTTGGTAATGTACAATATTAGTGTTTTTCCATGCTTTTGAGGGTCTATTTCATTTCGTTATCAGGTGGGCTCTTGGGCTGTAAGTAGTTTAATAAATTCATTATAGCTTCAATCATTATCACTACTGTTAAAAATGTTGGTCAATTTTTCAGATTCCAGATCTCTGTATAATGTTTCATAATTGATTTTGTTGAAATGCCTACTATTGTTTATTATTTAATTTAATATAATATTCATTGGTTATCAAAATGAATGTAGTATAATGGTCGGTTACATTTGTTTCAAATAGACCTACCTTAAAGTTAGTTTTACTTTTTATTTTATTACCTAAACCCATAAAATAATGATCAAGGCAGAGCTTTGCTTCTTCCTTCGTTACTATGTCTATATACTGAAACAGACCTTGTTGATTTAATATATTTAGGTAAGAATCAACTAAATAATTCTCCCCAATCTCAAGCAAATATATCTATAATATAGTCTTTTTATTCAAGAAATATTACACAACTTGGCAACAGTGTACTTCTTATATTATATCCATAAATGTTAAATTACAGTTAAATAAAATTAATGAATTATTAAACTAACCTAAAACAAATAATTGTTAAAATATAAAAACAAAATTCCTTCTGGTTCAGGTAAATACATTTCGTTATAATTATTGAATCTTACTCTTGATGTATGAAAGTGGAAAACACAGGTGTATATTTAAATTTTACCCATTTATAAAAAGACGGATGCAAGTTAAGTTGGACAAAAGTCAGAAAATAGGAATCTCCATCTTAAAGGTCTTTGGTAGAAGTCTAAGTAAGTCTTATAGACTTTGATAAAATTATAAAAATGATTATAAATAATAGGAGGTAGACAAAAACATCTACAAAGAGGATGTTAAGAAACGATAAACATAAATTCCAAGTTTAGAAAAAATGGTGCTAATTACACATTTACCCAATTTCAATTCATGAGTCGTTGAAATTAAAGGAGGAACTTATTATATCGTCTGCTTAAGGTGCAACTGGCCTACCTTCAAAAAAGAAAAATTTACAGGAGACGCAAAAACTCACTAAATTATTTATAAATTTTAGTAATTTGTGGGTTTTGCGTGTAAAACATAGTTGAGTTTAAATAACTTTTAGAAATCGGATTTTGTTATGAAACTACTTTATTAAAAAAAGAGAGGAGTTAGGCCTTATACCTTTTTTGACCCCAGTAACGAGTTAGTTAGGGGGGGGGGTAAGACTTATGATGCTCACTGTATACTAATTCTCCCATTTTGAGTACAGTACGAATTTCCTACGTTTTAACGAACTTTTTTATATAACTTTAAACAATTTATTGTTCGCTTTTCTGTGAACACTATCCCTGAACCTTTAAATTTATTTTTTAAATAAAATACTTCATCGCGCAGTCATCGATGACAGAAAACATCAAAAACTGGCCGAAGCTTATCTGATTCAGAGTTTTTCTTACCAAGACGGTGACAATAATTTAATTCTTGTTTACTCACTCTAATGTTGATTTTTGTATTATTAACCATTTCGGAATATAATGATACAAATCGGGAACTCCATGAATGAATTGAATTTTTAAAAGTCAATTTCTTCCTTAACAGCTCTTATTTCATTTTTAATATGTTCCATCTGTAAGTTTATGAATGTTTCAAATTCACCAAAACTGTACTCAAGATCTTGATTTTTGGTAGATTCAGTTAGAAATTTTTTCTTAAAGTCAGACATTTCCTTCTTGACTAACCATTATTATAAATGGATTCGTTCTTATACTTGACACTATTTTGTTTTAATGTGAAATATTTTATTTTATTAAACAACATATTAAACCTATTTAGAAATTTTGCAGGCGCTACTTGTGCATAATTATTCGCTTAGCGCCATCTTGAATTTGTACTAGTACATTTGTTGATTCTATTGGAGACTGCAACTTAAAACATATTAATTTCTTGCTGATGAGTTCTAATAAGAACAAAAACAGTCCGAGAATGACGTTCTTCTTAGTAAACAAAATCATAGAGTGTTAAAATTGAATTTCTGCCGCTTTGCATTCATTTTGGATATAATTAAATACCTGCTGCAGCCAAAAGAGTGATTGTTTTCCGAAGGGAAACGGTCGCTTGTATTTTGTGTGACATATGGTTTGGCTTAATTTATTTTATTTTAAAAATTTATATTTGTAGGATTACTTCTGCAATATACTGTCAGCAAGATACGAAGATGGAGTCAATGTAACAGGAATCACAGCTTGGAGTCTGATGGACAATTTTGAATGGATGTCTGGATACACGTGAGTTTAAAATCATTTTTTTATTAATTGATGCAAAGTACTACGTCTTCTTCGAAGTATAGTAGTTTCCATTCTACCAAATTTGTAAGATAAATTTTCTACTTGATGTATGTCATAAAATGTCTGGGTTTGCTAGTATTGAAGACTATTAAGAAATTCGTCGGCAAGTCGGATCAATGCATAAATATTATATACTTAGTGACTATACAAACCCTCCTGTCGCAAAAAGTTACTAAATATTTATTTTAATCCCCCAAAAACAAGAAAGGTAGTGCCTCCCCTACTGCTGCATCAGCCAGAATCAAGCAGTCCATTTCAAAAATATTAAAATTATTCAAAATAATGGATGTGTTACCATGGGCGTCGTTTGGGGGGGGGGGGGGGGGGCAAGGGGGGCAGTTGCACCCCCCTGGCTTTTACGACTTTACAACGCGTAATGTCTGTATGTCACAATACTAAATTAAGTACTAAAATTAAGTACTAAAATTAAGTACTAAAATTAAGTACTAAAATTTAGCCCTAAATTAAGTTATTAAAAATATTTTTTTGCAACGATACCAATTTTTAGTACTAAATTAACCCCTTACTGCATGATTTTTTTGATTAATATTATTTTAATTTATGTAATGTATTATGACCTCAGAAGATCTGGAAAAATATTAAAAAAAATTCTACGGCATGTTTTTTTTCTTATATTCAAAAATTTTGACATGTGCTAAATATGGAACAACTTTAGGTAACATTAATATTAAAAAATATACATTTTAATAATTTTAGTAATGAAAATATAAAAAATATTTCTTATTCAGTATGAAAGCGATAAAAACAGTTACGGTCCTTATTAAGACACAAAAAAACCATACATTTTTCACAATAAATGTGTGATTTTCCCTTGCAGTCTATATACTTGCAGCATTGACGCTCAGTATGAGACCATTCCGGTAAGTGACCCAAGTTATCAGTTCTAATTTCTCGAGCTGGTATTTGCGCAAATGGGTATTTTTTCTTTTTCAATTGCAATTGAGTTTGTAAGTCATTGCTTGGCCTTCCCCTTTTTTTTTGTAGAACATTAGCCCTGGTTAGAATTTCTGCTAGTGCCAGTTTGAATTCTGCTAGAGGCAAGTACATATCGTCAGTTTGAGAGCGTCGCCATAAAATCCAACTATTGACACACACCATATCTATAAAATGGTAAAATACTCTCATATACCACTTCTTCGACCTGATCTGAATTCTGTAATAACCCAACATTGAATCTAAGAGATCAACACCACCCATATAGTTATTGTATATCCCAATACATTTTGGACGGGGAATCTCTATATGGCTCTTTGTTTTTCTACAGAACCGTTTTACGTCGGACATGGGCTGACTTCCAACATAAGTTGATATGGTATTCACTATTTTATTATCGTACCAAGATACTACAGAAATATCTACACCATCAATGTTGGCAACTTTTTCTGTGACAGCACCTCGACCTTTCTTCTTCATTTCTGCTTCTTTAGGAAACTGGAAATCTGGCACTTGATTAGATCTTACGGTTCCAAGAGGTAAAATACCCTGTTTTGATAGGTATACTAAAAGAGGAATACTAGTAAACCAGTTATCGAAAAAAAGTTTATAATTTTGATTTTTAGGAATAAATTGGGAAGGCCGTCTTCTAGTTCAGTAGGTCCACTATAAAAATCGAAATCATAGCTAAACCCAGACACCCCACTCAAAACAAACACTTTGTAGCCCCACTTGTGGGGCTTTTTTGGGTTATATTGTTTCAAACTCGACCTAGCTTTTGTCGGGATTATTTGTTCGTCAACAGCCATATGTTCTTCCTTTGGAACAAGCAAAAGTCTTTCCCTAATTTTGTTCAACAGAGGTCGAATTTTATAAAGTTTGTCATATTTAGGTTCTCCAAGTCTTGGTTGATTCATATTATCGTTGAAATGGAGAAACCTTCTAATTTGTTCAAATCTATTGCAACTCATAGCATTAGAAACAGAAGGAATATCTAAAGAACTGTTCCAATAATTTCTAGTAGCTGGCAATTGAACAATTGACATATAAATGCATATGCCAACAAAAACTTTTATTTCTTCCTTCGTGATATTAGGTGGCTTTTCTGGCCTACATTGTACACCAAAAAGATTCGATTGTTCCGTTATATAAGTAACAATTTCATCCGTAAATAAAAAATTGAAGAATTGGATGATTCCATCAAGATCCTGTATATTGTTGGGTAGTGACTCAGAACCTTTGAATTTGATGCCATCTTCAAGGAATGGCAATTTTTTTTCTTCCCATTTGATTTTCTCTTTTTCAGATTTTTTTCCCCCCGTGATTTCTGCCAAACGAAGTGGAAGGTGAAGAAGATTCATATTCTTTCTGGTTCTGAGATGCCTTTTTGATATATTGAGCTCTAGCAGACTCAAGACGGGAAAGCAAAGGAACGTCATCATCAGTGTCATCAGTTTCGTCAATAACTTCTCCTGTCACTGAGAAGTCAGTGTCACTCTCAGATTCATTGCACAAAACTTCTTATCTTATTTCTAAGTCATTTTCATCGCCGTCAGATAAATTTTCGTCATCGCTTATGTCAGTAACCGGAATTATGACCCTTTTCATGCCATAAAAAGTTTTTGGATCCATCTGAAAATAAAAATGAACCCTATTTATTTTTCCACTTACTTCGGCCTGTGACAAATATGGGACATATAAACAAAGTCATTTTTTTCAGCAAACAATATGTTGAATATGTTTATATGTTCAAGAACTTGTAATATAAACTCTTATCTTTCGACCACTTATTTTAGTTTCGTAAAATTTGAGCCAATATTCCATACAACAACAACAACAGAACTTTCAATAAATAACAACAACACCTGCACTTCCAACAGACATAATGAAACTAAATCGTGTACGTTTATTTTGGAAGGAATTGGCTACCGCGTCGCCACAAACCAATAAGCGAGTGCCATATATAGCACAATTTGAGATAAGGTTCTGAGTAACGTCAATACTTAGAAAAAAAAAATAAAATTTGGCGTGTGCCATATTTGACACGGGATGCAGTAAGGGGTTAAGTATAGGCGCACGCACATTGATGTATTATTACGTGAAATTAGCACAGAAATCAAACATTCTGTGTAAATGAGACAAGTGAATTAATAGTTATTTTTGTATCTAGTGCGCGAAATGCTACTTTGGTGATCGAGAACTGATTTTTTTTAGTCGAGATCACCAAAGTATTTCGCGCATGAGATGCAAACAAAATTTTTTCTACAAACGTCAAAAATATTATTCTAAAATAAGTAACATGCTTAGCTTAATATGAAAAATAGTATTGAACTGGCTTAAACTGTTTTACAAATCAAGTAATTACTGTAACTATGGAAATAAAATGGCATTTCTTGACAATTATTTCAAAGTGACAGTTCTTGATAATTATTTTTGAAAGCCTTAATTATTGTTATACATTAATAAATAAATGATTTCTTAGATTTTTGCTTGATTGAGGAACATAAAGGTTAAGATATAAAAATTCCATATAGTTTACATGTCGTGTGCGAAGTATTTCGCACACTACTTCGCGCACGGTGTCATGGTAACGAAGGAAAATGAAAAAAGGGTCACTTCTCATATTGTTGTCAATGCGCGAACCTTGTTATTTTTTGACGTTTGTATAAAAAAGATGTTTTTATTATGACCTTGACACTAGCTGACTTGACAACTACCAAATGCAGCAATACTACTAAAAACCACGAAAAAACACAATAAAACCTACAAAATCAACCACAAGCGAAATTTGTCTAAGGCGATAATGCAAAGTTATCGCTAACCAAAATCAAAATGGTGCAGAAAAGACCGTTATGTCAACTTTTTCAACGCATTTTTAATACTAAATTTAGTAGAAAATAGAACAAGTTCCAATTATTTAATTAATTTTTTTTAGTACTAAGTCTAATAATAAATTTGCTGTTTGCACCGTGAATTTTTTTAGTACTTAAAAATGCATTAATTTAGTTCTAAATTTAGTACTTAATTTAGTATCGTAACATACAGCCTTAATATATGAATTACTGATATTTCGTTAGGTAGGTACTATGTGCCGCAGTTTAACAACACTATATACAATAAAATTACGTAACTAACACAATAACACAACTGGCACTGCCACGAATTACGGACAACAATCTCATAAAAATAATATTCAGGCTAATGCAGTTGGCGAATATTATAGGTTGAATATAAGTATTCCATATCCATATCTTACACGTACCTATACATTTAACTTTTTTTTTTAAGTAGGTAATGTTAAAGTTAGCAAACCTGTCTGAATTAGTTACTTTTGTTTTATAAATAGAGAGCGGAATATATGCAAAATGCATATATATGCATTTTTTGCATATTTTACCAAAGTTCAGAAAATATTGCATATTTTACCAAAGTTCAGAAAATTTAAGAAAATATTGCATATTTTCGAGAAAAAAAAATGTATTACTATACTGTGCAAATCAAAAACTGTTTTAACAGATTATACAGATATATTTGAAATAAAGACCTTTTAAATTTTTGTATTTGTTTTTAAGTGTCACTTCTTGTAAATTCTTGTTAATTAGTTCTTGGAGGGCGGCATGCACTGGGTTTTTACCTTCTTAAGAGATTAAGCCCATTAAGGTACCTGTTAATAGATGGTATTTACACAGATAAAGTATTACCTACAATGCAATAAAACGGTTTATATAAAATTCTCAGTAATTTCTTGTAACCAATCTACCCTAACATCGGAATATTTTGAATGTTTTTCATTCAGTTTAATGAGATAGTATCCTCGTTATTTGCCTAGTGAAAAGTCTTGTAATAATTTGTTGTTTTAAAAGTGTCCTAAAATGTCGAGAATTTCTTCGTGGATTATTAACTTTCCAGAGTTGGAAATCAATGGGGATAAAGTTTTTTGTAAAGCTTGTGCCAAAATAGTGGTTTGCGAAAAAAAGTTCAAAGTGGTTCAACACGTGAAAACATCATTGCATAAAACCAAATTGCAAAAAATGAAATCACAACCGGTTCAACAATGCGTTGTGAGGTCATTTCAAAACGCCGACAAAACAAAAAGTGATAAGGTATTTAATCAGGACTTGTGCAAAGCTCTTGTTGCGGCAAATATTCCATTAAAGAAGTTACAAAACCTACATCTAAGAGAATTTTTACAAAAATATTGCAATCAAACCATTCCTGAGGAATCTACACTCAGAAAAAAAAATGTACATGCTATATATATGAATGTAATAGAAGAAATTAAAGTTTTACTGGATGATAGCAATTTTTAGATCATTGTTGATGAAAGCACAGATGCTTGTGGAAGATATATGGTACATCTTATGATTGGAGCCTTAAAAGAAAATGAACCAGGTACATCATATTTAATTGCATCAAAACAGTTAGAAAAAACTAACAATACAACTGTTACCCGATTTATTCAACAATCTCTAGCAGAATTTTTTTTTACCAAATCAAATTCCCTCAGAGAAGTTCTTAGTGTTTTTGTCTGACGCACCACCATATATGATAAAAGTAGGGCAAAACTTAAAAATATTTTATCCAAATATGGTCCACGTTACTTGTCTTCTGCATGGAATAAACTTAGTTGCAGAAACTGTGAGAACAGAATATCCCTTGGTTAACAAGCTAATTTCGAATGTGAAAAAAATATTTTTAAGGAGGTCCTTTCGCCACACCTCTCGCCTCAAATGTTAAAAAAAAAAGTTATTAGATTATGACTAAAATTAATTTTTTTCTAATAGTTGAAGTCCTTATTTATCTAATATTGAACTTTTAACTGTACCTTATCTTGCAAATTTTTGAGAATTTTTTATTTAAAAAAGTAAGTCCTCAACAACAATTCTCGAATAATACTATTATTTATTAATAATAATAATAATAATAATAAAAGCTTTTATTGGCAGAAAAAAAAACATACAGATAAGCAAAATACAGTATTTGCCAAAAGGCAGAGTTAGGTCTAATCCTTGCAAGCAAGGGTAAGTCCTCTCTTCCACTCAACCTATTTAATTAAACTACTTAATTAAAAATAATTATAATAATGATAATAATATAAGCTAAATAAAAACAAGCGAAATTCAAGTTAATCCATGTTAATGACGCAGAAATAATAATATAATAAATAGAAAACGAAAATAAAGCACAAGTCTAGAATGTTAGTTCATTAGTAAATAGCAAGTTTTTTATTTTATTTTTTATAGTGCTCAATGAGCAAGTAAGAAGATGTCTCGGAAACCTGTTGTATAGCCTGGTTATATTATACGAAAAGGATGATTCGAAGAGGGAAGTAGAGTGAATAGGCGGCGTCAAGCAAGATCGAAAACGTACATTGATATGGTGTACGTCTGATCTAAATTGTATTTTGTTAAAAAGATACGATGGTTCTTTATAGATAATTAATTTATGATAAAATATAAAACAATGTAACAAGATTCGTTTTTCAATATTTAGCCACCCTAACTCAGCTAAAGCTTCAGAGATATGGTCGCGTCTTTTTAAACCAGAAATCAAACGCACACAAGAGTTCTGTACTAATTGGAGTCTTCGCAAATCACATTTTAGCAGTGCTGGACCATATACTACATCGGCAAAATTTAAATGTGAAAATACCAAAGCCTCACATAGAGTAATTTTACTTTTTCGGTCTAAAAGTCCCCTATTTGCATAAATTAACTTTAAGTTGCAGTAAGCTCTCTTAATTGATTAGATGGAGTAGAAAAAAACTAAAAATAAGGTTTTTGAAATATTTAGATTTTGTTTTATACAATAAAATATATATAGTTAACCGTGGAACTTATTGAGAAATTAATATTAAAAAATCACAAAAAATTTTCAAGTAACCTAGTTGAAAATTTTTTTGTGATTTTTTAATAATAATTTCTCAATAAATTCCACGGTAACCTATATATTTTATTGTAAAAAACAAAACCTAAATATTTCAAAAACCTTATTTTTAGTTTTTTTCTACTCCATATAATCAATAAATAATAGTAAAATTAATTATAATTCGAAAATTGTTGTTGAAGTCTTACTTTCTCATAAGACACTGTACAAACACAAACATTTAAAAAAAAAATTCTCAAAAATTTACACGGTAAGATATAGTTAAAAGTTCACTATTAGATAAATAAGGACATCTACTATTAGAAAAAAATTAATTTTAGTCATAATCTAATATTTTTTATTTAACATTGGTGGCGAAAGGATCTCCTTTAAAGCCCCTTTAAGAGTGCAGTTGTATAAAGAGAGAATGGTAGGGGTGTGTTTGCCCCCGGAACCCGTAATTACGCGATGGGGGACATGGATTAAAGCAGCTATATTCTATGCAGAAAATTTTGAAGCAATTAAGGATTTAATTTTGGATATAGAAGACAATTCACAATGTGTGGTGCAAAGGAAAGAATTGTTAAAAAATCCCCTTGTGCCTAAGCAACTTGTGTTTATAAAGGTTAATTTTAGTTTTTTACCTGATGTAATAACTTCATTGGAAAAGAAAAATTTAAGTTTAATCTAATCAACAAATTTTATTGCAACAGTTTCCGATAAATGTAACAATGTTCCTGGTGACATAGGCCTTAAGATTAGAAAAAAATTAAATACAACTTTATTAAAGAATGAAGGGTTCAATGAAATAAGGGAAGTAAAAAACATTTTTGAGGGAAAATTTTCCAAAGAAGTTTTACGTTGGCCCTATACATTACTTCCAAAATTACGGTATTGTCCTATTACTTCGGTAGATGTTGAAAGGACCTTTTCTATATCAAAACATATTTTTACAGACAGAAGGCAAAAATTTTTAATAGAAAATTTCGAAAAATATTTAATTATAAATTCCTATTATAATATTACTATTTAATATTTTTATACTATTCTATACTTAACTTCTACTAGTTTTTGTGTTTCGTTTGTTTTAAATAAATTTTTATATTACATATTTTCTTTTGTTTTTTTTTTCGTGTAATGGCTTTGATAGCGTACCAAATTAGGAACAGCAATGTTAATTAGAACCCAACAGTGAATGGTCAAGTGGAAATATTCGCTAGGCATCAGAATTAATTTTTAAATAAATTAATTAATTTAAAAAATCGCGTCCCGGCTGGGATTTGAACCCGGGACCCCTAAGTCCACAGGCCAACGCACTAACCACTGAGCTACCCACCCCCTACTTTTTTTTAAGTATTTTTAACAAATATGCATTTGCATATTTAGGCATAATTGGACAAAATAACTGCATATTTTTGGTAAAAACGATGCATATATATGCGCATATTTTGTTATATTTTGATGCATATATTCCGCCCTCTATTTATAAAGATGACTACCTGTATTGTCGTCTGTTAATAACAATGTCAATGTAAGTACTTCCGGTAAATTAACCAACGAATGTGCGCACCTAACCTGAGTTGCTATTTTAATTTTAGTATTGTTTGTTCAAATAGTTATTCGTTAATAAAAACCTTTGACCAAACTATTTCCACATTATTTTCTCTAACAGATAAAAACAAAACAAAAAGCAATAGCAGTTGCTGTGTTGTAAATTGTAAAAATGCTAGCAGAAAAAACAGTGTAAATTATATAGCAAAATGGAAATTAAATCAAAGAAATAATAATAATAATAATAATAAAAAATGTCTTTATTAACCAACAAAATACAAGGAAATTAAAATAGAATATTCACTATAGTACCTATATACATAAAAAATAAGAAAAAGGCAAACGTTGGTTATAGGGCGCAAAATCAGCTAGGCTGCTCTTCCTTAAGAACCCAAAATATATATATACATATATGTATACATATATAAATAAATAAAAAAAGAAAAAAAAAATAATATTAATAGTAAAATGTAAGAAATCGCGATTTAGAAGAAAAGTCATAATAAATTTATAACTCATTTATAAAACATTTATAACACATTTGCATAAATAAATAAATAAATAAATAGGTGAAATAATTAGTTTCAACACTGTTCGCTAAATAATTTTTCAAAAAGTTTTTGTTTGAATTGAGATATTTTCATTAATTTAAAATTGTCTGGTAGAAGATTGTATGCTTTGAAAATATTATATCTAAAAGATTTTTCGAAAAAGGTAGTTCTATGGACTGGAATAGAAATAATTTTTTTTCTTCTGATATTAATATTATGCACATCTGATCTATACTTTATTTTATTGGTTAGGTAAGGGGGAGTTGTGTTTACGATAACTTTGTGGAGCAATGTCAACGAATGTAATAAACTTCTGCGAGTCATATCAAATCAATGAATAGCTTTACAATAAGAAGAAAAACCTTTATTTTTGTAATAATAACAGTAATACTGGAAATAGTAGACATCAGAAAATTGAAAGGTTTTAAATAAAAAATAAATTATTATTTTACAATGTTCAGCATCCCTTAACTCTTAAATGTTCAGCAAAGATTACATTTCTGCCTTTGATTATTGTATGTAGCTGAAATGCAATCTTGTGACTTATTGATAGGAAACCAATTTTAATCAATAATTTCTATGGGTTCTTTCGAATTAAAAATGAAGAAAATATAAATTACAATCGGAAATTTACCAATTATTTTTGTTAATACTTTTTGATACTACGTTATTATACACTCACCGGCACGAAAAACGGAGCAGTTGAATTTTTTTAAACAAACTTAAAATTTTAATGCTTTGTGATGTTTTATTATTATAATATCTTAAACATAAACAAAACAACATGTTTTAAGTATTTTCTAACAACAATTGAACCTTTATTTGAAGAAAAGAAGGGTTTTGTAACATTTTAAAAAACGAAGATGAAAAAGCACAAATTGGTGTTGTTGCTAAATGACCTTAAATTAATCAAAACTGAAACGAGTTGCTAGCAAAAACTGGGTAGCCGCATTTTTAATAACGTGTGTTGCCCCCACGTGCTCGAATAATAGCCTACATCCTCCTTGGCATGCCTAAAATTAAGTGGCGAATGTCCTCTTGAGGAATATGTTCCCATTCCTCTAAAAGAGCTTGTTGCAACTGATTTAAAGTTAAGGGAGCAGGAACACGACTTCGCATCCTTCTTCAAGCATGTCCCAAACATGTTCAATTGGGTTCGCATCCGGGCTTAACGCTGGCCACTCCATAACAGGAATGTTTACATCGTTTAAGTACTGTTGAGTGATTCTCGCGATTTGAGGTCTGGTATTATCATGCATTAGAAGAAAGTCATTTCCAATAAAGTCAACATAAGGGACAACAAAATCTTGGAGAATTTCATCAATGTACCTGGCAGCAGTTAAGGAGCCTCTCGGAAGGATGTACAATTCTGTGTGTGCCTCCATAGAAATTCCGGCCCACACAATAACTGAGCCTCCTTGGTAGCCTACCCTAGGACTGAAGGTACATTCTGCGAAACGCTCTTGTGGTCTTCGCCATACTCTCTCACGACCACCTGGAGACCGCAGGCTAAATCTGGACTCATCCGTAAACAAAACGCGCCCCCATTCATTTTCACCCCAGAGCTCATGATTTCTGGCAAACTGAAATCGTGCAATACGATGACGCCTAAGAAGCTCTGGGCCTGTTGCAGGTCTACGACTGGTAAGATTGGCTTCTCCGAGTCTTCGTCTAACTGTCCGTTCGCTTATGTTGGTTTGCCGGACGTAATGAAGTCGATTTCTGATTTCAACAGCCGTAGCATGACGATTTCGCAGACTTTGTAAGATGATAAAGCGATCATCATGAGCGCTAGTTCTTCGTTGGGGACCAGTTCCAAGTCGTCTGGTGTAAGCTCCAGTTTCCAAAAAACGTGTAAAAATACGGTGCACAGTGCTATTGAATATGTGATACTGTTGGGCAACATATCGCTCACTTCTTCCGTCTTGAAGCAACGCAACAATAGTAGCCGCTATTTCGGGATTAACAGCCATAAGTTTGTAGGTGAAATAAACGCAGCACAACTTTAAAACATGTTTCGATCTGTCAAATTTCTCAAAACAATGAAAACAACAGCATTGTTGGTCATGGTTTCATAGCCAACTATGCACTTTCAAGTGATAAGTCCGTTCAATTTTTGATTTTTATTGAAAAACGCTTTTTTTCTTCAAATAAAGGTTCAATTGTTGTTAGAAAATGCTTAAAACACGTTGTTTTGTTTATGTTTAAGATATTATAATAATAAAACATCACAAAGCATTAAAATTTTAAGTTTGTTTAAAAAAATTCAACTGCTCCGTTTTTCGTGCCGGTGAGTGTATAATGGTAATGTTTTTATTTTCACATTATTTAACCTATTCTTAGTAGGCTTAGGCAACATATCATACATTTTTTTAGCTGAAGTAATAAAAATATATAATAACAATTAATTGTTTCACTTGTTTTACAAATACATATACTTTTATTAAAGTCAACATATATATTTTTTAATTGGGAACTCTATTAAAAATTGTATTGTCAGTATACGCAAATATCGTCCGTTAGTTCATGAATTAGTTGGCGCTGCTGTCCCGCACAGAGCGAATAATGATTGAAAATAGGATGCATATTTGTAAAAAATTAAAAAGGAATCATGTTTTCTGTTATCGATTATTTTAGGTAGAGGAAGAAGAAATTAAAAATTTGCGTTTTCATATTGTTCGTCGACGTGTTAAGTGAGTTTTTTTGTTTTTGTGTTTCTATAAATATTTGATTTTTTTAAATATTTATGGCTCTGTCTTCTTGTTCATATTTTTCTTTTATTTCACACCTTCTGTTTGTTTTTTAAAAATATGTGTTTTAAGTTTCTTGTTTTTTTTTATTTTACTTTTTGTCTTTTTTGTTGGGTTATTTTATTTATTAGAAACTTTTGTTAATTTGTATTGGTCTTTTATTTTTCATTTTCTTTGTTGTTCAACAAATAAACATTCTAAATTTTTTCAAAATTTTGCCCCTCCCTATAGAATTGTGTAACGACGCCCATGTGTGTTACAATTTGTCAAACCATTTTTAAATCAACATATCATATTCGAATTGCATCTGACGAACATATTTATTTAAAATTTGTAACTGATTTTCTTGTAGGTATGCTTAATTTGATTTTTAGTGTATTATTCAGGCATGTTCGAACTTTTGATCTAGTCACATGTTCAGTTGCTCCGCTGTCTGATTTTTGCCCTAGAATGTCCTTGTTCTCGTACACAGTATATTGTTCTATTCTGTAATGTTGAGACAGTCCTCGCTTCTGATTTTATGTTTTAGGTCTCATTTTGGATTGTACTACGTCAATTTCAAGGATCCTAATAGAACAAGAATACCAAAGAAGTCCGTAAAATTTTTTCAAAAATTAACAAAAACGAGAAAATTAAAATGTGATAAACCAAGTAGGAAATGGCCACATCCAGTACAATTTAACATGAAGGGTAAACCGATTAAATGGAAAAAACATTAAGGCAGATTACACAACAAAATTCTACCACCAGAAAAAATAAAGATGTGAAATAATAAGAATAAATAAAAGAAGGAATAACTTCTTGAGACATACGTTGTTTTATTTCTGTCATAAATAGTTCTTTAGCTTATTTCTTATGTATGTACTTGATTTTATGTTATCACATTTATCAGCAACGGTTGCTGTTGGGTCCGTAACTTAGATTTTAAGTTCAAGTTACTTTTAAAAGGGTTATCCTTCAGTAAGTTAGTCGACAAAAAATGATTAATTTTCATACGTTTCCATGCTTTTGTACATACGAAAACTCATTCAGTTTTGCTTCTTGCGTGGGTATTCTTTGCCAGTAGGTTTTTATTTAAGTTTTTTAATTTTTTTTGTAAAACAACACCACCTTTGTATGCTATTGAAATATTATAATAATAATACATTTCGGAAAAATTTACAATTTTTTTAAAATGTACTGGGGGCTTCGTTAACTTAGCAAATCACATAAAAAATTTTAATGTTTTTTCTTCTTCATTAGCAATGAATTAGCAATAAATTAGCGATAAATTAGCAGTAAATTAGCAATAAATTAGAAATAAATTAGCAATAAATTAGCAATAAATTAGCAATAAATTAGCAATAAATTAGCAATAAATTAGCAATAAATTAGCAATAAATTAGCAATAAATTAGCAATAAATTAGCAATAAATTAGCAATAAATTAGCAATAAATTAGCAATAAATTAAAAATAAATTAGAAATAAATTAGCAATAAATTAGCAATAAATTAGTAGTAAATAAGAGATAAATTGGCAATAAATTAGCAACAAATTAGCAACAAATTAACAATAAATTATCAATAAATTAGCCATACATTAGCAATAAATTAGCAATAAATTAGCAATAAATTAGCAATAAATTAGCAATAAATTAGCAATAAATTAGCAATAAATTAGCAATAAATTAGCAATAAATTAGCAATAAATTAGCAATAAATTAGCAATAAATTAGCAATAAATTAGCAATTATTTAAGCATATTAAAAAATCCAAAATTAGGCAGTGGCTCTGATTGTTTCGACGAAAGCTAACAGAATCCACGTTTATAATTTAATTTAATTTAATTTAATAATGGGTAATAAATTAGCTAGAAATTATAGAGTAGTTAAAAATCCAAAATTCGGATGTGGATCTGCTTGCTGTCAGGTACGCTAGCAGAATCCACGGTTTTTTAATGAAGAAATTGGGCAATAAAATAAAAAACCGGGTAATAAGTTAGCAATAAATTAGATACAAATTATGGCATAGTAAAAAATCAAAAATTCGGTTGTGGGTATGCTTGCTTCCACGTACTTTAGCAGAATCTACGATTGGTTCGATAAAGGGATAGAGTAAATAAATTAATTAAGGCGTAATAAATTAGCTATAAAATATATCATAGTAATAAATTAAAAATTCGGTTGTGGCACTGCTAACTTTTACGTGAATCTATGGTAGATACGCATGTGGTGCTTGCGGCTATTACCTAAAATTGTGGCATTTGCGCCCTATCCTACTTTTGGAGCTTACCTGCTTTTTAAGAAGGGTTAAGTTAGTGGCAGTTTCGCCCTGTTTTTATTTGCAGGTAAGCAAGTAGATGGTAGGTGGGTAAACTTTAAATATCTGCGATATATCTTTAGTATTCTAAATTTTATTTTTATTATGGTAAATCACTGGAAGATGGGCCATAACTACCCCAAAAAAAGTTTCTTTTAATGTATTTCTTTTTTTTATGGTATCTCTGATTAAGAGTTTTTAGCGACCGTATCTCAAAATATTTTGAAGAATAATTTATAAAAACACAAAAACTGGGCGAGGGTATACCTTTTCATCATATCCTTAATTTTCATGTTATTCTTCTCCCCTCCGAAAATATCATTTAAAGAGGAATTGCGAATTCAGCAATACATAGTACTGTGCATTGGATTACTTTAGTATAATTGGCAGATCTTCATGCAATGATCGGATGCGAATATATCCCAGCTTTGTACCGCAAAGGAAAGAAGAAGCCGTTACAAATTGTTTTGCAGAATTAAGAATTTCAAGATCCTTTTATAAACAACGTGAAGAAAGCGTTTCCGTGCTTGAACAATTTGTGTGCAGGTTATTTTTATTCCTCTATTATATAGAATAATTAACAATTCATACGTTGATTTGTACGAAACGTTATACATTCTTGCAGGTTGTATGATAAAACATCAACGACGTTAAGGAAGTCAAATTGGCTCTATTTTTAAAATCGTACATCATGAAGAGTAATAAATATTCATTCAACAAGAATTACGAAACTTTGATGCCTCGACTATTCCAGCATGCAAAGCTGAGTTATATCAACAACTATTGCAAGTATCTTACGTTGTCGACATTTAGTATAACGCCCATTTGAAAGTTCCAACAGTGCACGAAAATGCTTCCCATCATGGTTGGGATTTGTCTGATGATGGCTATACTTTTAAGTGGTTTGACGGTGAAGTTATGCCAAACACCATAAATGAAATAGTTCTGCAAAATATTGAGACTGACAAGCGTAACCATGAGGAACAGGAAACGACACAAACCATCGAGCAAGGTTAATGTAACGTTTATTTATTTTATTTATAGTTTATTTATTTAAAACACCATTTACAATTTATTTATAACGTACTAATTAATTTATATAATACTTATACACTCACAACTCACAATTCTAATTTATTTATTTCAATTTGTCTTTACTGTCCAACACTTAAATTGAATCTTCCTGTCCGTCGACAAATTCGCGCTATTTATATAAATCCAGCTCTATATCAGAACACTCTAGGCGACTCAGAACGATCCGGAATTGCTTCTCTATGACTCATACGCCGCAAAGGGATCAATCCGGTAGTTTCTCGAAGCGGTGCGTTTGTTTTTATATGACCAGCGCTAGACTTCATACCGCGGGTAGGGAATAAACAAAGAACAGAGATAGCGTCGCGTCACAATAATATAAAATAATATTTAATAATATTAATATTAATTCTCTCGATAAAACTGAGAAAAAGTCAGATGTCAGTGACTCTAAAAATACTATTTCTAGTTTGACGAATGACATTTCTCATGAAAATCTCGAGAGAAATGAGTACTTCCATAGTTTTAAAATAGGTCACCAGTGACTCTCATTCGTTTATTACAGTTTCAGACATTTCAAATAATTCGACTGATATTGGTATAATCGAATATTCGAATGACTTACCATTCGAATGATCACATCACTAGTCGACATTGTTAAGTTTCAGTAGCAATGGAGCAATTTACAGGGCTGCAACGTGCTTTCTTGTATTCGTATGTTTTATAAAAACAATGATTGTTATGTTCTTGTGCGTCGTTTGTACAGAAATCATTATTACATAACAAGAATGAATAATGTCCCAACTGCAAATTTAATTAAATATTGGCCAAGAAAGTTTGGGAATACTGAAAATTGAATTTGAACTTGGGATATCTTTTATTCTAGCTATGTTATAATGATTTCTGTGCAAGAATATAAGAGTCATTGTTTTTGCCTGCAAGAAACGAGTACTACTCAATTCACACTTGGCGGGAGAATCAATACAGGCAGCCATGTTAACATGACTACAGCTCAACAAAAAATGACGTGTTGGTCTCGGCAGTAGGGGTGGCTAAATATCGATAGTACTATCGATAGTATCGATAGTTTTATTTTTAAATTTACTATCGATAGTATCGACAGTAACTTTAACTATCGTCACGATATCGAAGGTCGAGACATAATGGAAAAGAAGAAAAAAATATAACCTATAAAATTTATATATCGATGGCTGATTTTGATGCTTTTATTTTTCTGTGCTTGGAGATTAATTAAAAATATATAATGGTAAAACGACAACAATCGTATATTTCGAATTATTTCAAAGGATATGAGATTGGTAATATTTTAAGTAAAGAAAACTGGTTATATACAAGGTGTTAAAAAAAGACTGTAACATATTTAGAGGTAACAGTATGGATCAAAATAAATAAGTCTTAATAAAAATGGGTCTGCAAAGTAACGGATTTGGAGATGTGAAAGGTTCTTTTTTTTAACTTCCTTTTTATTTCGTAAAACTTGCATTTTCTTATCATAGTTGGCTGATGCTTTGTGAAATTGCCTCGAGGAGCTACAGCAATGAATTAATAAAAAATGCCAACAAATGCGAGTTAATAATAGTTTGAATATTCTTCAGGAAAAGATGTCATAAATGCACTTTAAACATCTTATTTAAATTTGTTTTTGTTTGTACATAATAAATAATTTTAATTAAATGTTTCAAAAACTGTTCTGTATCTCTGGGGACCCATATTTATTAAGACTTTTTTGTTTATTTTGGTCCATATTATTACCTATTTAAATATTGATTACCCCGTATATTAAAGGTAAAATACCTTTGATTAAAAAGTGCAATTTTTAGTTGTTTTTATTTATTTTTATATACCCAGAAAAAGTGAAAGTCTCCTTTTTTTTTATAAATTTAAAAATTTTCTTTTCTGTCATATTTATAGGTGAATTATATTATTGATAGCACTATCGATAGTATCGATAGTTCTTCAGAAAACTATCGCCACCACCGATAGTTATACCTATAAATATTTGGCTCTGTACTCGGCAGTGACAGAGCCCAGTATATATACCAATCAGTATTGGCACTCTGAGGCGGTACGTTTGATCTTTAAAAGTAGAAATTTTAGTTGACACTTGACGTTTTCGGGATATGAAAAGTTTTCTTTACACGGACTTGGTATACCTGGTTAGTTTAATTTTTGTTCTGCTGCTTTTCAAATTCGTGTGTATGAAGGAGATGTGAGATACCTTTATAGACAATGGTTGAACAACTTAATTACTTTGAAGAAGAAAATAGATTAGATATCAGGGCAGTCTTCGCAAATGTAAGGACAGAACCGTTTTAAATTTTTTATATATGTGAAATATTACTTTTTGGTGAAAAGTTTAATTACTTTTAGTTCAAAATATAACGTTAGTTTGTCAAGGGAAATATATAACACACAAGGTTAGAGTAACAAAATAGAGGTATTGCTTTATTTCTTAAGAATTACTCTAATCTAAAACTTTTCTAGTATATTGTAAAAATTTATTCTATACGTTATTTAGGTACTGCAAAATCTATAGGAAAGTATGTAGTTTTAAATTTAAAAATTTGTAACGGAGACATATTTAGTGTAGTTTTTTTACAAATATATACTCAGTGACTTGTTTTTGTGAATGAGTTCAAGTATGGTCGACTAAAATCGTTATTTTTTATTATGAATTAATTTGAATTTATTTTAAAATGGGAACTAAGTATATGTATATGGTTTTCGTAGTTTTTACAATTGTGATAAAAATATCAAAGATGTATATTGGCCATTTACTACACACAGCAAATTCATAGACACAATACATATATTACTATTTGATATTCTTGTAAAACCACTAATTTAAAATTGACTTTAAACTAAGTGACTACACACAGAATTGTTTGAAAGCAGCTATAAGGTATAATTTATTTATTGGATACTATAAAAAAATTAATAGTAGTTACATGTAGAGTTAAGTAACAAGAAATTTAAGACCAAAATCAAAACAAACCTTTATATCTTGTGAACTTAATTATTTAGTACAGTCCTCAACTTTCTTAGGCTAACATTAAAGATATCTATTTGGATCTCGCTAAGAAACTCATTGGTAACAGCCATCATCTTGTTAAAAGGAGATATACTACTTGGATCTAAATCAAATATTTTTTTGTTACTTGGGTTTCTTAGATTAATCTTTGCCGCATTAACATTTATATGGCCAATCAATTCACAATCTTTGTATTTAAAATAGAGTACAAAATATATCACAGCCTGTTGCTTTCTTCTTTGTAAAAGAGACTTAATCTTAAAACTATTGAGCATAGTTTTATACGAGATCTTAGGTATAAGGATACAAGTATTTTTTATGACATAAAGGTACCGTAAAAATATTTTTTGTACTTTTTCAATATGATCAATTTGTGTGGCTTTCAAGGGCATCCATATTTGTTAAACATACTCAAGATAGAGTCTTACTAAGGCATTATATAATCTGATTTTGGTAGTAATCCTAAATTTTTTTGTATTTCTGATTTAAAAACCTAATGCTTCTATTGATTTTTAGTTATGTGTAAAAAATGGTTATTGAAGTTCAAATTAGACTGAAAGACAACTCCCAAATCCTTTACCCCATATTCACGATTTAATGTGACATCACAGGTCTTATTTCTAATGTAAAACATTAAGAGGCTATGGATCCTTACAACTTAAAATATGCATACGTTTGTAAGTGTTAAATAGACGGATAAAAAGTGTTGATTTTTATTTACAACTATAATAAGAACCTATTAAAAAGAATAAAAGCAATAGAACATTTCAACAAATTTCTATAGGTACACATATTTTTGATACCTGATAATCAATAAATAATATATTTTTTGGATTAGCAACAGGTTTATTAATACACAACTATTATTTTGTTACAAATACTTATAATATTTATAATTAACATAATAGTTGATATAAGTACTTTAAAAATAATATATTTTGATTTAATTGTTGAATTTATACATGAGCAATTTTCCTTGTAGCATTGTTTACATTTTACAGAGAAATATTGTATTCTGCTTTTAGCTGATAAATCATGTACATGTAAATGGGTTGAATGTAGACAGTGTTAATGTTTTTGCTACTACTGCTGGATAGGAATGCTGGGCTGGGACACCAACAAAAAAAAAAAGGAAGCACAAAGCACTAGATGTTTTTATCACTTATACACGTACAATAATTTACAACTATTCAAGTAACTAGCATGTTGGAAATACTTCACGAAAACATATTAAACATAAATCAGTTGAAGGCAATGTATTTTATTTTTATAACACACCTTTTTAGCTTGATTACTTTTAGTACTCTATTTATTCCAATGTCCTCAAATAAAACGAGCAATAATAAGGATAAAACACACACTGAAGTGTATTTGGGGTATTTTTGATCTAAATCCACTATCAAAATACCAAATTTTCCGTTTTTAAGCTGTGAATGTATTACAAAAACAACTTCGATAAAATGTAAACAAAAGTTTATATTTGTGTACAAAATATGGGTTGCCTGCGCATGGTAGCGAGTTTTTAACCGGATTTATGACAAGTGATAGGTTATATCCCAAAAACGTCAGCGCAGTAAAAGCTGCGCGTCTTTTTCCCGCCCAGGGAGTGTCATGGGCCTGGACAGAGTATGTGAAAAGGAAGAGGCGCAGTCGCCTACTACGCACGCCAGCTACCTGCCGCATGCCTGTGCAATCGGAGGTTGAAACAAAAAAAAGGCCTTGTAATAATGGATTTTCTAATACAAACTTTGCATTTTTTTTATTAATAAGGTAAAATAAATTTATATTTTTAATAAAAAGTATGCATATATATGCGCCTTTTATGAATAAATGTTGATGCTTATATTCCGTTCGCTTCCAATACAACTTCTTAAAAGTTTCTTAAAACGGCACTTGAAAAAAATTGTTAATTATAAAAGTCTAAAAATACCATTTTCTTGTCTATATAATTAATAGACGATAACCGATAACCAGTACCTGAAAACCGATAAGCGATAACGATATCCGATAACTTGCTAAAAAAACCTTTTCAAAATCAAAATTTGGAAATTTTGATATAAATTAACCTTGCACTAAAATTTTCTGTGAAAATGTCTCAACTAACCAAAACAGCCGAGTGTCTGCTCGTTATATTTTTGTAAGTAATTTTTTTAATAATTTCCTAAACTAAAATAGTTTGAAAATTAAATCAGCTTATAAATATATAAAATATTTGTCTCTACTGGTAGTGATGTTTGGAAATCATTTTTACCTAATTTAAGGTCAACTTTCTTTTGGCGTTATCCGTATATTAAAATTTACTTAAAAATTAAGGTTTCTGGCTTTTTTTATAAAATTTGCCATTTATATTTATAGAATAATGTAGAGTGTCACTACAAAGCTTTAATTTTGAATTAAAAAAGAGTTTTTAATATTTCAATAAAGCCAAATTTTAACAAAAACATATCTTCAACGGTCTTATTATTAAAAAAACATATTACTTATTGAAAATAATATTTTTTGTATCAAGCTCCTTTTTTGTAAAATTAGAATTAGGTACAAAAAAAAATATTTTTAGTTTTCCCGAGAAAATAACCTCACAACGTCGCAATAATATTTGTAATATTTGCAGATATGTCATCTTTCAGACGGTTACTTGAAAAAACAGAAAATTTTAAGGCTTCTATGAAAAAAATAAAAAAAAATGTTAAAAATTATAAAGAGGGGGATGTATTTTGCTCATGTTAACTTTTTGTAACTTTCACCCTTTTCTACCCTTGTTTTTTCAATGGAACTTCTTGTATATTATTGCCTTTTTCATTTTTCTATTCTCCTCTTATATGCAATTCCAAAAATGTAGGTGTACATTGAATCGATTAATAAGAGAAATTGTTTAATTAGCTATAAATTAATGAAATTGTTATTATATCATTAAAAAATTATTTTATTAAGTGTTGAAACTGATTTCTATACAATCATCCAAGTAATTATTTAGTTAGTTTGAGATTTAGCATATGGAATTAAATGAATTAAACCGTTTCTGTTATTACTTACACGTAGGTGTTTTATTTTGTCAAAAAAGCTCAACCTTTCACGATTTTTATTAGAATTTCTTTTATAAAAAATACATATTTTTATTATTATCGCTTTTATTGATCAATTAATTTAATATACAGGGTGGCGCATCGAAAACGAAACAGAGACATTTACTGGAAGCTCAGTTATTTTTGGAAAAACGCTCAGACCCGTGTATTTTGTTTTTTATTCTAACTACTAGAAGTACCAGGAATAGCGGGATCGTCAATGATTTCATGGTCCTGTTCTTCCTGCAAAACATTACTTAAATTAACTCTAGGTTTTCTTTTATTATATGTGCCTTTATTTGTATCTATCAAGATACCATTATCATTTATTATTTTTGACTTTTTAAATTTTGGTAGCTTTTTGTCGCGAAATTTAGTTTAGACATAAGCTGTTTCCTGATTAGAATAGTCTGGGGGATCTAAAGAGTTCGTTAGCTTTAGCAATAAATTTTTCTTTAACTTTTTCATTTCTTTCTTTAATAGTATTGTATAATTGTTTACTCCCTTGTTTGTGATTTTGGACATAATAAGATAAAATTAAATGATCGTCTAAATCGAACGGATCTGGATTATTTATGTATCCTTCAATAATTTCGAACGGTGTGAACTTTGTGGCTGTGTGAATTAAATTATTATAACTAAGAATCGAATGTTTCATTAATTAATTAGGGGTTAATTCTTTATTTTGTTCCCTTAAAGATCTAAAATATTCTATTAGTGTTGAATGGAATCTTTCAACGGGAGAATTGGAATTGCTATTTTTAGCTATGGTAAAATGTAGTTCAATTCTGTATAATTTGCAAAAATCTTTTAAATCTTTATTTTTAAATTTATATTTTATAGGGTAGTCCATGATGACTTATAAAATGTTAAAAGATTGTCCACTATTGATATACCGCTAATACTATCAATTGGGTATGCTTGTCCATACCTGGAAAATTAATCAATTACTGTAAGAAAAGGTGAGTTTGAAATTCGGAAAACATCAATGTGAATATGGTCAACCGATTTGGAAGCAGTGGGGGTTAAATTGAACTTTATAATAGGCGGGTTTCGATCATACTTGTTCTAAGACAAATTTCACAATTATTAATGTATTTCTCAACGTCATCTAACATTTTTGGTCAATAGTACCTCATACTTAAGGAAGATCGAACTTCGTTAATTCCACGATGTCCTTTTTTGAAATTGTGATAGTATTCTAGTTTTTCCTTTTGTTCATCAGTGGTTAATACATCTATTAATAATGTAGTAATGTGTACGATTTTAAATGCTGAATTTCTAAAATACTTTTGTAGTATCGTTACGAAAAGTTCTGGAAAAAATTGATTTTTAAAATACATTGCATATGTTCTTTAGGGGTCAAGAAAGTCTTTTACAAATTTTAAAATGATTTCGCCACAAGTTAAGAATATTTCGTTTTTATATTGATTTAACGATCGTTCTGAAATAGGAATAGATAATATGGAATTTTCTACCGAAGTATGTTCAGCTTCTATATCAATTTCTGGATTATTTTTATTTTGAGGCGGTCTAATTTATATATTCTGTAAAATACTGATTTTAGGTTTTTCGTTTAGAATACTAAAAATTGTTTTCACTTAAATTTGACAATTCTGTCATTCTTTTTAATTTGTCATTAATTATTTGGTCTATATCGTCTATATTTACATCTAATGATGCTGTTTCTAACCCATTTAAATCTATATTAGAAGGTATGCTTGATAACGCATCAGCAACTTGATTATTTTTTCCTTTCTGGTATTCGATTTTATAATCGAATTCCTCTGGTTTTAAGTGCCACCTAATTAATCACGAATTGGGCTTTTTAAGGGAAAAAAGCCATTGTAATGGTTTGTGGTCTGTTTTTATAACAAAAGGGTGACTAAATAAATAAGGCCGGTGATACTTACATCTCCATACTACCGCAAGCAATTCTTTCTCAATAACTTAATAATTAATTTCAGCTGAATTTAAAGTTCTCGATGCATAAGCATATAGGGTGATCGTTTTGGCTTAAGACTGTCCCAATTGAATACATTTAGATCCGGGGGAGCAGGATCTAGAAGGTGCGAATATCTCTTTAGTGAGGATTATTGCTAAGAATTAGAATCCGTTTTACGGGAGAAGAAGTCATCGGAAATTGCAGTCGTAGGTGCGAACGTATCGTCATAACCAGCGCCATATTATAAATTTAGTGTTTGACTTCAAATCAGTAGCGTAACCATTTCAAATTTAATGCTTAAATAAATATAAATATTAAATTGGTGTTGGTCAATTTTCACCCGTTTTAATGCAAGAAATGTTGAAATAAAATAAAAAATGCTTACAAATCCCTTATAGTCTCTATTAAATATGTCATATCACTTTCATGGGCTTTTATCGTATAAATCATACAAATGGTCAATAAAGATGCTATTGAATTAGCGGGTGGAAATTTAAGATAGGGGTGAAAATGCAACCCTTGGAGAAAAAAATCCAATTTTGATAGTTAAGTCTAATAAGTTAAGCAAGTTATTAAAGTTCGAATGTAAATTTAATTTTAGGATGAATGTTTTGATAAAATTTAAGAAACCCTGAATCTCATCTACGTTAAAATTCATGATCGCAAAGATATCGTCTAGATATTGTTTAGATAACAAAATGTTAGAAAAATGTAAATGAATATTTAGAACTTCACGACAAACTTTTCTTGATAATCTATTTTGTGCGTTGTATAAATTGATTTTCTTGATGCATATTTTAAAATATATTGCAACTATTACATTATTTTAAATTACTTTATGAAACTATGCATATTTCTAAAATGTTTGAAATAATAGTAATTATATTTAACCTTTTCTTAGGGTAGGAATAGCGGCAGAAGATGGACATCCAGGATTCCATAAAAATACAGGAATATTTCCAAAGGACTTTCTATTTGGAGTAGCAACATCGGCATATCAAATTGAAGGAGCATGGAACGAAGATGGAAAAGGTCCTAGTATCTGGGATAATTTTACACACTCAGACCCGTCGCCTATAATAGATGGCAGCAATGGAGATGTTGCTTGTAACTCCTATCATAAATATAAAGAAGATGTTGCCCTTGCTTACAATCTTGGCGTGAAAATGTACAGATTTTCTTTCTCTTGGCCAAGGTATGAATAAAATATACTCTTACTTGTTAAAATCAACCATATAACACATGCAAGGTGTCCTAAAATTCAACTGCAAATTCCTAATGACAAATCTAGCATATTAATAATACATAATTTTCAATGGGTTATATAAAAATATATTTCTTGAAAATAATTACTTTAGCATAATATTTATAAAATAATTTTTTTTATATTTTAACATTTATTTCAGTGTAGACAAAATTATGGTCCCTTCCGCACGTAATTGGAAGAAACTGGACCTACCTATTTATATTAACAGGTTCAGCGCCATGGCATATACCGGTATCTACTGGGTTAATTTTCGTATGGGCCAAAGCAGCAAATGTTAATGATTAACTGGAACGCGTTTAAACAATCTAAGCAAAACATTGGCTGCTCATTACAATTATGACAGTATGTTGTAACCCTTTTTACTTTACTTTTTTCCAATAAACCGTCAATCTTTTTTTAATAACTTCCTCTACAATACTTTCTGTTTTCACGGGCTTTGCAATCCAATTTAGTAAGAACATGCGAACGAAGACTTTTTAGCTGCGTTGGTTCATCTGTTATTGGTGATTCAAATGTTAACATATTTTCAATAACTGATAAACGGAAATCTGTTATGGATATTGCACTCTCTTCAACTTCCTGGAAAACGAAGTGTGCGTTGACAACGCTAGTCCCCAAAATTGCTGCTTTTTTATACTAGCGGATTGTCCTTCGCTTTTTCTTTATAATTTCACTGGGATTTCCTCTCCGATTACCTGGTAATGTGCCTAAGCAATGTGTTTGTTGGTCTAAAAGTATGTGGGCTAATTGAAGGCTGGTATACCAATTATCTATTACGCAGACTCCTCCGCTTTCTAACAGTTCTTGGGATAATTTTAGTACAACATTAGTCGCGACAAACAAGTGGATTTCATTTGCTTGTTCTTTCTCTTTGCCTGCATAAAGGGACATGTTCCAAGTGTAGCCCTTGTCACAACATAACTTTATCCATAATTATTGGCATTTGGTGGGCTATATTGCTTAAAAAGTAGCCTTCCCTAAAATGATATTACAGACTCGTCAATACAAAAAGTCTTTCCCGGCGTATAGATTTTCTTATAATTTCGAACAAGTTTGTCAAAAAGTGGTTGAACTTTGTATAAACGGTCTCCTTCCGGACAAAGCGAATTATCCAAAAAGTGCCACATTTTCAAGAGAATCTCAAAACGATTTCGACTCACGACTTTTTTTGCGACCTTATTGGAAAATATTTACTTTCTCGACCAAAAATCTTGCAGAGAATTCATACGAACGATACCCATATAACCTAATAAACCAATAAAATGTATTAATTCTTTCCTATCCGTCGGTTGCCAGCCTTGGACACGGGCCTGGTTAGAAATATGACCGTCTTCTGTTAGTGATTCGTTTGGTTCACCATCATGTCAATTACTTCGAAATGCAGAAAAGGATCTTCTTTATATTCATCATCGTCTGCAAATTACCTATTTTATTTTCAAATAAAAATTAAAATAACGGAAACTTACCATCTGTATCAGATTGATCTTTTTCTAACGCCAATTGCACCAAACGTTTACTCCGATTATTGTTTTGTTTTTAGCATCCACTGTAAGACTAACAAAAACAACACAAACGCGCTAAACTAGTAGTAAACACAAATGACCTTAATGCGTACCACCTAGTGTCTGCTGATATTTACTGTAAGACCAGGCCAAGGCAGACACCGGTGGCACTCGTACTTTTGGTAGGGCCAGAGCAGACACCGGTGTCTGCTGTCTTTATAAAAAAAAACTAGTTAACCACAAATTTTGAAAATCGGTGAGTAGTGTTTCAAATCCCTTAAAGAACAATAAAATGACAAAAAAACATGTTGGCCCATAGGGAAGTTTTACTGAAATTGGTCTGGCGCTGAACCTGTTAAAACAATTTCATTTCAATCCAACGAACCATTTAAGATTCAATTAAAAATAATAATAATATTTCTTCAACTTGACCACATATTTAGTAAAAGGTGGTTTCCCAAATATAATTTATCTTTTTTAATTATTAATAGTGTTTCATTATGTGCGTCAAACACGTAAAAAATTCCAAAACCTTCCAAACATTAAATTTAATAATTGCGGAGGAAATTGTTCGAATATTGAAATGATCAGAAGGCACTTTCGAGTAGGAACTGATTTAAAAAAAAATTATATCATGGTGCGTCATGCTCTCACAAATAGTAGAAACATCAACAACTATTAACTTTAAGTAATTTTTAAAAAATAGATGTTTTTTTATATAACAAAAATAAAATTATAAAAAGGCCGAACATACCCTTTCTTTCAAGATTAGTAGATTTTCACGTTCCAAAAAAATGGTATTGCCACGGGATCTTCCTTTATCTGAAACTGTTCCCAATTGTTTCTGTAACAAAAAAATTATGAAATTAGCCAGGTATCAAATGAATAATTTTTCAAACATTAACAAAATTAAATAAATTGTAACTGTTTAATAAGTAAAACCATAAAAAACGTGAAAACTGTTTACTTGCTTTCCCCCCCAAATTCCACCTATGACTTATGTTTTATGGTTATCTGTCGTTTTTAAGAGAACTACTGCAGCTACAGGTACCAGTCTAGTCTCAAATGAAAGCGAATTAAATTTACTACAACTTGATTTAATATAATATTTAACGTGGGATGCGTATTTTAAAAGATATTTCACAAACTAAGTGACTATTTCTAAAAAAATATTCACAAATTGTAGAAAATTTAGTCTTCTTTAAAATTATGTAGAGTGACTATATCGGTCAGACCCTTATTTCACTGAGATATATATGAAAAAAAATCCGAAAATTTTATGGTTTGTTGGATACACCGCCGCTCGCACAGCACTTTTGAAAATGGAAATCTGATTTTTTAAATATTGATTAAGGTCCTAACAACATATAAAAAATTTAGAACGACCAGATCTTCTGCAAAGCACGACCTCCTCTTCATGTTTACCATTAAATTATTATATCTAGTATTTCTAGACGATAGTGACTAATATACACAAATCATATAGAATAATATCATCGTTTGCTATTTTCAATATGTACTCTCATATTTTGTTAACTTTAGTATACTTACTGTCTGTCACAATTTTGAGCTTTTCAAACCGGCAGGTAACTTAAATATTTCTGTATTTTCAGAATTTTCCCAACTGGTTACAACACCACAATTAACCACAAAGGAGTGCAATACTATAAAAATCTCCTCAAAGAAATTCTAAAATATGGCATGATTCCTATGGGAACGATTTACCATTGGGATCTTCCACAAAACTTAATGGATGACGGTATTCACTGGACCAACCCGGCAATTATAGACGTTATGGTGGATTTTTCCAGATTTCTTTTTAAAACGTATCCAGAAGTTGGAATGTGGATTACGCTTAACGAACCTCATTGGCTCTGTCGACGGGGTAACAGTCTTGGTAAAGGCGCATCTGGTATTGCCAGCAATGGTGAAGATGAATATAAATGTACTTATCTAGCTGTTAAAACTCATGCTGCAATATATCGAATGTACAAAAAAGAGTTTCCACATTATAAAGGTAGGTCTTGTTTCCATTTTATTGCCTACATTAACAACCTTAATGTTTATTAATTGAAATAAGAAGTTACCTTTCTAAACAGTTTAAGCAAAAATATTTTAATATGTCTAAGATAAAATTCAAGAAATAATAAACATATTTTTCTAAGTCCAGTTCACATTTCGACCATTATCTGATATGCATATGTTGCAAAGGCATGTAACAACATTTATTACGAGTTTCTTTAATTTAGAACTTGTTACTGATATATTAAATAAATCCGGTTGCCTATTGCCTGGTAGTTCACTCGTAAATACCCCTGCTAGCTCATCAGTCAGGTGGGGTTCCATAGATTTATACTGCGCCAGGAATTTAATAAGGCCAACTCAAATCCTAAGATCCCTCGTTGTTAAGAGAATAGTTAAATTGTGGTAGTTGTCCAAAATTGTATATTGGTCAAACAGGCCGTACTTTCAAAAAACGCTATTCCGAACATTATAATAGCTATACAAAAAACAAAAATAATTCTACTTACTCAAATCATATTTTAGCTGAAAATCATTCTTTTACAGACAACTTTGAAATTTTACATATAGAAAATAAGAGCCTTAAATTAAACCATTTAGAAACACTTGAAATAAATAGATTTAAAAATTCAGATAACTTACTAAATGATCAATTAGATATTAATAATTCACCCTTATTAAATCTCTTTCCTAGTTTTCTGTGAGATAATCCCGGTAATGTGCTATCTTATTGTTATCTGATTGATATTATAATAACCTAAGTACCCTTATTTACTTTAATTATTTAGTTTATTTTGTAATGTTATTGATGTTTTTCTTAAGTACTTTGTTTTGTTAAATTATTTCGTATATACAGGGTGTTATTGAAATACACGTACATATTAAAATGGGGAATGGTATGTAATGACCAAAAACGATTGGCACCAATTTTAACTTCAAATTCTAAAATTTAAATATTGGGGAAGAGTCCCCTTTTCCGACCTACTAGTTTCCATATTTAAAGAAGTAAAATAAATCGAAATTGAACTTACCCATAGAAATTGCACTGTTGCCGTAGCAAAACCAATTAATTCAAAATAAAGTTTATTACAGTAATTGTTCAAAATGCCGTCCATTATTATTTACACACACTTGCAATCGTCTTTCCAAAGAACTTTGAACATTAGAAATTAGTCTTGGATTTTGTCGTAGTTCCTCGGCTACCGCATTAACTTTATTGGTTAATTGTTCAACACTATTAATAGGTTCATTATAAACCAGTTGTTTCATGTGACCCCACAAAAAGAAATCGCATGGATTTAAGTCCGGAGATCTCGGAGGCCACTTAGTAGGTCCATTTCTGCCTATCCACTTTTGAGGAAATCTAATGTTCAAAAAACTGCCGTACGTTTAAATCAAAGTGAGGAGGAGCGCCATCTAGTAGGTACCACATCCGTTGCCTTAATTGTAATGGTATCTCTTCTAGGAGTACTGGCAAAATATCTTCTAAAAAGTGGAGATATCCTGGCCCATTTAATCTGTTCGGGAGAACATAAGGCCCGATTAAATACTGATCTATTATGCCAGCCCAAACATTTATTGAAAATTTTCTTTGATGCCCAGTTTCCCTAATGGCGTGAGGATTTTCATCACTCCAAATATACGTATTGTGCATATTGAACACGCCATCACGAGTGAATGAAGCCTCGTCAGTATACAATAATATTTTTAGAAAATCAGGAATATCAACACATTTTTGAATCATCCATTCACAAAACTCCACTCTCTTTTCTTCATCACCTGGATATAAGGCCTGGACTTTTTGAATGTGATAAGGATGTAAACCTTGTTCTTTAAGTGTCCGCCACACAACAAATGAGGACACTCCAATTTCAAGACCTAGTCTTCTACAACTTAATTGAGGCCGGTTTTCAACAGCTTCCAATATTTCTTCTTCGGCCGCCAATGTTCTTTGTGTTCTTGTTCTCCCTCGATCTGTATTGACACTCTCAAATTTTCCATGGTCTCTTAGATGCTGAACAGTTGAAATAAACGTACGACAGTCCGGAATTCTCCGATTTGGAAACCGTTCGCGATACAGGATTTGTGCTTGCCGAGAATTTCTCCAGCTGCCCCATAAACCAGCACTATATCCGTTAGTTCAATATTCGTAATAGTGGCATCGTAAAAAAATATTTAAAAGTAATCGTAACAACACTTTTTACCAACTTGGAAATGACGCGCTCGTGTTAGCCAGATTCGTAAATCAACTAAAATTTTAATAATCTATAGTTTCGAAAATGTATAGTTTAAAAACAATCATTTATCAAATATTCTAGTTTTTTGATAACGAGGGTAGTAAAAACCAGTCTTCGGAAATAGAAATTAATTCGAAAATCTTGGCAACATGGTTATTTATTAGAAGACTAGTTTTCTTATCATCTGACAAAAACTTGCATATTAATTACTGTTGATGTTTAAAATAGGTAAATAAACCTAATTTATATAGGTCATCCTCAACATATCAGTGAAGTACGTTTGTTTTAGAATTAATTTTTAAAAATTAATAACTCCCTTAATAAGGGGTATTTTAAAAAATAATATTTTTCTACATTCAGTGGGGATCTGCGCAATACCCAGTTTTAATATGTACGTGTATTTCAATAACACCCTGTATATTGGATACCGAATTGTGAATTAGTCACATTTGAAAAAGAAGTTGTACTTCGAAACATATGTCATGTTAGTGTTTTTAAAATTTTTTATATTTTTAAAATGAAAGTGTGAAAATCTACCAAATTTGGTTTTACTCTTTCAAGATTAATGGATTTTCATCAAGTAAAGGCCGAAACAATAAATAAGTTAAGAGAATAGATAACATAAAATATATATGTATATGAACAAGAATCAGTAATAAAACCACTAGTTTTTAATGAAAGTGTTAGGTGTCTCAAAGTAATATTTACCAATGCTTCTGGGGGCAGTGAAATATCAGTAATTATTAGAATAGTAAAATTCTTACCGTATATAGTCCAGTGTTCTAATGAACACTACAGGATCGTAGATGTAATAATAAACGACACTTTACTGTTAATGGGTTTTATTCAAAGAAATGTAAAATAATCGGCTACATCTAACCCTCAGGGTTAAAAAGGCACTCCAATTGTTCGAACAAAGGGGGGCTGTGTTTAACACAGTAGGTATAACTATCTAAAAAGAAATAAATTAAAACATATGTTCACAACCTTTGTGAGGTGAAAAATGGAGCTCGACTATCACAGTCGGTGATCTAAATGGTTAAAAGGAATTAAAAACCTTCCCAAATTATTTATAAGAAGACTGTGATGGTCAACCTAACAAAATCTTAAACTAAAAGCAAAATATATATCCATATCAAACCCAATAACAATAATCATAAATTAATTAATACTGCCCATTAGGCATACTAAGAGGCGGTTTCGCCCAAAGAACAAGTTTATAAAAATTTATAAAAGACTTAGTGCCTCTTAAACGAGCACACATTCTCTGCAAAAAAGGGAGGAATTAAATTATACATTAAAGCCTGCACCAGGCTGTGAAAAAGGAACATTTGGTTACAAATTAACGACTTGATTGAGTAAACACTTAACTTTAAATTGCATTTAACTATGTTATCACTGAATGGCCACCAAGAGAGACTTCTTAAATAGATGATGGGGTCAGACAAAATGCCGGTAGGCTTTTGATCACCCTGGGACCGCTGAACTCTTCATGGGGTTCCAGCCACGAGATGAAATTAAAATAATCCCGAGCAGCAGGCAGTTTGAGCAGTGGCCGCTTTACGCGAACCAGGTCAGGATAACAGGCTCAAACCATGCTCCATTCGATGGAAAATTGCACCTAAAATTACAAATTGCCCTAATGGCCACCATGACGCCAAAAACTTCAACGAAGATGGCGGGTGCAATACCGCGAACATGAGAAGCTGCATCCAACTCGTCGACCACTAGCCGTCTATTAATAATCCTTCAACTAGGAGTAGTTTCCGTAATTCTTTCGAATAAAAAAAAAATTAAGAAATGGCTTACTATACTAAACTGGGAAACTTCCAACGAAGACCGGCACTTAATCCACCAACTATGGGTGTTAAAGAAAATGGTTCGGTTTTCGAAACAAACTTAACGGCTCGAGTCACACGAAGCAAGGGAGAGATTTCCGTCCCAAAAATCAAAGACATCAAATCTTTCTTTTTTTTTCACCTAACAAGGCCTGTACAACAAAAGAAACTCAGCCAGTCGTACCATAGTGCCAGCTGTGTATGATAATATTACTCAAAATAAGAAGTAGTTTCAATAACAGTACGAGCCACGGTTGGCACGAGCGACGGTTCGTAGAAACCGAAAGAAAACTTGAGCAGTACCGGGGCAATATTTAGTGACCGAATACTCTTGACACTGACAGAGCACTTTAACCGACTTTCGATTTTGACACCGTGGTATCAACATCGAAATGGCGGTCTCAGAATTGGAAGTCAAGGTTTGTATGTTTCTGACAAAATCTTTAATAAATCGGTCATCGAAAAGTGAATATTGTCTTATGTGTTTAGTATTTGTGCGTCAAATTTTTTTAAATTTGTATTTAAATGATATATAGTGAATATATCTAATAAATTAAATTAATATAGAAAACACGTTCTTAATTTATGGTCCAATTAGTTAGAATATTAGCTGCTGATGTTCTTAAATTAGTATAATCAATGAAAAAGAGTGACATGGATTTTTCAATGGGAAGATGGAAAATCCAGACGTTCTTTAATGAATATTCCCGTAATATAAGCTAAATTACCTGCTCTGGCTAAATACCTTAAGGGTGGAGGCCAAAAAACTAACAGAAGAAGAAGAAGAAGAAGAAGAAGAAGAAGAAGAGAAGAAGAAGAAGAAGAAGAAGAAGAAGAAGAAGAAGAAGAAGAAGAAGAAGAAGAAGAAGAAGAAGAAGAAGAAGAAGAAGAAGAAGAAGAAGAAGAAGAAGAAGAAGAAGAAGAAGAAGAGAAGAAAGAAGAAGAAGAAGAAGAAGAAGAGAAGAAGAAGAAGAAGAAGAAGAAGAAGAAGAAGAAGAAGAAGAAGAAGAAGAAGAAGAAGAAGAAGAAGAAGAAGAAGAAGAAAGAAGAAGAAGAAGAAGAGAAGAGAAGAAGAAGAAGAAGAAGAAGTAAGAAGAAGAAGAAGAAGAAAAGAAGAGAAGAAGAAGAAGAAGAAGAAGAAGAAGAAGAAGAAGAAGAAGAAGAAGAAGAAGAAGAAGAAGAAGAAGAGAAGAAGAAGAGAAGAAGAAGAAGAAGAAGAAGAAGAAGAAAGAAGAAGAAGAAGAAGAAGAAGAAGAAGAAGAAGAAGAAGAAGAAGAAGAAGAAGAAGAAGAAGAAGAAGAAGAAGAAGAAGAAGAAGAAGAAGAAGAAGAAGAAGAAGAAGAAGAAGAAGAAGAAGAAGAAGAAGAAGAAGAAGAAGAAGAAGAAGAAGAAGAGCACTTTAACCTAACAATAAAAATGTAAATAAATTGATTTTAATTCTAAACTTCGGATTTATGCATTAATAAAATCATTTGAATATGAATACTACTGAACTAAAAATTAATACTGAAGACATATATTCCAATTCCCCATCTATATGTACAGAAAAGTAATACTATTACTAACTATTAATTTAAATTAACGAGTAATGTGAAAATGTACTGAATAATAAAAAAGGAGTGTAACACATTGTACGGACAGAGTTTCGGAGAAAAACTTCACCCCTCTTCCTCTGCTCCGCCTAAATAGTAAGAGATAGAAAAAAAATTAAAAAATGGTGGAACGATTTTAAACTGCCCAACTTCCCTCACCCTTACTTCCCTTATCTCAGGGGAGGTCGATGTATAGTACCCCTAGACTTAGGAAAATAAATTTTGGGTTCGACGGAATGGACTTTGACACGAAAAAAAATTTACCCCATACAAGACAAGTCATTCTCCCCGCTTCTCAATGAAGGTATAGGCACAGCTTATACAATACAGCTAAAACACTCTCTTGGCGGCAACGGTTTGCGTCGATTTCGTCGCGCATCGCTTAAGCTTCGCCTTCGAAGGGAAAAGACGGTTTTGGCGTTCAGAATCGTACTTAGGTAAGTTGTTGAGTCGTGCGTATAATTTCGTTGATTGTATAATTTCGTGAAGCCTATAATTTCGTTGATTTTGTTTGAGTTAAAGGTACTGTTATTATTTTGGTGACTCTTTAGCTGTGAGTAGAATAATTAAAAAAAAAAGACATCATTCTGTTTGTGCAGTCAAAATCTGTTTTAATAAGGGTTATACCTGCAAAAAAACATTCTTTAGTTTTCCCAAGGACCCAAACCGATAACTACCACATTATAAAAAATTTTCATTGTTAAAAATATAATTTATACAGGGTGTCCCATTAGTGCGTTATTGTTCATTATTTTGTTGTAGACACGCAAGAAAGTTTTAAATAAAAGTTATATGAATTTGAAAAATACCTACATATTTTAAAAATATCTTTGGATATACAGGGTGTCACGTTTTTGTCTGGCAAATTAAAATGTATGTTTTTTAAATGGAACACCTTGTATTTTATTTTATGATGAAATTATTAACACCCTAAATTATTGCTAAAGACGAATTCCTACAGAAAAATTTTATCAGGTACCTGTCTTAAATATAACAAAGATCACGTTGAATTAGATGATTTTTCTTTTTATTGCTTTTTAAAGGCATATGATAACGCCAATTCAGATACATTTGGAAATCTGCAACTGTCAAATGATGAATTTGCAGAACTAATATTCAATATTGAAAAGATATTTCAAAATAATTTTGAAGAATTGGCTACAAAAAAATAACATTTTGTACCACACTTTTAGAATTAATTAACCCAATACCCTTTAGTCATCCATGCTAACGTTTTCCAAAAGAATAACTTATTTTATTGTATGTTTAATCTCAATAACTAAAAAATATACTGACAATTAGTTTGACAGAATTGTCATTTATTTAAAATTTTAAAAATAATAGCAGTCGGTTGATTAAAATAAGAACGGTGATTGGCGAATTTATTTTTTTTTGCAGTGTTCTCACTACCTAGAATGGATATGAAATATATTCGTTTAATTGAAGGCAATAGCATACTTTTTCGTTTTGTAATCTGTGCATGGATATTAGCCAATCTACGCACATACTACAAAACGAAAAAGTATGTTATTGCGTTCAACTACGAATATATTTCATATCCATTTTAGGTAGTGAGAACACTTTAACAAAATTAAATCTACAAATCACAGTTCATATTTTGGTCACCCAACTCCTATTATTTAAAATTTTTTAAATAAGTGACAATTCTGTTAAACTAATTGTCAATATATATTTTAGTTATTGGTATTAAATATACATTAAAATTTTTGTGTAGACTCGATAAATAATAGCATTTTTGTTTTTATTGTGTCCACATTTAAAAAAAAAATAAATTTTAATCAAACTACATGATACTAATTTAATTACGAGTATTAAAACTAAAGTCCTGAAAGTTTCGGTGAAGATGAGGACAGAGCATCTGCCTTCCACGCGAAAAGCCCGGGATCGAATCTAGGCCGAGGACTAATTAATTTTTCATGTTTATTTTATTTTATAAATTAGTCAACTTCGTAAATTATTTTAAAATTAGTTATTTTGTCTAAATAACCTAAAATAATTTTTTAAATTTGTAGATTTTCGTTAGTGGGTCGTAGAAAAAATATACTGACCATATCGAGTGGATTGTTCATATCACAATCAGACGATTGAGTACTCCGCCTACGACGTCGTGCTCAAACTTCGTCTTTGTGTAATATGGCTATCATATCCACCCTTGTTGAACAAACTACAATTTATTTGTTTTCTTGGTTTAAGTTTTACATCAGAAATAGTAACTAAATTAATTTACTTTTCAAGTTTTCTTGTAAAAATCGATATTACTTTCTCCAAGTACAAATTTAGTACCTACCTAAAATAAGTACTAATTATGTAATATCGTGTAATATTGTAATTCAAATTTCACATTACTATAAAATTTCAAAATTCCCTACTTCGGTATGGTCAGATAAAAATTGAATATATTATATTAATAAATATTGTCAATGTATTACTTTTACAAATCTGTATTTCAATTAATAAGATTACATCTAAATATAACCAATATTGTTAAAATAAAAGCACAAATTCTTTATAATTCCAAAATACCATAGAGTTCCCAGACCTCAGTCGAAGCATTCGTTTATCTAGGTATAAACCCTTTGCGCGAATAGTAACACTTGCCAGAGACACGGGGTACCACTTGATTTGCATCCACGAGCGTGACACAATTCTTTAACAATTGAAGCCCTTGGTGTAAAAAGGATCCAAGCCACAATTTGTCGTGAAGTGACTGTTTTAGCTCAAAACATTAACGAGGATTTTACTAGCCACATACAAATTATTTTAACTCTAATCCGAAAGATGTGCTATTTTTCGCAATATTTAAATTTAAATAATTTTTTTAATTATATTTGACAGATTTAAAACAAATTAAAAATTTAATTTTCCATAACTTACTTAATATGGCATGTAACCAAACTCATTACGCCAAGGTTTTCAATTTTTTCAATAATAAAAAAATTGTTTAATCCGGGCCTGACTTTTCCCTCGAATCTAACAGAGATAGCACCATTCCGTCTTGCTTGGTTCTCGACCGCCAGATCAAAGACGCCGACACGGAGTTGTGGAGCTGTATTGTAGAAGCTGTGGTATAGGTGTGAGTATAAGTGGAGGTAACATAATTTTTTCACAATTCAAGTATTTTAAGACATTGATTGTATAGATAATTAAAAGATTACAAATTTTCGAAGAGAAGGCCAATCTCCTTTCCTCACATCTGTTTTGTATACCATTTCTGGGCTGTTACTTTATTTTTTATACTATGGGCTATTACTGATTAAACAAATCCCCACTTTTTTAAGGGCCTTAAAAATATCCTCAAAATGAGAATTGTGTTTCATATCATACCAATAAATAAGAGTTTTTAAATTGTAGGTTATTGTTATTGAATTTATTTTTTATTTAATTACAAGTATTAGAAATTAAAAATTTAAATAAAAAAACCGACTTCAAAAACGTGCAGATGCCATCACCACATCTTAAACAAATTTATAAGAGGCCACCCCTGAGGTACCCCCTTACTAACAAATAAAGAATCATGTAAATCGGACAAGGTGGTAAAGCATTATCGCAAAACATACATAAAAAATGAAGAGTGAGGATTTTCTCATGGACCCAATTATTAGATTTTGACCAAATTTATATGGGACCACCCCTGAAGTAGCCCCTTTCTAAAAAAAAAAGAATAATTAAAATCGGACATCGTGTTAAAAAATTATTGCTGAACATACATAAAAAAAAATATCGCAACGAATTGATAACCTCCTCCTTTTTTGAAGTCTGTTAAAAATTACACTGAACTATGTGAACACATGTGTATACATAAAAGTTTATGGTCACATATACAGGATGGCTCACGCTCAACGGGACGGAGCTTTATGGGAAAACGACCAAAGATATAAAAAATTCGTTTGGGAGGAATACGTAGGTTACAGACGGCTACAATTTAAAATTTGTTAGATGTATACAGGATGTCCCACATAAGAGAAAATATACAAAGTTATATTATTTTTAATGGAACACCCTGTTTTTTATTTTAGAATTAATAACTGCATCAAAAATAATGTCAGTTAACTAAAGGTTCCCTATTATTATTAGTTTTCGATTTATTTGAATTTTTAAGGAAAAAAAAGTCTCTCAGAAATTAATTGTTTACTCTTGTTTGAATAATTTTTAATGAACTAATTTTTTTTCTTATGTAGGACATCCTGTATACATCTAACAAATTTTAAATTGTAGCCGTCTGTAACCTAAGTATTCCTCCCAAGCGAATTTTTTATATCTTTGGTCGTTTTCCCATAAAGCTCCGTCCCGTTGAGCGTGAGCCACCCTGTACATATACAATAAACAAATTTATAAAAATAAAAAAAAAATGTTAGAAACATGCAAATGTATTTTTCGACAAATTTTCAATAGTGATTATGATCGAATATTGTTCACTGAGCGAACACTAGTAAAAATAAATCTTCAAAAATCAGCAAAAATTGATTCATATTGTTAATGGTTTCTATTGATCATGGATAAATATCTGTTTGCTAGATGTTAAGGGTAAGAAAAAATAAAAAAGTACGAGTATCGAAGAGAGAGGTACGCCACAATTATTATTGAAAATTTTTCTAATTAGCAAGTTCTGTTTCTGACATAAAATACTTCTACTCCAAGTCCTATTATTAGTTTTTAAAAAGACTATTTTATAATGTCATTTTATTTATGATTATTTTAGCAAAAATGGCTCTCAGTGTAGACTGTTTATGGATTGAACCCTTAACTAACTCAACTGAAGATCAGGCAGCTGCTGAAAGACAGCGGCAATTTGAAGTATGTGTTACTTTTATTATGATATTAATTTAATCTATATCCATATAGATAAAATATACAAATTTATTTTTTATTTGAAAACTGTTTATTTTTTAGTGTGGCTTATACTTCAATCCTATCTACGTCGGAGATTGGCCGAAAGTAGTAAAAGACAGAGTTTACTTCAGAAGTATGGCAGCAAACTTAACAAAATCCCGTCTTCCTTCGTTTACTCCTGAAGAAATTAAGTTCATAAGAGGCACTTCTGACTTTATAGCACTAAATCATTATTTTACAGTTCTAGCTGCAGATATGGTCGAAGCTCCTTTCCATGAGATAAGTTACGAACATGATAAGGGGGTTAATATTTCGCTTGACCCCACTTGGATCGTACAAGATAATGGCCAAAACACAGTAAGTTCCGCTTAATTAAAATTAATGTGTCTTATAAATGTTCGTATTTGTTTTCTGTTAATAACATTTATAGATCCATATTTATGTACATAATATATACTACTAACAAAAATGCATTCAACCTAAAAAATTAGCATACTATAAATGAAATTATCAATGTTTTTCTATATACCTTTTCATCACAATTTTTTTTTGTGCGCATGTGTCAATATCGGCCATCTTTTTCGTACTGTTTTTGTTAACAAGCATGTTAAAATGCCCACGTGAAAACAAATTATAATCAATAAATATTAATTTTGGTATATTCTTTTAAAAAAAGCAATAAAAAGTAAAGTAATAATAAGTTTAGTGTCTTAATTGAAAAATACATTTTTGCAATCAATTATAATTATGTTACTTTTACGGAAACGAAACGGTGTTGTAAAAGTGACACACAGTATAAATCATTCAAAGGCAATACATATTATTTTATAAATTTTCCAAAGCCTTGGCTGCAACATCGTAAAAAAATATCAAATTATCAGAGGCCAATAATCCATATTAAAACATGTTCAAAAAGCGCAAAATCTGCATTAGGTGTAAAAAAATGTGGTCGAAGTGACAACGGTTTTCGATGTATTGATGATGTTACTAAACATACTTATATTTGTTCAGTACATTTTCATGGAGAAAATAGTCCAACAGAAGAAAATTCTAATCTGGTATTACACAAAATGTTTTTAATATTAAATACTACTTCGGTATACACAGTAATATGATTAAAAATGTCATATTAATCCTCAAAATATTAAATCATTTATTTTATTAATTATACTCGTGATTAACTATCATGTTAAAGTGTTTTTGCAAGTACTAAAAGTTGGTTAGCATAATTAATTAGAATGGAGTTATAATTATTATTTGTTTTCATTAATTTTTTACAGAGTTAAGCAGTATTTATACACCTAACCTCTCAATCAGTCCCCTTTTTTCGTTTGTAGCAAACACCCAAAAGACACTTCAACCACCTTTTTAACTGCTCAGAACTATGCGCTTCCACAGAGTTATAAAAAAGTTAATCACCATCTACGATTTCTGCTAATGATTAATTTTTCTGTAGAGATAATATTGATTTTCCAGCCATTGTCGATCAAAACAGTACGAAACTTTTGAATTACCGCTATTTCAACATGGTGGCTGCGCTTGCGCTCGTGACATGATGAAAAGGTCTATATAGTTCATTTTTATCACTATTCAGTAGAGGTTTTTTGATGCTCTACTAACATAAGTACCTACTATATTAATAATGTTATGTTTATAATTTTAGATTGTTCCGTTTGGCGTCAGAAAAGTTTTAAATTGGATAAAAGACAACTATGGAAACCATGAAATTATATTGACAGAAATTGGAATGACCGAAAATGGTACGTCTCTTGAGGATGATATTAGAGCAGCATTCTTTACGGTAAATAAAGTTATTCAATCAAATATTAGTTAATCCAATTCATTTCTAAATAGTTAACAGTGTAACAACCGTCATGCCTAAAGACCATTTTCAACTACTGATAGGTCTTTAGCTACTGTTGTCATTATACTATTAAGGGATAAAGGCAGCACCTTGTCACCTGCCCTAGGGTCCTGGAGTCCTGAAGGAACATCCATTCGCCAGTGGCAAAATAAAATAATGAAAAAAATAATAAAAATCCAAAAAAAACATCCCTTAATAGCATATGTCGAGCGGTTTTGGCAACTGACTTAAGACTCTCAAGTCCTTAAGGGTAGGAACACCGAGGCTTAACATGCTCGGAATATTTCTTACTGGTTTTTGGAAAGAGGTGAGAATAAAATAGGTTAATAAACAATAACATGTATATTTAAATATAAGTAAAAAATATTAACAATTTCAATAAATCAAAACAATCTTTATTTTTGAAATAAGACAAGCAAAATTTACTACCCACAATTATAAATCTTTATTATGATAAACCATTTTAATATAATATAATCTATGATAAAACCCTTAAATCTGATAAACATTTAATAAATAAACTTGGGACGAAAATGAAAGAATTGGCATTTGAAGAAAGACTAATGAACTGTTTTAAAATACATAACCCAAACAAGAGATTTAAAAATAAAATATATATTACCTTTGAAACTAAAACACTACACACACACTTTACTATATACAGTGAGCATCATAAGTCTTACCTCCTTAACTAACTCGTTACTGGGGTCTTGTTAGGAAAATTGCCGAGACAGGTCGATTTTTAATTTCTACAATGTACATTTTTGCATGATTAGTTTACCCTTAATTTCATCCCTTACTGGAGGGTAGCAACCCTTTCGAAACATTTAAATTGCATGGGGTGGTGAGTGATAGCTCATTTAAAAGGGGGTTTTATTCTCTATTCAACCGTGCAACAAATTTTAAAATTTGCTTCATTACGTGTTGATTTATTAATGTTTAAAAATAACAAAATCTCACAAAATAGGAAAGCAACTAGACTAACAGTGACCTTCTAATGGCAAAAAGTCTTACTTCACGTCTGAACCAAAACAGAAATCATGCAGGGCCGAATTTTAATTCTAAGGATGAGTGCGCAACGTTAATTTCCGTTATTCTAAAACAACAATTTGTCGAGAAATAATGAAGCAAATTTCAAATTTTTTTACACGGTTGAAAACCCTCTTTCAAATGAGCTATTACTCACCACCCCATGCCGTTTAAATTTTTCGAAAGGGTTGCTCACCTTCAGTAAGGGATGAAATTAAGGGTAAACTATTCATACAAAAATGTACATAGTATAAATCAAAAATCGACGTGTCTCGGCGATTTTCCCAACAAGACTCCAGTAACGAGTTAGATAGGGGGGGGTAAGACTTATGGTGCTCACTGTATATAATAAATACTAATAATTACTAAGTTACATTTTTGGGCATAGGTTTGGCCCAACGGCCGCCCCTTGAGTCTTCTTTTGTGTCAACGATTGACTCTCTATTTATATCAACCTTAACGTGATTATTTTGAAAGAAACTCGACTTATTTATTTTTAATGATTATTCGCACGATTTGTCCTTTAATTTACTAGTACAATGAACTATTTCTAATTGTTTGATTTTAATAAGTATGTTGTGTTAATTTAAAAGTAATTAAAAATATTAGATATTTTTGGGATTTTTGTTAAATTCTTTATATTTTAAAAATAATAATGCCAATTATTATAACAGTTTGAACTTTTTAAAATTATTATTTTTATTGTTCTGTGATATTTCGATAATATTTTGCAGACGTTCTTCTTAATTGAAATTTTTAATCATTAATAAACTGATTCATTTTAATTTATTTCCACATAATTTTTATCTGCCCATTTCTTTTACAGGAGTCATATTTTTCAATTTGTTGCCTTCTTAATTTAAATTTCCTGTTAATTTTACACTGCAACAGCGTGCTGCGGTTGTCATAAGTAAAGGTACGAGTAAATGAAGAAAATAGAATAGTCCATAAATGTCTCAAAATGTCATTCCTTGTCAAAGAAAAATCCGGATTGTTCGAGAGGTTCTAGAAGGGTGTGACGAGCTATATAATTCGACGACCTGACGTCAGTTCAGTTGTATGATAGACGTTATACGTTAATGTTATTAGTTGCATAGTTATTGTAAAAGTTGAGTTCAAATAAATTAGAACCTTCTTCAATATCAAAAAATATCCTAATTCTTAGTTTTCTTCATAATTGTCACTTAAATTCATGAAAAGCAACCAAACAATAAAACTGAAGGAATTAGTCCATAGTCTCTTAAAAAGTATCATAATTGGCTTGTGCATTAAATAAAAGTAAATAAATGAAGGTATTTTTTTTGTTGGCAAATAGTAAAATGTAAATAAAACGATATTCATATATCTATAGTTAGTTTTAGATAAACAAAAGACAGTATTTATAAAATTATTTTAGTAGATAGGGTAAATTTTGTACTTTTACACTCAGTTTTTACTTGTTTTCTCACATATTTGTCGGAATCATCCACATTATTTATAAACACTTTCCTGTTGTCAATAAATATAATAATTCTCCCGTTTTGATTACAGCACGAATTGCCTACGATTTGACGAACTTGTTCATATAACTTTAAACAATTTATTGTTAGCATTTCTGTAAACACTATTCCTAAACCTTTTAATTTATTTTTCGAATAAAATACTTCATCGCGTAGCCATCGGTGACAGAAAATAACACAAAATGGCCGTAGCTTATCTGACGGTGACAATAATTTAATTCTTGTTTACTGACTACAATGTTGATTTTTGTATACATTTCGGAAATATAATGATACAAGTCGGGTATATTCTCTGGAACTCCATGAACTAAGGTGAATGATTTAAATTTTTAAATGACAATTTCTTCCTTAACAGCTCTTATTTCATTTTTAATTTTTTTCACCTGTAAGTTTATGGATGTTTTAAACTGTATTTAAGATCTTGGTTTTTGGTAAATTCAGTTGGTATTTTTTTCTTAAAGTGAGCCATTTCCTTTAAGAATATCTGTCAATATTATTGATATACGAGTTTCTAATTATTTTAGACTAACCATCATTATACTTAAATGGATTAATTCTTACACTTGACACTATTTTGTTTTAATGTGAAATAATATATTTTATTTTATTAAACAATATATTATACTTATTTAGAAATTTTGCAGGCGCTACTTATGCAAAATTATTCATTTATCGCCATCTTGAATTTGTACTAGGGTATTTGGTGCATTTGCTGATTTTATTGGAGAGTGGAACTTAGAACATATTTATTTCTTGTGAGATTGACGTTCTTCTCAGTAAACAAAATCAGCGCTAGAGGGTTAAAATTCAATTTCTTTGGATAAAATTAAATACCTGCTGCAGTATTAGCCAAAAGAGTAGTTGTTTTCCGAAGAGAAACGGTCGCTTGTATTTCGTAGGACATATGGCTTGGCTTTATTTATTTTATTTTAAAAATGTATATTTGTAGGATTACTTCTGCAATATACTGTCAGCAAGATACGAAGATGGAGTCAATGTAACAGGAATCACAGCTTGGAGTCTGATGGATAATTTTGAATGGATGTCTGGATACACGTGAGTTTAAAATCATTTTTTATGGTAGTTTCCATTCTACCAAATTTGTAAGATAAATCTTCTACTTGATGCTTGTCCTAAAATGTATGGGTTTGCTATGAATAAATTCGTCGGCAAGTCAGATCAATGCATAAATAGTATCTTCTTAGTAGATTATACAAACCCTCCTGTCGCAAAAAGTTACTAAATATTTATTTTAATCCCCCAAAAACAAGAAAGGTAGTGCTGGATCAGTCAGAATCAAGCGGTCCATTTCAACACATCCAAAATAATGGATGTGTTACAATTTGTCAAACCATTTTTACTTTCCTATCTGTATACAGATATAAGGAAAGTATAGGAATCATGATTTTTTCGACCTCGAGTTTTCGACGGATTTTTACGTTTTGAGGTTCCCTGTGTGTGTGTCTGTGTGTGTGTCTGTGTGTGTGTCTGTGTGTGTCTGTGTGTGTGTGTGTGTGTGTGTCTGTGTGTGTATGTGTGTGTCTGTATCCACCATAACTCATGAACTGATACACAGAAAAAAACCAAATTTTAAACTTAAGCTTTATTTCATCGTTCAATGAACTGATTAGTTTTTGGGCAGAGTCGAAACATCTGGGGGGGTACTTTCTCAGTAGTTATTTTTATATTTTATGGAATATATTTGTTATTTACATTTGGAGAAGAATATTTTTTAAATAAAACCGCTTGTATTATTATCTATAATTTTTGTTTTATACAAAATTTTCCTAAAAAGGTCCGTATTCGAGAAATTTGACAAAATAACAAAAATATTTTTTTATATAAATTGTTCAAATAAAAGATGTTTGAAATATAATTCTCTATAATTTTTATTTAATACATAATTTCTCTAAAATAAACCGTATTCGAGATATTTGAGAAAATGTGTAAATTTCGAATTTTGAAGAAAACTCAAAAACAGATAAAAAAAACATTAAATTTTAAACTTAAGTTTTACTTCGTCCTGACGTAAAATGATTAAATTTTGGACAAATTCGGAACATCTGGGGGGGGGGGGTACTTTATGGGGGCCGTTTTTATATCTTATGGAATATGTCTCTTATTTATGTTTGGAGAAGAAAATTAATCAAATAAAAGTTACTTCTTATATTATCTATAATTTTTGTCATATGTCAAAATTTCCTGAAATGGTCCGTATTCGAGAAATTTGACAAAATATGCAAAATTCTGATTTTTATGAAAATTGTTGAACTAAAAGTTGTTTGCGTTATCGATCTCTATAATTTTTGTTTATATATGATTTTTATAAAATGGACCGTAATGGAAAAATTGGAGGAAGAGTGCTAAATTTAATTTTTTAATTATTTTCGTTTTCAATGAATATCTATAAAAAAATGTTTGGAGGTAGATGTATGGGAAAATGTATATATTTAGTTTATCCTCTAAATAAATATAGAGGTGCTGTAATAGGTTGTACAAAATAACCGGAAAAAGCCTATAATAACTAGCTAGAAAAGTCATGTGTTGGACACATCAGATTTTTAAATCCACATATCCTATTTGAATTGCATCTGACTAGTGTTGTGTCACACTTGTAAAAAATTTGTAAATGATTTTCTTCTATGCCTAATTTGATTTTTCGTGTATTATTTAGGCATGTTCGAACTTTTGATCTAGTTACATGTTCAGTTGCGCTGCTGTCTGATTTTTGCCCTAGAATGTCCTTATACTCGTACACAGTATATTGTCTTATTATGTTAGGTTGAGACAGCCCTCACTTCTAATTTTATGTTTTTAGGTCTCATTTTGGATTGTACTACGTCAATTTCAAAGATCCTAAGAGAACAAGAATACCAAAGAAATCTGTAAAATTTTTTCAAAAATTAACAGCTACGAGAAAATTAAAATGTGATAAACCAAGTAGGAAATGGCCACATCCAGTACAATTTAACATGAAGGGTAAACCGATTATTTGGAAAAAACATTAAATCGAATTCTACCACCAATAAAGACGTGAAATAATAAGAATAAATAAATGAAGGAATGACTTCTTGAGATATAATTGTTTTATTTCTGTCATATATAGTTTTTTAACTTATTTCTTATGTATGTACTTGATTTTATATTGTCACATTTACCAGCAACAGTAATATTTGCTGCTGAGCCCGTAACTTATATTTCAAGTTCAAGTTACTTTTCTGTGGTAGGTCTTGATTAAGCTGGTCTTATTATAAAGGACAAAAATGGTCACGGTTCACACGCTATAAAGGCATATATTGTCATGATATTGTAATAATAATATATAATATTAATAACAAAATATTAAAATTTGAATATTTTTGTTAAAAAATTAAATTAAATTCTACATTACAGAAAAATCACCCTGTATATCAAAAATGTAGTTGACTTGAAATGTCAAAGTTAGTGATTTTGGCAAGATTATTCTTATTGGAAGTTTAAGTAATATAAGTAATAACGAAAATACTTACAAAATTTTAGATGTTGTTATGCTTTTGCAAATAAAATAATGAAAATTCCAAATATATTTTGCAAGATATAAACTAACAAAATTCAATAATCCAGATTATTATATATAAAATACTACCATCATTATTGGTTCAAAGCTTCGTTACTATGTGACTGGTATCGATGGTGAAATAAAGAAGGTTGTTGATTTTGGGTTTTTTCTTTGGGGAAGATGAGAAAAAATTTCTTCATGTACTAAAAAGAATGTTAAAATTATTTTAAAAGAAAAATTCTATCAAAAACCCATTGTTAAAGAATCAAATTTTGCCAACATTATTATTATACAAACCTTGTATAATAAGAATTGGTCAAATTTGTTCGAGCAGAAGCAGATGCCATATGTACCAGTTTATGGAAGGTGCCGGTATTTGTATTGCAGGCATTATTAGTCCTAAAAGAAAGAAAAGATTCAACCTGTGAGTAAAAACTTTTATAAATAATTGTTTACCTTGACTGTTCATAAAGTGCAACAGTGAATTACTGAAAGGAAAGTAATTTATCATCATCTTGTACATATTATTAGTCTTGGATATAATTAATTGTATTTATTCAAATATTTAAGCAGTAAATAAGGTAGAATAAGAATAAATGGATAAATTTAATAAATAGGTTATTAATAAAAGTATCAATCATATTTGTCAAAAGTCAAATCTTAGATCACAGTACAATAACTAGATGTACGAACAAGAGTATCAAAGTGATACTAACATGTAGACAGACACTAGACAGGTATAAATATTCTTATTCTATTTTTACATACAGGAATCGTTTTAATATTAATTAATGGATGGCTGGAGAGTTTGAAAGGATAATTTTTTTAAATAATATTCATGTGTTTAATGAAATTAGGTAGGTATTGTAATCGCTAGTTCTTATTTTGTTAGGAGATGTTAATAAATTTGAATTATTTGTATTAAATTTGATTATTTAACATACAGGGTAGAGGGGATATGTATACTAAATAATAATTTGGATTATTGGTGAATTTTAATTAGTTCAAATATCAGAAATTTGATATTAATTAACAAAATAAAAAAAAAATAAATAAATTACAATTAAATATTTCTCAAAGTGATTGCTTACCTGAAACCACCCCTGGGAGCAAGATAATCCGCTCTATTAATTATTGAGTATTTAAAGGAACAATTAAGGCTAGCCGAGGTAACAGTAAAAAAAAAGGTAAGAAAAGTTTAATGAAAAAAGTAAGGGATGACATCACAATACTGTATTTAAATAATTACAGCTTAGTAATATCATCTCAATATAGTCTAATTTATGTGCCTCAGATTTAACTTTCCAATCATTTATACTATTTCTGAGGAGGTTTATATTTAGGAGAGGTAAACCTAATATTGGCACAACATTTATTTGAGTAAAGAAGGAACTCAATGTGTTCTTGAAATCCAACCAAAATAAATTTTTTTCGCAATGCAGGCAATAGAATGAAGTTTATACTATTCTTCCCATTTTGGAGGGCTGTAAGAGGCCGGTGTAAAAAGTATTATGGATCATTTAAAACGAGTTATTTATAATGCATGTTTGACTTACGAGGAATTATCATCTATGCTATGTCAAAGAAGCGATACTTAATTCCTGTCCTATATCCCCCACCGATCCCAATGACCTAAATTCACTCTTATCTGGCCACTTCCTTATTGGTAAACCGCTATTGGCTGCCTCGAATAAAGATGTCACCGAAATCTCCCTTAGTCGTCTGACTAGATTTTTATTGGTACAACTTTGTCAGCATGTAGATAGGAAGGATACATACTCTAAACTCTAACGCGCGAAGTTAAAACAAAGAAACCGAAAAATATTCCACCATAGCAAAAAATAATATGTATTTTACAATATGGTATGGTATTAATTAAAACTTATTTTGACTTTGCCTCCCACTGGGCTGTAACAAGCTGAATTTTTGGGGATGAAAGTACATGATTAGCTAAATCTTATTCCGGAGGTAATACCACAGCTTATACAATACAGCTCCACAACTCCGTGTCGGCGTCTTTGATCTGGCGGTCGAGAACCAAGCAAGACGGAATGGTGCTATCTCTGTTAGATTCAAGGGAAAAGTCGGGCCCGGATTAAACAATTTGGCGTAATAAGGTTGGTCACATGCCATATTAAGTAAGTTTTGGGAAATTACATTTTTAATTTGTTTTAAATCTTTCAAATATAATTAAAAAAATTATTTAAATATAAATATTACGAAAAATAGCACATCTTTCGGATTAGAGGTAAAATAATTTATATATGGCTAGTAAAATCCTCGTTAACAAATGTTTTGAGCTAAAACAGTCACTTCACGACAAATTGTGGCTTGGATCCATTTTACACCAAGGGCTTCAATTGTTAAAGAATTGTGTCACGCTCGTGGATGCAAATCAAGTGGTACCCCCGTGTCTCTGGCAAGTGTTTATACCTAGATAAACGAATGCTTCGACTGAGGTCTGGGAACTCTATGGTATTTTGGAATTATAAAGAATGTGTGCTTTTGTTTTAACAATATTGGTTATATTTAGATGTATTCTTATTATTTGAAATACAGATTTGTAGAAGTTATACTTTGACAGTTTTTATTAATATAATATATTCAATTTTTATCTGACCATACCGAAGTAGGAAATTTTAAAACTTTATAGTAATGTGAAATTTGAATTACAATATTACAAGATATAACATAATTAGTACTTATTTTAGGTAGGTACTAAATTTGTACTTGGAGAAAGTAATATCGATTTTTACAAGAAAACTTGAAAAGTAAATTAATTTAATTCCTATTTCTGATGTAAAACTTAAACCAAGAAAACAAATAAATTGTAGTTTGTTCAACAAGGGTGGATATGATAGCCATATCACACAAAGACGAAGTTTGAGCACGACGTCGTAGGCGGAGAACTCAATCGTCTGATTGTGATATGAACAATCTACTCGATATGGTCAGTATATTTTTTCTACGACCCACTAACGAAAATCTACAAATTTAAAAAATTATTTTAGGTTATTTAGACAAAATAACTAATTTTAAAATAATTTACGAAGTTGACTAATTTATAAAATAAAATAAACATGAAAAATTAATTAGTCCTCGGCCTAGATTCGATCCCGGACTTTTCGCGTGGAAGGCAGATGCTCTGTCTTCATCTTCACCGAAACTTTCAGGACTTTATTTTTAATACTCGTAATTAAATTAGTATCATGTAGTTTAATTAAAATTTATTTTTTTTTAAATGTGGACACAATAGAAACAAAAATGCTATTATTTATCGAGTCTGCACAAAAATTTTATTGTATATTTAATATCAATAACTAAAATATATATTGACAATTAGTTTAACAGAATTGTCACTTATTTAAAAAAATTTAAATAATAGGAGTTGGGTGACCAAAATATGAACTGTGATTTGTAGATTTAATTTTGTTAAAGTGTTCTTACTACCTAAAATGGATATGAAATATATTCGTAGTTGAACACAATAACATACTTTTTCGTTTTGTAGTATGTGCGTAGATTGGCTAATATCCATGCACAGATTACAAAACGAAAAAGTATGCTATTGCCTTCAATTGAACGAATATATTTCATATCCATTCTAGGTAGTGAGAACACTGCAAAAAAGATAAATTCGCCAATCACTGTTCATATTTTGATCAACCGACTGCTATTATTTTTAAAATTTTAAATAAATGACAATTCTGTCAAACTAATTGTCAGTATATTTTTTAGTTATTGAGATTAAACATACAATAAAATAAGTTATTCTTTTGGAAAACGTTAGCATGGATGACTAAAGGGTATTGGGTTAATTAATTCTAAAAGTATGGTACAAATGTTATTTTTTGTAGCCAATTCTTCAAAATTATTTTGAAATATCTTTTCAATATTGAATATTAGTTCTACAAATTCATCATTTGACAGTTGCAGATTTCCAAATGTATCTGAATTGGCGTTATCATATGCCTTTAAAAAGCAATAAAAAGAAAAATCATCTATTTCAACGTGATCTTTGTTATATTTAAGACAGGTATCGCAGGAGTGGATCCGCAAGGCTTTTATTAAAAGGTAACCACACACATACTTGATAAAAAAATTCTGTAGCAATTCGTCTTTACAATAATTTAGGGTGTTAATAATTTGAAAGTTAAAGTGACTTGGTTCGAAGCAGGAACCAATTTGCGATATGGAATTTTGTTTTTTTTTTATCTTTGCGGCTAATACCACAAATTTGAAATACATTTCAGCCACGGTTTCCTTTAATGAATGTATTTTATCTAAAAAGGAAATAGCTAAAATTTCCACGGTTGGTTTTTTATATCGCGATTTGTTTATATAAATAATTATGATCTATTATTTACCTTAAAACGAATAGATCGATAATTTTTTAAATAAATTTGCCTAGATAACCAAGTAACCCTTAAAACCTTTAAAAATAGACCAACTAATAATCTACCCGATAACTACAAATGCTATAAAATCTTGATAACGAACAATTACACAGGTTTACAAAAAAAAAAGTCCGGACTATTTGACCAAACCATGGTATTTCTAGGTATTTTGGCGTCCTGAATCTAATCCCGGGGTCAGTTTTGCCCCATCACGTTAGAAAAACCAGATTTAAAGGTCATTTAGAGGTCAAAATGGTGATTTTTTGGAACTGGCTCCGGGACAATTTCTCAAGCGATCTGTTAAGTTGAGGAGTAATTGTGTAGGTCTTGAATACCTTCCAAACATTAGAAACGGTCCCCAAATCTCGACCAGGACGAGCGCAGGGCCAGCCATGTAAATAAAATGTCATAATCGTTGTATCTCGCAAATTTCGATCTCCCTGCCAAGGTGTTCAATATCGGCGATCCATTTACTGTGAGATAATGCCAGTGGATCCAGCACTGACCCAAATGTCCCTAGAACCTTGCCAAAAAATTTGAGTTATGCTCAAGTGGTTCGAGGTATTCGAGCTCGTGAATTTTGCTTCCCTTGCCAACACGTAGAATTTTGGCGATTGAATTATCGTCAGTTAATGCCAGCACTTCTCAAAGTGCTCCTAGAACATCGTCCGAGAATTGGGTGAAGCTGAGTATATTGTCCGAGGCAAACTTAGGTTGCAGAAAATGGCCTGAACATCCCAACCCGCAACTTCAGAGTTTGCCACCTTTGTTCTGCTGAGACAGGCCATTGGAATTTAATCACTCTGATAAGACGTCACATTCCACCAAGTGAATTGGTGTGGTTATCATACAATATTTGCAACTATGAGCGGGATTCCTGACAGTGGCTCATTGAACGTTTTTCCATTGTTGAGAATTCTACACCTTAAGTCAGCTCTGGCGGGAGAAGTATCTAATCGCTGAGTGGACCGCTGTTCGACCAAAGCAAATTTATCGTCAAATTCTCGCTTCTTGAAATTCGTAACTTAGTAATTACGGGGCCACTTCCTACCCTGGACGGTCATTAACTCACAACAAATGCATCGTCGTAATCGACGCTTGTCAGTGGAATAGAAAGTCGCCTGTTAGTAACCCCCTGAGCTAGTTCTCCACCTTGGGCCAGACCTGAGCGGGACACGAAGCATAACTCCAATGTTCTGGCAAGGTTCTAAGGCCATTTGGGTCAGTGCTGGATCCACTGGCATTATCTCACAGCAAATGGATCGCTGAAATTGAACACCTTGGCAGGGAGATCGAAATTCGCGAGATACAACCACCATGGTAACATTTTATCCACTGGGCTGTCCCTGCGCTGATCCTGGTCGAGATTCATGGCCCTTGTGCAATGTCTGAAAGATATTCACGTCCTAGACAGTTACCCCTCAACTTAACAGATCGCTTGAGAAATTGTCCCGGGGCCGGTTCCAAAAAAGCACCATTTTGACTTCTAAATGACCTTGAAATCTGGTTTTTCTGAAGTGATGGGGCAAAACTGACCCCGGGATTGGATTCAGGATGCCAAAATACCTAGGAATACCGTGGTCTGGTCAAATAGTCCGGACTTTTTTTTGTTTTGTAAACCTGTGTTATTCAACAGTTTTTGAACCATAGGTTCTTATTTTCTCTTGTGTTTGACATTATTGACAGTTCTTTCTTAATAAAATATAAAGAGATATTTTTATTAATAATAATAATAATAATAATAATAATAATAATAATAATAATAATAATAATAATAATAATAATAATAATAATAATAATAATAATAATAATAATAATAATAATAATAATAATAATAATAATAATAATAATAATAATAATAATAATAATAATAATAATAATAATAATAATAATAATAATAATAATAATAATAATAATAATAATAATAATAATAATAATAATAATAATAATAATAATAATAATAATAATAATAATAATAATAATAATAATAATAATAATAATAATAATAATAATAATAATAATAATAATAATAATAATAATAATAATAATAATAATAATAATAATAATAATAATAATAATAATAATAATAATAATAATAATAATGACAAATTATCTTTAAAAATATAGGAAATTTCAAAGGAAATAAAGAATTTATTTCGGTGTGTTTATGAGATACGAATATCTGCTTGTTTTATATACCTACAGTATGATATGCTTAGCCCAAAGAATTTTTATACTTTATCCATATAATCAATAAATATATTTCTTGTAGACTGAACTTGATTACTCGCATTTTATGAATAATGCAGACGGAACATCCATAGTATCAGAATGGACAGATTTTTTTTTAAAGCTCTCAGATATTTTTAAAGAAATTTGGTACTAATTTCGAAATTAACGAAGTTGATTCCGAAGGTAGGTCTAACATTAAAATGTAACCTAATAAATTATTGGTGAGCTAATAAAGGTAAAGTGTTTCGGTACATATTAAATTGTAAGTAACAAAATAATTAGATACATCTTATTTCCAAGTTACGAAGTAAGGCCAAAAATATACCTACCTTGACAATATTGGAAATATGAAAATATACAGGGTGTCTGTAAAAGGTCTTTACAAAAACATACCACATATTCCTTAGACCAAAATAAGTCGATTTAGCTAAAATTACCTTAGTACAAAGTTGCTTCGTTTGGGCTCCAGAGGGCCTTGAAGTTATAATTTTTAAATCGTTTTTCCCATATAAATTTAAAACGGCATATGCGATTTTGCTGAAATTTGGTATATTGGTAGAGTTTTATGTGGCAAAAAAAAATGGTATTAAAATTTTGTCCGATAATAATACATAGGCGTAGAACTTGATTTTTTAAATAATTGCACCTTTAAAAATTCTACGCCAATGGAAGAAAAGGAGTTTGAGTATGAAATTTAGGTTGCGCAACTCATTTACTTTAAAAAAGGTACTTTTAATAAGATTCGATTACTCTCATGGTTTTCGCTAAATTTCTGTTTTAATAATTTAGAGTGTATAGGTTTCACAAAAATATTTATTTACAACATAATCAAAATAGAGATTTTACAAAAATTGTTCAAAATGTTCACCATTTTCACGCATACAAAGATTTATACGTAGAAGAAAATTAAAATGTATCCTTTCCATAACTTCTTCATCACCTCTAAGATTGTTTATTGCATCTTGAATAAGTTGCCAGAGTTGTTCCTCATTTTCTACAGGTTCCCTGTAAACTGTGGATTTCAGATGTCCCCATAAAAAGTAATCCATCGGTGTTAGGTCTGGGGAACGTGGTGGCCAGTTTACAGGTGCGTCATTACCTCTGCCAATCCATTTGTATGGATACTGTTCATTCAAGTGGTTTTTAACGTTTAAAGAAAAATGTGATGAAGCTCCATCTTGCATAAACCACATATCTCTTCGAAGTTGGAGGGGTAAATCTTCTAACAATTCTGGCAACGTATTTTGTAGAAAATCCAAATAATTTTCTCCAGTTAATCTTCGTGGAAGTATGACAGGACCAACAATGAAATTACCAATTATTCCAGCCCACACATTAATTTTGAATTCGTGCTGAAAATGGTTTACCTTTATTGCATGCGGATTTTCAACGGCATAAACATGTTTATTATGGGTATTAGTTATACCTCTTCTTGTAAAATCCGCTTCATCGGTAAAGAGAATCTTCTTGACAAAGTTTGGATCTCTTTCTCTTTGCATATTAACAAATCGACAAAAACCCAAACGAATTTGAGGATCATGGACTAATAATTCTTGTCCTGGCTTCTTATGATATGGATATAGCAATTGTCCTCTAAGCACTTTATGAACGACATCTTTACTTACTCCTAGTTCCCTTCCAATTCGTCTGGTGCTTAATTCTGGATCTTCTTCAACACGTTCTAAAATGTCTTCTTCAACTTCAGGAATCCTTACAAAACGTTCTCTTCTATTATCAACAGTGTTGGGAGCAAAGAAAGCGGTCTCCTGAAGACATCTCTCAACAGCAGCAAAAGTTGGGTGGCTAGGTACACGACGATTTGGAAACCTTTCAGAGTACACCCTGACACTCTCTCGAGCATTTCCTTCACAAAATCCTAATGTTAGTAACATATCGGTATATTCTGCATTGGTATATTGTACAGCCATATTAATAAACCACGCATTTGTTTTTTTAATTATTGAGTCAGATAGAACACTTTCAATCGTTAACAAGAGATTAGGTGTTAAAACTTGACAATATTTTTATTTAGATGAAACTATGGAAACCAACAATAAATGTTTTTGTACAGTATGGTTCAAATGAAAGGAATAAATTCATTATAATGGAAGTAGTTGGTTTTTCGAAAAAATGCTCGGACAGGTCAATTTTGTTTACTCAAAGCGCAATTTTTTAAATAGAATTCAATTTTCCCCCACTTCCCATTTTTGGGCAGTGACGGTATTGACAATTTTTTTAAATAGTAACCCCAATTTTTTTTTCTTGATTTTGATAGATCTTGCAATTTCCTACTCGGAAACATAATATTTGAAATATCTTACATAACAATTTTTTTTCATTTATTGTGTTTCAAAATAAAATAAAATTTATGTATCTAATCTTTAAATGACTTTTATTCACAAAAATTTTTATGTCAAAAATTTCAAATATGTTTCCGAGTAGGAAATTGCAAGATCTTTCAAAATCAAGAAAAAAAAATTGGGGTTACTATTTAAAAAATTGTCAATGACGTCACTGCCCAAAAACGGGAAGTGGGGGAAAATTGAATTCTATTTAAAAAATTGCGCTTTGAGCAAACAAAATTGACCTGTCCGAGAATTTTTTCTAAAAACCAACTACTTCCATTATAATGAATTTATTCCTTTCATTTGAACCATACTGTATATGTATTGCAGGCAAATAATTAATATTCCTCAAAAAATCGTACATGGCAAAAATCGAGTATTTTTGTTAAAAGTCTCGATTAGAGGTGTTGAAGAAGATATGAAAAAAGTAAATTTTTATGTTTCTCATCGTATAAAATTTTGTCCGATAATAATACATAGGCGTAGAACTTGACTTTTTAAATAATTGCACCTTTAAAAATTCTACGCCAATGGCAGAAAAGGGATTTGAGTATGAAATTTGGATTGGGTACTCATTTGCTACAAAAAAGTACCCCTGATAACACTCGATTTACTCTCATGGTTTTGACAAAGTTTGTATTTTAATAATTATTGTTTATGTTCTAAAATTACTAAAATGCAAAAGTACCTTTTTTAAAGTAAATGAGTAGTGCAATCTAAATTTCATACTCAAACTACTTTTCTTCCATTGGCGTAGAATTTTTAAAGGGGCAATTATATAAAAAATCAAGGTCTACGCCTATGTATTATTATCGGACAAAATTTTAATATCATTTTTTTTTGTCACATAAAACTCTACCAATATGCAAAATTTCAGCAAAATCGCATATGTCGTTTTAAATTTATATGGGAAAAATGATTTAAAAATTGTAACTTCAAGGCCCTCTGGAGCCCAAACGAAGCAACTTTGTACTAAGGTAATTTTACTTAAATCGACTTATTTTGGTCTAAGAAATATGTGGTATGTTTTTGTAAAGACCTTTTACAGACACCCTGTATAATTGACAATTTCCCCTACGAAATTAAGAAAATTACACTATTGCATCCCCAAAGTGAAGACAAACCAAAGAAAAATTGAAACAGCTAAAAAATAAAGAAAACAAAAAAATTAGTGTATCGGCCAGGAATGTGTTTCGATTTTAAAATGAACTCATTTTCTATTTATTTATTTTTTTTTGTTCACTTTTGAGATTTAATTTTGATAATTTGTAGGGGTAGTTGGGATTATATATTTTTATATTTCCAATATTGAATTTCAGTTTTCAAATCTTAATCGATTTTCTCACCTTTATTTTAACTAATATGCATCAGGTGTGTCTAATTTGTTTATTTATTTTAGAAGACAAATATTACCGATCATTATTCCACCGCCTTACAAATTGTCCATAAACTCACTCCTTCTCAAGCACAACGTCCGGTACAGAAGGACTACATCAAATATGACAAACTATACGAAGCACTTGATAAAATCCCTTGGGAATCTATTTACAACACTTCTAGTGTGGACTCTGAAACAGATGCATTGATTAACATTTTAAACAAAGCACTACAAGACAGCACGACATATAAAACATGCAAGAGAAGAGACACAAAAATTACACCATGGATAACAAACGGTCTTATAAAATCTGTTAATAAAAAAAATAAACTATTTAAACAATCCAAGGATAGCCCTAATGATCTCATCCTAAAACAAAGATATAATGTACAAAGAAATCTTGTAAATCACCTAATAAGGAAATGCAAATTTGACTATTATCAGTCGCAGATTAATAATAATCAATCTAATGCTACACAACTTTGGAAAATTGTAAATGAAATAGGTAACACTAAAAGAAAACACAAAAGTATAGACTACCTAGAAGACGAAAATGGAAAAAGAATAACAAATCCGAAGAACATAGCCAATTATCTAAATGATTCATTTATAAAAGTAGGTGAAAGGCTAGCAAATAATATACAGCCTGATCCTTTATATCGACCACCAAAACATGCTTTAACTAATAGTTTTGTATTGCTTCACACAGACGAATACGAGGTGAAGGACACAATTGCAAAATTAAAACTTAGAAAAGCTCCTGGATTTGATAACATTAGACCCGAGGTATTAAAGAAAACATCCAAATATATTGAAAAGCCATTAACACATATATTTAATAGGTGTATAGATTCTGATACTTGGCCCACATCGTTTAAAAAAAAACATAGTTGTACCTATTTTTAAAAAAGGAGATGCAAGTTGTTCTTCCAATTACCGCCCAATTTCCTTAATAACTAGCTTGTCAAAGGTCTTCGAAAAGATAATAGAAAAGCGCGTCAACTCATTTATTCAAAAATACAAATTACTTTCACCAAATCAGTATGGATTTAGAAAGCATAAGTCTACGGAGGACGCAATAGTCGAAATTACAAATAAAATCCACCTTGCTCTTGACAACAGTAAACCATGTTTATGTTTTTTTGGACCTTTCGAAAGCCTTCGACACAGTTAGCCATAGCTTACTGCTTGAAACCTTGGAGGAAAATGGAATAAGGAACAATTCACTACAACTATTTAAAAGTTATCTATCAGAAAGGACACAAAATGTAAAACACTTAGATACTTATAGTGAAAATGGGGAAATAAAATACGGTGTGCCTCAAGGTACCGTCTTGGGACCCACTCTATTTAACATTTATGTAAATGGACTATTCTCCATCAAATCTCAAGGAGATATAATAGGGTTTGCTGATGATACAGTCATTTTTTACACCGCAGATACATGGCAGAACCTGAAAACAAAAGTAGTATTAGACTTCCTTGACATCAAAGCTTGGCTAAATCATAGACTACTTACATTAAATATGGACAAGACATTCTACATACCTTTTTATTGTAACTTATCCTCAGAACCAAATTTTAATATGTTAAATTTCTCGAGCAACAATCAGCATTTCACTATAAAAGTAGCCACAAGCACGAAGTACCTTGGAGTTTACCTAGACAATTTCATGAAATGGGACATCCACATCCAGTATATCTGTAAAAAATTAAGATCGATGTTATCTCGATTTCGATACTTAACAAATTTACTCACGTACCCACAATTAAAAATACTATATCAAGCTCTGGTCGAAAGTCACATTAGATATGGGTCACTAGGATGGGGTGCTGCATTGAACACACACATGCATTCACTATAAATTCTTCAGAAAAGGTTTTTGAAAATTATTTTAAAGAAAGAAAGAACATACCCTACAAGTTTATTATTTAAAGAAGCTAAAGTATTTAATATACGTCAATTGTATTTTTTTAAAGTTGTTATGAATTATCATACTAAACAAATATTTCACATACGAAACCATTCATATAACACACGCAAACGGCTTCACTTAATACCGAAAATGCAAAAATCAATTGGTCAACGATCATATATATATCAAGCTCCAAAATTCTATAATATAATTCCTGAAAACGTTCAATCTATAAGAAATGTCTATCATTTTAAGTCATCTCTAAAAACATTTTTGTTTTTTTATTTATTTAATTTTATTATATAATTAGTACATTTCAAAAAATATAATAGTATACTTTATACTACATTTACGTTATTTTTAACTTTACTTACCAGTCGAAACTAGCGTTTGTTCGCTTATCGACAACTTTATATTTATTTTTCTTGTACGTATATTTTTTCTTTACTTGTTTGTATTCATGTTTTTTGAAAAATAAATATTTTATTATTATTATTAAGGAAAAAATGCTTATCTCTTATGGTATCTGCATGCTTATTTAAAGCCATCCAGTAAAAAAGTAACCAAAGATGCAACAGACAAAAGAGCATCTATAAATTTACAATTAAAAATTCCCAAATGTCTTTTTTCATGGTCGAACCAACAGCTGCAACCCTGTTGTCAAAAATACAAGAGGTATTATCCAAAGGAAACCGAATTCAACCAATGATTTTGATTGTGGGTACAATCAAAGATCCAAAAGAAATCATGGTTTATTGGGACCAAACCAAATATAAATTTTTCAGTGTTTTGAAAGCAGTAGAAATATGTTTTAAAATATTTTTCGTGTTTAATCTAAAATATCCAGAAGCCAGCACCGCGGTCTGGCAATTTATTTAAACATATTTTTATCACATTACCACCAAAGAAGATAAAGTTTTCCCGGATAATAAAGTGTTCGAAAATGAACTTTTTTTAAACAACAATTATTATAGAGTTCATTCGACGTGTTCTAAGTTATTATGGAATTTTTGTTTTCTTATACAGTTTATTAAATAAATAAATAAACAATTTTTAAAACTAACATTGATTTGTGGTTAAACATGTCTCCAACTACAGAATGATCATTTACTAGCTAAGACAATTCACATTAATATTTTTTTTAATACATTCTCCATTGATGTACAGAAATGTTCATAATATACGGACACTCTTTTGTTTCAGTTGTTATTAAAGTTGCAGAAAAAATATTAAACAATAAAACTCCATACAGACATTATTCAAATTTTTAACAACCACATTTTTTTAACGAAACAAACTAAATAATTTTGCTTTCAATATGAGTATTCAGGAGTTAAAAATCATCTAATTTACTACTTTCAGTAATGTTTAAACAAAAAATATTACATATTTTAATGTGAGCCATTTCATTATTCAGTCATGCTCTAATACTCCAAATACAATAATAAGTAGGATATAAACGCAGTTTGTCATATTTAACTAATATTATAAACAACAAAAAGAAAAAAGGTTTAAATACATACACAGATTTAAAAAAAATATATATAAAATTGTATAAATAAATAAATTACTCGATAAGCGAGTGAACGCTTGTTTCGAAATAAAACAATAACTAAAAAGAGATACTTAACTAATAACTAAAACTAAATTAAAATTACAGAAAGAACATTCGAATTTAAAATAAACTTATTTATAAAGATAGTTAAATTTAGTTTTTTTTTTATTATTTTTATTTTATTTATATTATTAGAAGTAACGAAGTGGTAATTTCAAACTCCTAATTTACGAAGCATTTTCAAGAATAAACTCTTTCAATTTTGTTTTAAAATGGGTTGTATTTTTTATGTCTTTAATGTGTTCTGGTATCATATTGTAAAATTTGGGTGCCAAATATAAATATGACTTTTGTGTAATTGTTTTGAGCATCAGTGGGGACACAAAATGATGTTTCTGACGTGTATCATAGTCGTGGCTTGGAAGATGGGAATACTGTTTGTTTACATGATATTTTGTTGTGGTACAGAAAAAATAGAGTTGTCTTAAATCAAGAATCTGTGTGTCTTTATATAAGGCATCGGAGGAATATCTGGCATTTTTAGCGTAAATTAGCTTTAAAAAGCATTTCTTAGTGACTTCTAAGGAATGTATATGGGTATTCAACGCTGCACCCCAGATAACGATGGCATACCTAAGATGGCTTTCAACTAATGAAAAGTATAGTGTTTTTAGATACTTTAGCGGTAATAATTTTGTTAATTTTCTAAATTTATATAGGATACTTCTAAGTTTATTGACTAAGTATGTAATGTGTAAATTCCATTTTAAATGTTGATCTATTATTACGCCTAAGTATTTTATTTTTGATTCTGGTGATATGAAAAAGATTTCCTTGTTAACCTTGATTTTTAGTTGGTTAAAAGGTGGAGCGCCGGTTGAATTGCAACTGAATGGCAAGTAGTTTGTTTTTTCAAAGTTTACTGTTAATATTTTGCTATCGAGATATCTTTTAATATTTGAAAAGTCTTGTTCCGCTTTAACTTTTACCTCCATCCAGCTATTTGCATTATAAAAAATTGCCGTATCATCCGCAAATCCAATTATAGTACTACATGTATCTAAAGAAAATAACTCATTAATATATATATATATATATATATATATATATATATATATATATATATATATATATATATATATATATATATATTAAATAGCATAGGACCAAGGATGGACCCTTGAGGTACACCATACTTTATGGTTTCCGCGCCACTGCAAACATTACCCACTCTCACAGTCTGGAGTCTGTCAGTCAGATAACTTTCAAAGAGTTTGTTGCATTTTCCCCGTATTCCGATATCTTCCAGTGACTGTAAAAGTAGGCGGTGACTGACCGTATCGAACGCTTTTGATAAGTCAATAAATATACTTAGGCATGGTTTACTCTCATTTAGGGATTCTGTGATTTTTGTTGTAAGTTTTAAGATGGCATCCTCGGTACTTTTTTTTTCCCGGAATCCATATTGAGTCTGAAATTATTTTATACTTTTTGCAATAAGATTGAAGACGATTTTTTAATATTTTTTCGAAGATTTTTGAGAAATGTGTTACTAGACTTATAGGTCGATAATTAGAAATTTCTGTAACATCGCTTTTTTTATGAATTGGTATAATTATTGAACTTTTAAAGATTGATGGATAAATTGCTTGGTCAATACATTTGTTTATCAAGAAACATAGTGGTTCTATTATGTAATATGAGATTGCTTTTATAGTTTCAGCTTTTATATTATCATCACCAACAGTCTTTTTGTTTTTTAATTCGCCAATAACATTAAGAATTTCTGTTCTATCAACAGAGCTCAAAACAAATGAGTTTTGGACGGATTTTCTTTGGTAATTATATGTTGGATCCACTTTTATATTTTTCGCAAGATTCTGTCCCATGTCAACAAAAACTTTATTAAATTCATTTGCTATTTCTTGTTTATTTGTTAATAATTCCCCAATACTGTTTTTTATTTTGACAATTTCTTTCGGTTGTTTGTTTGTTTTACTTATATCATGTACCACGTCCCACAACTTTTTAAAATTGTTTTTATCACTTTCAATTTTTTGTTTATAATAATTAAATTTTGTTTTTGTAATTAGATTGTTTATTTTATTTCCATAATTATTATAATTTCTTTTTAATTCGAAATTGTTTGGATATTTTTGAATATTTATTTTTATTAATTGAAGTGAGCAGTCTATTTGTCATCCAGGGTGCAATTTTATCTCGTTTTCTTATCAATTTACGGTTCTCTGTGCATTTTACAAGACCATTTTGAATAATGTTAACAAATGTGTTTGCTGCAATGTCTGGATTTTCTAATGCATATACAGGGGACCATGAAATAACTCGAAAAATATTGTTGATTTTATTTGGATTAATAAATTTAATATATTTGTTATTTTTCCTATTGTTTACTTTTTTATCATTCCCTAATGTGACCTGCAAAATAGTGGAGTAGTGGTCTGTAACGTTTGTTTTAAGTATTAGTGGAATTATATTATCTTTTATGTTATTATATTTGGATTTGATAAATATGTGATCTAAACAAGATTTGGTGTTACCCTGGACCCTAGTGGCTTCATTAATAGTTGAGTCATAACCATGTTCATTTAAAATATTTAAATATTCCACTGTCATATTGTCCTCAAGTTTTAGCAAATCAATGTTTATATCACCTGTAAATATATAAAAATCATTTGAATTGTCATTATTTTCTTTAAGAAATCTGGATAGACCTTCGTTGAAGTCAAGGATACTTGAATTTGGTGATCTGTAAAATGCGGTAACTAAAACTGTATTTGTATCTATTTCAATACGTATTTTAAGTGCTTTCATATCGTTAAAAATTTCAACCGAATCATATGAAAACTGCAAGGACGATTTAATATAAGCCACAACTCCATCATTTTGATTATGATAACTCTCATTATATATCATGTTGTACCCACTGATCTGAAAAATACTTTGATCAACTATTTCTCGAGTTTCGGTCAATATAATGCAGTCAAAATCAAACTCCAAACTTTGCAATATAATTTTGAATTCATCTAAATTTTTATTGATGCTGCGAATATTCATTTGAATAATTTTAAGGTCTTTATTATTTTTGTTAACTTTTATTATTTCTGAACATTCGTTAATAGTATCGATAGTATAAGATTCGACTGTTTCTATATTAAAATCGCGTACATATTGATCCATATTTAAGTATTAAAGGGTAAAGGCTAAAATTATTATATTTAAAATATTTTTTGGCCACTGTGTAAAGTATAAGGTTTAAAATTACCAAAAAAACAAGAAAATTTAATTTACAAAAAACTAATGTGATTAGAAAGTGGATTTATAGAATTTGGATTTCGATAAGATTATCATTTCACATATATGTGTATTAGTACATGAGCTTAAACATTAATTTTATGAAAGTACTTTTGAAAAATATTAGTTATTTATTTATTACCAGTAGTTGATGTAGAGTTGGTTCTTCCTTTAGGTTTAATTTCTTTCGTGTTACCTCTAGTAGTTACTCTATTCTTTGGCGAGTCTGGAGTATTATTCTTCTCTTCCCTGTTATTTTTTTCTTTTGTGTCTTGCTTGATCCTATTTATTAAATGAATGCTTGGTTTTTGTACGGCTGTTTTTTCAGTTTTTTGTTGGACGTTACCTAATTGAATTGTTGGTGTGGAATGTTCACTATTTGGTTTCTGCTTAATGCTGTTTTCCAACTCGCTTATGGTGTATCCTTTGTTTCCAATGTATAGTCTTATTTCCTTTAATATAGCCCTTCTCTAAATGAGTATTTCTGGCGTTGTGTAGATGTTGGCGTAGTATTCTATTTTCTTCTCTTTGCGTTTGCGTCTGGTCGTTAGCAATTACGATGTTTGTATCCTTAAGTTTAAACCCGTTCCTTAATAAGCTCTTTTTCTTTATTTCAGAGACAAACTCAACTTTCAGAGGGGATGTTTCCGAGTTACCCAATGAATAGATATTACTAATGTCTCTTTCCTCTATATCAATATTCATCAGTTATTTGATTTTATTACAAAAGTATTATATGCCTCGTTCACTGGGAGTTTTATTCAAGCCAAAAACTATTATATTCTTTTTCTTGTTTTCTATCTCTAGTTGCTCCACTTTCGCTTTGAGATGCGCGTTTTCTTTTCCCAACTCTTCTAATTGTTTTTTACAGAATTGAAAATTTAATTGTAGTCTCGTTTCGCTTGCTTCGATTGAGTTTTTAAGATCAATTCTGGTCCTGATAAGTTCATCAAAAATAGTTTCTAAAGTTAAATTCTCTGGATGCTCAGCCATTTTGTAGTTTTAAGTATATTTCTTGTCCATGTACTATTAATGAGCATTTGAATGCATTTATTTTGTTCAAAAGGGATTTTTGTATAAATATATGTATGGCAAAGAATAACTATGTCTACCATGAACTTGCAGTTAAAACAAAAAAAAAACTTACAGCTTTTTATGATGTATTCACTTGATTCAATTGCCCTTGGGCAGAGCAAACAATAAACACACACCTTTACTGTTCGACTTCTGTATAGATAATGATAATATGGACAGTAAAGATAAATAGTAATTAGTAGATAGACAATGGTGAATATAAATAGTGATCAGTTTAAAGACATTCGAAGTATATATAAATTAGAAGAGTTGTGTTATAAAATAAATAAACTGTTGTTTAAATAAACAAACATCACATTGGTGTCGAGAAGTGGAATCGTGTAAATAAATAGTGGACAATAATGGCTAAAAGACTGTGTGATTTAAAAGTGTCTGAGCTGCGTCGAGAACTTGGAAGATGTTTTTAAAAGACTTTAAGCTGCCCAACTGATGCTAAACCCCAAGAAATGCCAGAGCACCAATACTAGGCTACCCACTACCAGAGGGAGAATTTATCCTGGATACTGATGCTAGTAATGTGGGAATTGGAGGAGTGCTTTCACAGATTCAGGAAGGGAAAGAAAAAGTACTAGGTTATTTTAGTAAAGTGCTCTCGAAACCTGAGCGGAATTACTGTGTGACGAGAAGAGAACTCCTGGCAGTTGTGAAATGTGTAGAACACTTCTACCAATACCTATATGGAAGGAAATTCTTAATCCGTACCGATCATGCTGCTCTTAAGTAGTTGATGCAGTTTAAAAATCCGGAGGGTCAAATCGCCAGATGGATTGAGCGACTTCAGGAATACGACTTTAAGATTGAACATCGAGCCGGAATAAGTCACAGAGAAATGCTGATTCTCTCTCTAGAAGACCATGTCCAGCAGAGTGCTCCCACTGTAACAAAGCGGAATCCAAAGAAGATGCGACAATGGAAAGAGGAAAATCGTCGACCTACTTGGCAAGAAGTATCTAATCTCTCTCCAGTACTTAAGTCGTATTTGGCTCAATGGAACTCCTTTATCCTGGACGATGGCTTATTAAAGCGAGTACTTGAAAATATGATGGTTCTGAGAACAGAAGACAGTTGGTCATTCCAAGAAGTAGGGTGGTCATTTTTATATTTTATGGAATAAATCTGTTATTTACGTTTAGAGAAGAAAATTCTTTAAATAAAAGTCACTTCTTATATAATTATCTATAATTTTTGTTCTATACAAAATTTTCCTAAAATGGTCCGTATTCGAGAAATTTGACAAAATGTAAAAAAAATATTTTTTTATAAAAATTGTTCAAATAAAAGTTGTTTGTAATATAATTCTCTATAATTTTTATTTTAAACATAATTTCTCTAAAATGGACCGTATTGGAGATATTTGAGAAAATGTGTAAATTTCGAATTTTGAAGAAAACTCAAAAACGAATAAAGAAAAAGACATTAAATTAAACTTAAGGTTTACTTCGGTCTGACGAGAAATGATTAGATTTTGGACAAAGTCGGAATATCTAGGGGGGTACTTTATGGAAGGCCGTTTTTATATTTTATGGAATATATCTGTTATTTATGTTTGGAGAAGAAAATTGTTCAAATAAAAGTTACTTCTAATATTATTATCTATAATTTTTGTATTATGTTAAAATTTCCTGAAATGGTCCGTATTCGAGAAATTTGACAAAATGTGCAAAATTTTGATTTTTATGAAAATTGTTGAACTAAAAGTTGTTTGCAATATCGATCTCTATAATTTTTGTTTATATATGATTTTTCTAAAATGGACCGTAATGGAAAAATTGGAGGAAAAGTGCTAAATTTAAATTTTTGAGTATTTTCGTTTTTAATGAATATCTGTAGAAAAATGTTTCAATGAAGATGTATGGGAAAATGTATATATTTAGTTTATCCTCTAAATATTTATAAAGGTGCTGCAATAGGTTGTACAAAATAACCGGAAAAGCCTATAATAACTAGATAGGAAAATCATGTGTTGGACACATCAGATTTTTTATTAATGACTGACATTGTGAAATTGTCTTTGAATGTTTGTTAAGTATCGCAAATTTATGAATTTTACAACAAAAATCTCGCAGATGATTTAAACTTTTTTAATAGAAACAGTGGCAATAACTCCGCCTTCGTTTGACCTAAATAAGTTTTTTACTTAGTCTAAACGTAATGTACTTTCTATAAATGTTTGTAAGTGCACAACAGAGTTGGATTGGATACAGGAAAAAAGTATCCGGTATCCGGATACTTAAAAATTTGGTCTCGGATACGGATACCAGTTACAAAATTTGAAAAGTATCTGGAAACAGCTTTCGGATACACATAAAGTATCCGGATACTGTATCCAGATATAGAAGTATCCGGATACTGTATCCAGATATAGAAGTATCCGGATACTGTATCCAGATACAGAAATATCCGGATACTACCCAACTCAGGCTGCACAACCATGAATTTTACATGAATCCATAATCCTACTGTTACTATATTAACAACATCTACCTAGGTAGATAGCTCCTTGATAGCTATTGATCCAGGCATTATTTTTGATACCACAATATCCTTTAATAACCTCATAGATTCCATAGCATGCAAAGCCCTTAAAATGCTTGACTTTATCAAGAGACAGAGTAGGTTCGTGAATAATACAAAAGCAATCATGACACTTTACAATGACTTAAATACTGTTTTATTTTGCAACCTACTTACACCTGTTATATCAATAGAATTAAAAGGGCGCAAGATAAATTCGTAAAATAAATATTCTTTAAACATCGAATTCATAGCCATAACACATGTTATTAAACAAGATTTTTACTTTGTGGCATGCTGATCCTGGAATGCAGAAGAAAACAAATGTAGAAAACCGCAGGCTTTACTCCTAGTCGTGTCTAAATTAAAAGGTGGTTCTATCAATGCGAATTACTATTTGAAAGAGTTAAACTATTGGTTCCTGTCCAAAAGACTCAGCACACATCACTTTTGAATGTAAACACAGAACCAATTACGGACAAAGTGCGTTTAATTTTAATACTTTAGCGCTAAAAAGAGACTGACAACTCCTAAGTTATATTGTGTATTGTAGTGTATTTCTTTTTTTTTATATTTTATATTTTTTTGACGCACTACATTTATTTTTGCCAGGTTAGATATTCTACTACCTAGAAATTATTTTCTGTAAGGGCTACGTAAATAAATAATTAAGTACCTTTTTTCTGAAGATGGGCAAGGTTGAGGATTTAATAAATTATCATTATTATTCTCCTTTCTGTCACTGGAAGTAGGTTTAGCTCCCTTTTTCAAAAATACTCTACCACCAGGTAAAATTCCTAGGACCTGTACCCAAAGGTCTTTTATTTCAGGATTTCCAGAAAATCTAAATATAATAATAATTTAAGATTTAAAAAGGATACATGCACAGTATAAACCATATTAATATATGGTATAAACTGCAAAAACGAAGCAGTTTTATAAAAAATCAAATGATATTTAAGCACTATTTACCTACCTATTAGAGTACCATAAAAGTACTTTCTACCACAAACAACACATTTAACATTTTTCTAAATATTTTACAACAGATTTCTCAAAAAACATAAATATCTACTACAAAATTTCCACAATGATGCACAGCAAAATCCAAACAAAACGTACACACTCTAAACTACCTAAAGAGACGAACACTGTTTGGTCACGTTTTGTCTATGGTTATCTATCAGAGGGGGATATCACGCATGGTGTCATGGCGGCGCTGACGTCATGCGTAGAGTTAGTAGAATTGGCGCAAAGTAAATATCATATGACAGACGCACGTTGCAGTGATTTGTGAGTCATTTAAAGTGATTTATAACATTTTAAGCAGATATTTCTATTATAGTATGTTGTACTTCATTCTTTGTAAGTGATATTAGTGAAAAACATTTAAAAAATGTGGCATACAATTTACGGAAGTAACAACAACAATCCAAGTAAAAGATTTAAAGAAGACATTGTTTTTTTTGCTTTTCTGGACAGCCAGAGGTTAGTCAGAAGTGGCCCAAGGATGACCTTAGTGGAAAGTTCCAGGGGGTTATCCCCACTGGATTAAAATTCTTCCGTTCCATGAACCTTTTATTAAAAAAATATGCTAAAAAGGAAATTGTTATAGGCAATGCTACCCATCTACCCCCGAAATTTCGACCTGGAGCTGGAGACGCCCTTGCAGTTGCCTGTGGCCGTCCAGATAAATTTAAAACAGAAAATTGTCATGTGTTTTCCAAGCTCATTTACACTTCCAATTATTATAAGAGGAACCTCAAAGAAAAATTTCACGTTGGTTCATTCGCAACTCGGAACTTCTTAACTGGGGACTATACCCTTTGAATGCTAACAATTTACAGCAAATATACAGCAAAGGTGAAATTTTATAGGTAGCAAAAGAAAAAAATTTCGGCATGTTGTATTTAATAAAAGAATAAAAAACTGTCAGTGACTATATTCAAGAAAAATGCAGTGACATTTTATTTTAATTTTGTATAGACACCCCACTATCTAGCAGTTATTTGTATTTGATATATGATTTATTTTTATGGTCTGTATTATACAGGGTGTAACTAAATAAGTGTAAAACACCCTGTATTATATGTATGTATGAAAAATAGTTTTTAAAAACCTATTTTTGTTATCTTACTTATAAATAAATCCCATCTTTACCATAAAATAAGTAGTAACTATGTATATATTCAATTGGGTAATATAATGCAGGTAAATTAATCGAACGTAATCAGTTAAAAATTTCCGGTGTTTCCAGATACGAAATTTTTACCCAGGGTAACCAGTTGAGAAGTTCCGAGTTGTGAAGTTACCTTTCTCATTACCCCGATTATAGAAACTATTTTTTAGAATTTGAATATTTTTCAAAATTAAAAACCTGCATTCGAATTTGTATAACAAAAATAAATCATTAAAAAGAAAAAGGAAAAAACTTTCTTAAAATAGATTTGTATTTTATATATGTATTTGCATTTATTTTCATCCAAAGCTCTTTTCTTAATTACCTCATAATATTATCCTTAAATATTTAATGTAATTTCTATAATATTCATGAAATTTCTGTAAATTTCCTCACACTTGGTCAGTATTTTTAAATTCGCGCCTATACAAACTCTACGCGTGACGTCATGCGCGTGGCCGTCCTATTTTTAACATAGTTGATATCCTACCTTTTATTTTTTATACCATGGTTTTCTATCTTTCTTTAATGGATCTGGAATAAAATTGGTCAGCGAGAATTATTCCGGTCCTTAAGTTGAAAATGGTCATTGGAATGACTGTATCCAATTGTCAATTCGGGCACTTAATTTGAAATTCGTCAATGGAATAACCGGAACCAATTGTCACAGCCACAGGTAGGGGAAGGGGAACATGATACAATCAAACAAATCTTGACATTTCATCTGACGGTAACATTGTTTTCTCTTCTTTAATTATACGTCCCGAATAACTAGATTACTGAAACCTGGTTGTAGCCAACGGGTAGAATCTGGACTACGGTATAGCGCTAACTTTTCAATGTGAGCTACCTTGGGTTTATTAGTGGTAAAAATTAATACATAATATGAACTAAATGACCCCGCACACATTTTTGATATGTGATAGAGTTCATCATACTGGTCAATGGCCACAAAGCTCAAAAATGGATAGTTTGGCTGGTACAGAGCTTTAAAGCTCCCTGTATCCTCCACGGATTTATGTATATGCGCAGTGTGTATAGACTTTTGAAATAGCCTATTTAATTTTTTTTATTATCTAGGTTTATATTTTTGAGGTTGCTGAATTCAGATATGTTGTTATATTTTTAAAATTGACAGTTGGCAGCTGTCAAATAGCTGTCAATGTGGTATAATAAAGCCAAAAACTTGTTTTTTTGTTTTCTTTCTTTTTTTTTAGTTCGATAAGTTTAAAGATGATATCAAATCAAGAACAATAACTATCGGCAGCTGTCAATTAGCTGTCAACAATTCTATAAAATCCTGTAATAAAGTCAAAAAATTGTTTTTTGTTTATAACTTCAAGTTTTTTAGATAAGTGAATATAAATATGATATAAAATTATGTAGTCATCAGCTTACAGCTGTCAACAAGCTGTCAACTAACTATCAAAATGCAATAATAGAGCAAGTAACTTATTTTTTGTGCTTAACTTTGTGGATAAAAAATCAAACATGATATAAGTTTATGACATCCTTTTTAAACTCAGTGATCTAAGCAACTTAAAGTTTTTTTAAAAAATAACTTTTAAAATGGAACATGTTCATAATGAGGGGGTACTTCGCGAAGGCCTCCACTTAGGAGGGGGTGAAAATGGTCAGTTTTAGGAGGGGGGGGGTGAAACGGGACTTAGAAGAATTTCGATTTAGGGATTTAAAATAATTTCGTTAAAGGGACTTAGGATAATTCGGCTTTAGGGACTTAGAATAATACTTTTTATTAAACTTGGTTATTGGTTATCCGTAAACATCTGCTATGCCCGACAATTGTGTTTACACAACTCGGTTTTGACATTTAGTTGATTGATAGGTGACAGCTGTAAGCCGAGAATATCCTCGAATGTTGCCACATGCAAATAATAATATATAGGTAAAGGTCGGTTTATTATATTATTAACTTGTTCATATTGAAAAATAGATTTATACTTTCATTCTCATTAACCCTTTCCGGGGCACCGGTACATATTTGTACCGGCTAGATTTTTTGCTTGTTACCCCCGTATCTGCTACAATTCGGACTTTGGATGGTTGACTATGGGTATTTCATGTCGCTAAGAGGTTCCTAAAATTAGTCCTAGTGATTTTTCCACGTAATTATTATTTAATTATAAACAATTGAAAGTGAAAAAACTGCTTTTTGTAAGTATTTTATTATATATTATCTTTTTTTTTTTTTAAATACATGAAGAGCAAGTAAAAATAAAGCGCCATTTATTATTATTTTTACATGGGTATTGTCAGAAATCCTTTTCTACAGGTCGAAAAAAGAATAATTATATTGTGGACTACCTTTTTTTATGAAATAAAAAACTTATTAAAAACAGTAAAACAATTTTATTTCAGATACATAAATATACAAATAGGATCTTTCCATTACATACCATTTGGGTTGAATGTCACGACACCTATTTGAAGCATTATTTGTGTAATGGTATAATAACTGATTTAGGAGAGTAATCAGCAATGATTTTATAATATCTGGACAAGGCTAAAACACATTAGCTTAAGATTATCAAGAGAGACTTTATTTCTAATTTGTCCGAATAGAAAAAACTAAAGGAAGCTTCTTTTATGACATTTCGAATGTCATTTTACTATCAATGGTTACTTCTACAAATTCTTAATGAAGAACCTGCTCAATAGATTTATTTAGTGTAATAACTGATATTTTGTAAAGCATATTTTGGCATAAAAGAGAAAATAGCACAAATAGCTATTAAGAACAGAAAGTAGCACATTTGACAGATGAGACAAAAAGTTGCCGAGCGACACGTTAGCGGAGCACGGCAATCTGTCGAGGAGAAAAGTTTTTAGTACTTATGTGTCGGTAATTATTTATTATTTACAGAAAATACTGTTAAATGATTTAAAATATTAGGAAGTCAATTTAATATTTTCGATTAACTTATATATTGTTTTAAAATATCGATTAGATTTCATTTATTTCATTCAATCAAATGAAAACAGACAAGTGTGTGCCAAAGTTACTTTGGTGCACGTTTGCGCCAATAATGTCAAATTATGACAGTTCGCGAAAAACGTCAACTTTCTAATTAGATTTGAATGTGCCTACTTTTGATAGTGATCGTAGAATTTTTTTTTAGGGATTAATTACTATGCCATTGTCCGAACAATAACCTGTGAATCTTTTGACTATCTCTTTTCTTTTGTTCAATGCAGTTACTATAAACTATTGTCTTCAATGATAAAATTAGTATCGTCTGGAGACAATATACTGTTCGTATATGGACATGTATTAAAATATTTTACATAAAGAATAAGAATAAGTGCATTTTATGGAACCAGTTACTTAAAAATAGATAAAAAATTATAAAAACATAATTAAAATTAAAAGTTACTGATTCTGAAATAAAATGCTTTTTAGGTACATAAAAGATTTGAATATCTAAAATATTTTATATTTAATTCAGCATTGACTTAAGCAGTGATAATTTTCTTAAATAAGTTATTTACATAAAAAATAATCCAATAATTTATATAACATACACAATTACAATGTTATCTTTTAGGAAGTGGTGATCTAGATACACTAGGTCTTGTAGGAGTACTAGATGAGCACGGATCTTCATTGTTCTTTAAGAAACTAAAAAAAAATTATATATAATTGTATGCTTCTCTCAATATAAATTATTAAGTTACCTTACTGGTCTTTTCTTCTTCTTCATTTTTCGCCTCTTCAACTACCTCTCCCAAAATTATGTAAAATGTGATGATTTCTGTATAATTTTAGAGCTTACATATTATAAAAATACCCATAATAAATATTGTACCTACTTGATAGGTATAGCATTATGTTTTAAAATGTGTCTACCACTTAAATTTTCATAATTATCTGCCATAAAAAAATGGTCAGAACATACTAAGGCTTCTTTCATTTTCATAATGTCTTCCTCCACCAAGCATAGATTTTGTAGTCAAATTCTACGTTGAATAATTTCTCTAGGAAACCTGATCAGAAAATATAGAACATTATTATTTAAATAAACAATACGAGTGCTAAATGCCTTTACACTGTTAAATAAATTAAGCCTTATTTCCTGTACATGCCTACGTCTATGCTAACATAATTTTATTTATGACATGACCGAATAACATTCTTATTCTGCGTATTTCGACACGCTATACATTTCCTCCTTATCGTAAAAGTCCTTATTAAAAAGTTCAGGGTTTAAATTATTCTTGAAAACTAAAAAAAACCACAAAAAATCACAATAAAACTTGATCTGTCACTTTGACAATTTCAGCAAAATGTCTTAGGTTGCCAAACTTAAAGGATATATACCAGAATGTTTAATATTCCCCTATGATACACATGTAAAAATAGCTAAATAAAAGTCTTAAGTGATTGCAATTAATAAAAAACTCATATTGATGCTTTCAATTCTTTATTTCCTTTTTTTATTAGATTGTATTAAAGGGAATAGTATTTTTTTTTTTAATAAAAATTGAATATTTGATATTTGATGAAAGAGATCTGACAACATAGGAAGAGCGTACCGTCAAAAAAAAGTTGCGGACAAGTGTAATGTATACAAGGCGTATCTATTATCCGATATCTTTGGTCCCCTATCATCAATCAAAAAGTTACCTTTTTTAAAAAGCTTTAAGTTGCTTAGATCACTGAGTTCAAAATTGATGTCATAAATTTATATCATGTTTAATTTCTTATCCACAAAGCTAAGCACAAAAAATAAGTTAATTGCTCTATTATTGCATTTTGACAGTTAGTTGACAGCTTATGACATAATTTTATATCATATTTATATTCACTTATCCTAAAAACTTGAAGTTATAAACAAAAAATAATTTTTTGACTTTATTACCGGACTTTGAAGAATTGTTGATAGCTAAATGACAGCTACCGATAGTAATTGTTATTGATTTGATATCATCTTTGAACTTATCGAACAAAAAAAAGAAAGATTAAACACAAAAAACAAGTTTTTGGCTTTATTATAGCACATTGACAGCTATTTGACAGCTGCCAACTGTCAACTTTGAAAATCTAACAACAGATCTGAATTCAGCAACCTCAAAAATATAAATAGATAATAAAAAAATTAAATAGGGCTATTTCAAAAGTCTATACACACTGCGCATATACATAAATCCGTGGAGGATACTCGGAGCTTTAAAACTCTGTACCGGCCAAACTATCAATTTTTGAGCTTTGTGGCCATTGAGACAATTGACCAGTATGATGAACTCTATCACATATCAAAAATTCAGCGAATTTGACCGGGACCTAATTTCCATAAGATTTGTGCGGGGTCCTTATGTACGTAATAGATCTAAATCGATTCTGCCCAGTTGGTCTTGTCAGCTTAACAGTGGTTTATAAGATAGGATACTTTTTTAGTTATCTATTCTCTATTCTCAAAAATGAAAAATTTAAGAAGTATGTTACTTCTGCTCTGAAGTGACGATGCAGTATGTGATTAGAATAAATAATTATCTATGGGCATGTAGAAAAAATTTGTAGATTTTTGAATTTGCAAACGTTACTTCATTTATTAGTTAAAATTAGTAAAAAATACAATATAATATTGATATTATTTGAAAAATGCCTGTAAATTAATTAAACAATTTTTGTTAACCAGTAAAATTAATAAATTATGTAATTACAAAAATAGTGGTTTAATCTAAAAAAGCCACCAAAAACAGATAAACGGGAACGACAACTGATAACTTACTAAAAACAACCGCAGAATCAAGTTTCGCTATTTGGATATATATTAACCTGAAACTAATATTTTCTATGAAAATGGCTCAACTAACCAAAATAGCAGAGTGTCTACTCTTTATATTTATGTAAGTAATATTTTAATAATTTTTTAAACTACAATTAGAAAATTAAAGTAGCTCAAAAACATAAACATATAAACTATTTTTCTTTGTGGATAGTAGTATTTTGACAACTTTTTTATTTTATTAAAGGTATAATTTGACCATTTTCTTTTAGATATCTATGTACTGAAATTGACTCAAAACTAATTCCAAGTTTATTTTTTTATGATTTTTTTTGTATAAAATTTGGCACGTTGATATATTTATAAATCATGCAGAATTTTTATATAAAAATACGTTTTTAATAAATCAACGAAGCAAAATTTTTAGCCTTTTTTTTACCAACCTGGAACTACTAAAAATCAAAAATATGTTTATATTAAGGTTTAATATTTGTTAGGATACTACAAAAATGACGTCTCTCAGACGGTTACTTCAAAGAAAAATAAGTCCAATATTATAAAAAGAAGGGCATCATTTTGTTCATGTATGATCGTTGTAAGTTTTAACTTCTTCCCTTGTTTTTTTTTTTTTTTAATGGAACACCATGGTAATGATTGCATTTTCTTTTTTATACGAAGACGAATAACACTATTAGATCGGTCATGCCTGAGATATTAAGTAACGTTAGGAAACATTTTTATTTTAGATTAGCATGTGTTTTTTTTTATTACATTATCAAGTAGGTAACAAACAGTATTACTGATTAGTTTTTAAGTGTGTTGTAAGGAATTTCTGTAATATTTTTTTTTTATTTTATTAATGTAACTTTTTGCAATAAATGGGAAAACATTTATTATTTTCGAAACAGTTAGGTATAGGACATAGTACATGAAATAGGTTTAGAATTTTTTAAAGAATCCAAAAATTAAAAAATATATAGGGCGTCGCATTTAAATTAAGAAAGTTGGTATTGGTCACTGTATGAAAAGGTTTTGTTAAAAAATACGCAACTAAAAATACCACTTAACGTGATCGAGCACTTTTCTAAACACGATTTATCTATTACTGAATTTATACCATTTGGCTGTTCCATACGGTATTACTATGTTTTGCACACAAAAGCAACGAAAGTATGTTACAAAATAATAAGTTAAATAATTTTAACGTGGTATTTTTAGGTATTAATTACAACTTTTTGGTCAAAAGAAGATTCAGCCATTTTTAATCGACTTCAAAAATGGAGCTTCTCAATTCACCGTTTTTTTTTAATATATGTACAGCAATAATTCTTTAACACGATGTTAGAAAGGGGGTACTTCATAGGTAGCCCCGTATTAATTTGGTAAAAATCTAATAATTGGGTTCATTATAAAATTCTCAGTCTTCATTTTTAATTTATGTTTAGCGGTAATTCTTTACCACCTCATCCAATTTGTATGATTCTTTTTTTTGTTTGTAAGGGGGTACCTCAGGGGTTGATATAAATTTGGTCAAAATCTAGTAATTGGGTCCATGAGAAAAATTCTTAAACTCTTAATTTTTTTACGTATGTTTGGCGATAATTCTTTTCCATCTTGTCCGATTTCTATAATTCTTTTTTTATTAATAAGGGGGTACCTCAGAGGTTGTCCCATATAAATTTGGTTAAGATGTGGTGACTGCATCTGCGCGATTTTCAAGTCGGTTATTTAAAATTACTATTAATACTTGTATTCAGTAAAGAGGAACTTAAACTTTCCACCATGTTCGTAGAAAATAAACAACAAATAAAATTTTAATCATATTCTGTATTATAATTGCAATATGTAGACAATTATACATACATTATATGTTATTAATTAAAATAACAATTATTTAAAAATATTAAAATATTTTTGAGGTTTATTTTTTTTTTTTCGAAATAAAATTTAAAACCATTATTTTAAAAAAATGATAAAGCGCCCTAATTTTTACAAATTAAAATTACATGTTACTCCATACATTATTTTTTCGTTAGAGAATTTAGGTAAATTCACCAACTTTTTATACAAAATGTAAGTTTAATATTAAGTTTTACCTAGTTGTCATTAATGATATATTTATGATTAAATGTCATTTTGTAAAATGGCAAAATCTTTATCTTTGTCTGTTATAAGCAAGTGGGGTTAAATATAGCGTCGTCTTCTTCTTGGGTCTATTGTATTCCTCTGGCTTTTCTGTATTCTGACACTATCTCTAAATAGAATGTTTAGTTTGACTAAATTTCCTACCAAGTATTCCTAATTCTAGGCCTAAAATATTATGTCGCTTCCTCGTTAGAGCCTTGTATTCGAAGATAACGTAGTATGAGATATTTTATCTTTTATGCAGAGTCTACACGTGGTGGGATCATTGTGTAATAATCCTATCACATAAAGGGAATTTAGCAAGCAATTCCCCGTGAATATAAGGGGCCTTTCGAGCTGTATTAACTTAGCAGCCATACATGAGTTTGGTCTTCTTAGCATGCGCTTACTGATTCTATGTCTTTTTATAGGTTTTTAGAGAGTTTGTTATGTAGTAGTTATCAACCCGTTCAGTGCCTATCTAGCAGAGGTTTTGGTTGCTCCATATTCTGGTCTTGTGAATTTTAATTATAAACCAAGGACCTTTAAGGCTGCTTGGATGTCTAAGAAAAATAGAACGGTCTGTTTTTTGTACTTCCTTCTTAAATTATATTAGATTGTATATACTATTTCAACCTGAAATATTATTATTATTATTATTATTATTATTATTATTAATGAGATGTTGATGTCTCATTTGGGTTTAACTCAATGCAAACCAAAGCCTCTTCTCTTGCTACTTTTGCTTATTTACACAGACGATTCAAAACAAAACAGATATGTAGAAGACTCCAGATCCTTAAACCTAAACATAAAATAAGATGTGAGCAATACTGCCAGTGTAGTTCAAACCGAGCTCACAGGGTATCTTATAGCAATAAAAAAAGTTACCACAGAAACAATATAACTGGAAGGAACATACTTATCTATACAGATAGCACAATCACCATGTACAGACCATGAATTTACACGTGATTAGTACTTAAACGTCACGAGCTTTGGCCGAAATTACCTTCAACAATGTGGTCACCTTAAGATGGATCGAAGGTCATGCCACATCGAAAGGTTTACTAGCCAAGAAGGTAGCTAACCAAATACCGTTTTTGGACCTAGTCCTTCTAATGGACTGACAATATCGGTAGTGACAAATCTAACATTCCCTTGTGAAATTCAAGGAAAGATAGGATGGAATAAGAAGCTGCAGAGTTGCCAGATAGATTTTAAGTTATCTTGACAACACTACAGTGTGACAAATATTTGATTATGACTGGACAGAATAATTGCCTGATCACAGCCATTCTGACTGCTTATTGTCACGTGTGAAATAAATATAGATATCTGCAAATATTTATAATACAAGTTTTATAATAAATCGTGGGCTTACGAGCAAAAGGGACTAAGTCAAAAATGTGTTAAAATAAGTTTAAATTTTTGTATTTCATGTAAAAACAGTGCATTGTATTCCGAAAGCATGTACATTTTCTTTGAATTAGTTAATAATCCCTAAATCTTTATATATATATATATAAAATGCTAGCGTAGAATATGTGTGTGACCGGTTTTCTTTATCACCACCAACTCCAACAACATCACCATTGGGGTGGTAAACACCCCTTGGGTCCTAGAAGGAAGTAAGGGAGTTTGGGCGCGGTGGGTGGAAATGGGTGGTTGTGGGAGGCAAAAATGTGATAAGATATATATCTGTCCTTTTCTAACTCATTAGAACTTCGGGAAAATTCTGAAAATTTCTAGAATGATCTAGAACGTTCCGAAATTATTATTATTCGTTATTATCATTCTGGAACGTTCCAGAAAATTCAAAAAATTTCTGGAATGATCTAGAAAGTTCCGAAATTAATAATATTGGTTATTATCATTCTGAAACGATCCAGAAAATTCTAAAAATTTCTGGAATGATCTAGAAAGTTCAAAAATGTGTAAAATCGATTATTATCATTCTGGAACGTTCCAGAAAGTTCATAAAAATTCTATAATGATCTAGAAAGGTCCGAAATGTGTATGAGTATTATGATAATCGATCTAAAAGAGCTAAATGTAAGTGATTTGCATCTAAATATTCTATTAAATGGAAATTTCTATTAGTTATCATTCTGGAATGTTCCAGAAAATTCTAAAAATATCTGAAATGATCTAGAAAGTTCAAAAATGTGTAAAATCGGTTATTATCATTCTCGAACGTTCCAGAAAGTTCATAAAAATTCTATAATAATCGAGAAAGGTCATAAGTTTTAATATCTAAGATAGGAATCTATAATATCTACATTAAAAATGTGTCTTCATGTATTTTTTACACCATTAAACATGCGGTGTATATTTTAACCCGTGCAACGCCGGCTTTCGCAGCTAGTAATTTATAAACAAATTAGAACTTCATTGAAACTTTAAATTGCTTACAACTCATGAACCTATTTTTTGAATTAATTCCTTTTTTGCTTGTAAGCCCACGAAATGGTATTTATAGACCAGGACACAGCAATCAAAATCATTTTATATATAACTGGTGTCAATAATTAAAAACTGTAAATAAATCAGATTTTCATGTATGAATTAAGGACATAAATATCAATATTCTTAACAGCGAAAAGAACTACGTTCATAATTAGTTAAACATGTTAAGTCAAGAAGAATTTATAAGTCATATAAATAAATATACAAAGGAAAAAGGTCACCTTTTTATTAAAACTATCAAATGAAATGCTATTATTATTTTAACATATCACTGATCACTACTCAACAGTCAGTAAATGTAACTAAATGAGACAGTTTTAGCGGTTTTGCGGTATTGGACAGTATTATCTTGGTTTTTAAACATTTTGTCCAGTTAAATATTATTTGCACGCTCAGTGGTCTTTTAAAAATTACGTATTTATTTCATATTTCCTCAATTTTGAAGATAAAATAAAAAATAGGAGTATTTCTGTTGAACTGCATCTAAACCTAAATTAGATACAGATCTCGTATGATCTGACTTAAATTCGACAAAGTTAAGTACGTATTTTCGACATGTTAAATTTTAGGTTTTAAACATATTGTTGCTCAAAGTAAGTAAAAGATAAACCATAATTATATATAGGGTGTCCCAAAATTCCGTGTACATAGATCTACTGTATGTTGGTGAGATCAAAATAGGTCGATTGAGCCAAAATTACCTATATCACAAAGTCCATCGTTTGCCTGTGAGGAAGCTTCAAAGTTGGAAGAAAATTTTCAATTTTTTTTAATAACACAAAAACGCTTAGTTTGATTTGTATAAAATTTGGTGTGTAGCTATTTTAATTAAAGAGCCATTGTTCAAAGCAAAAATTATACCGACTGAAATTATGGAAGGGTAAAAACCACCCTAATCCTACCATAAATGACATCGTATTTTTTTTTCAGAGCCGCCCCTGTTCCATAATTTTTTTTGTGGAAAGCTGTTTTCATTTGCAGCATTTTTTCTCTCTTGAAAAAAACATGTATCTCTCTTCTTTGAAGCTTCCTCACAGGCAAACGATGGACTTTATGATATAGGTAATTTTGGCTCAATCGACTTATTTTGATCTCACCAACATACAGTAGATCTATGTACACGGAATTTTGGGAAACCCTGTATTTTTTAAGTAAAGTAAAAATACTTAAAAAAAAATATGTTGCATATTTTCTGAATTTGTTTATGGAACTTTAAAAACGCCTCCGATGTATAATCATAATCATGCCAAATTTCTTCAAGTTCTTGGGGCCACTGTATTATTTATTTATATCACTTTATTGCATTAAGATTTTAAGAGGTAAACTTTATTTCTGGAGGTATATTTCCTAATGACGGCCAGGTCTACCATTGGTAAAAATGAGTTTTTATTTAACGACTTAACCAATGGGGTACGCTGTCCAATAACTGGTCTTTAGTTACAGGGAATCATTATTATCGTCATCATCATTATCAATATCGTATTAATTTTTTTATCAAATCCGATAACAAATGTCATCTTGCTTGTTATCACAAGAGAAACACCACTATTGCACTTTTCTGGAAATTTTCCAATAAGTATGATAAATTGTTATAGATTTAATACAGAATGGTGTGTTTTTTTAAATAAATTTTAAAAATTTTTAAAATAAATACTTTTCGAAGGTTTACAAAAAAATCAAGATTTTCCACCCTAAGTTTTATTATTGGTATTTCTTGAAAATTTCACTAAAAAAGGACTGAAAATAAAGCTCAGAATGAATTATAAATTTTCGAGTTGTTTGGTTTGCTCTTAAGTATGCACTTGATAATTTAACATGGTCTTTTTCAATAAGAGGAAAATATGTACATTAGGGTGAAGCGAACACTTGACCAAAACAAGTAATTTTCGAAAAAGAATATTTTTTTATTTACCCAAAAAAATCCGAATGACTTATGATGATTCCGTCAGCTACCGAAATATCTTTGAAAAGTTAAAAAAATTAAAAAATCTTTGAAACTGCAAAAAAGCAAACAAACAGCTGTCAGCTAGTTTTTCTTGAAAAACTACACAAAACGCACCACGTGCATCTCGAGTTCCACCCTATCCTCCCACCCTTAAAATAAAAGAAATCTATTTTTTCTGTTCTAGAACTGTTAAAAATTATTTTTTGTATAAAATTGCGGCAGTATTTGTCTATATTCAATTCGAGCCTTAATGAACCCGTCTTGTGCTTCAGGTATACAAACTGCCATAGAGGTTTCGGCGACTAACTTAACAGACCACTCAACTGCCTGCGAATGACAAGGAAATTTTAATAATGCTATTTTATCAGGAACCAAAGAAATCATGTTAGTTAATTCAACGTTCGAAATTTTCATTGTCAACGGGGGCTCGGTTATAACAACATTTTTCCAGTCAATTAAGTCCACCTAATCTTGACAATTTAAATTTAACTTATTCTTATTCTGACATCCTCGGTTTTTGCGGTTGATCTGCATTTTAAAATCCTTCTTAAGGCTAACTTTCGAATATGTTTTCTATCATCCCCTAACATGGCTATTTCTGGGTGACCAAAAAATCCGTTTCTCTCAATTACGGGATCAATAATTTTTTTTTATTTCTTTAGGGAGGTAACGAGATTTACTAATAATGCTAAACAAGATCAATAGCATTTAATTTCGAACCAACATACGGCATACACTTTTACTATAAACTCTGTTAACATTTTAAGGTTTTGAGAGGGCTCATTGGTAGCAACGTATAACCTTAGGACACAGCTTATACAATACAGCTAAAACACTCTCCTGGCGGCAACGGTTTGCGTCGATTTCATCGCGCATCGCTTAAGCTCCGCCTTCGAAGGGAAAAGACGGTTTTGACGTTCAGAAGCGTACTTAGGCAAGGTGTTGAGTCGTGCGTATAATTTCGTTGATTGTATAATTTCGTGGAGCCTATAATTTCGTTGATTTTGTTTGAGTTAAAGGTACTGTTATTATTTTGGTGACTCTTTAGCTGTGAGTAGAATGAGTTTGTGCAGTCAAAAGCTGTTTTAATAAGGGTTATACCTGCAAGAAAACATTCTTTAGTTTTCCCAAGGACCCAAACCGATAAGTACTACATTATAAGGTGTCTCATTAGTGCGTTATTGTTCATAATTTTGTTGTAGACACGCAAGACTAGGTTAAGTTGTGTGTTTTCACATCTGTCATTTTCTTCTTTTCTTCTTCTTTTATTTTTCAGTTGCTTCACAACAGTTAACCCAGTCATTTCTTCTTCTTTCTTATTTTATCCTACAACATCACATACACTTGGTGATTGGTTCATGGCCCAAATCTTATATATTATATAATAAATAATAAATATTTCTTCACTCATAGTTTACATCTTATTACCTATACCCTGTCATAAGTTTATCCAAGAATTTTTCGTTAGTACTTACCACCACCTGTAGAGGCCTTAACTTGACAGGTATCCTTTCAAAAATGTTAGATTTTTATAAAAAACAGCAATGTTGCTTAAAATAGGCCTTATCTTTTAATCTGTTTAATGTATGTGATTTGTTTTTGTATAGTCTTGAATATTTTAAAATTTTTAACTGTTTATATCGACTAATATTTGTTTTTCAAATATTTTTAACTTTTTATAACTTGTAACATTGTTTTGTTTTACAATTTATTTCATCCCCCACGTTTTGATGAAACTTGTCTGTAGTATTCCCTAGTGGATGGAGAGTATGGTGAGTTTTTCTATTTTTTACTATTTTATATATTGTGGGCTCAAAGTCAACACACCTTACACCACATATTCTCCTTTCCACTAGGCGAGCCTGAAGATGAAGTGATGATACTTCGAAACCGGTCGCACTCAATGTTTTGTTGAATAATTAAACATTGACTTTCCTTGTGAGATATAAAGGACTTTTTCTCCCCCCTTCACCTTAATGTTAAAGTATTACTTCTACAAATCTGTATTTCAATTAATAAGAATACATCTAAATATAACCAATATTGTTAAAATAAAAGCACAAATTCTTTATAATTCCAAAATACCATAGAGTTCCCAGACCTCAGTCGAAGCATTCGTTTATCTAGGTATAAACCCTTTGCGCGAAGAGTAACACTTGCCAGAGACACGCTACCACTTGATTTGCATCCACGAGCGTGACACATTTCTTTAACAATTGAAGCCCTTGGTGTAAAAAGGATCCAAGTCACAATTTGTCGTGAAGTGACTGTTTTAGCTCAAAACATTTGTTAACGAGGATTTTACTAGCCACATACAAATTATTTTACCTCTAATCCGAAAGATGTGCTATTTTTCGTAATATTTATATTTAAATAATTTTTTTAATTATATTTGACAGATTTAAAACAAATTAAAAATTTAATTTCCCAAAACTTACTTAACATGGCATGTAACCAACCTTATTACGTCAAGGTTTTCAATTTTTTCAATAATAAAAAAATTGCTTAATCCAGACCCGACTTTTCCCTTTAATCTAACAGAGATAGCACCATTTCGTCTTGCTTGGTTCTCGACCGCCAGATCAAAGAAGCCGACACGGAGTTATGGAGCTGTATTGTATAAGCTGTTCTTAGGACTCTATTGGCTGTGGTAAGCCATCTAGAGTGTGACATTTTCCCTGGCGCTTTTAGAGCAAAATCGTCTTTACAAACTTCAGTGGAGACTTCTTGACACATCTTGTACATAAATTTAGCATCGGTACTAAAGGTTAAATTGTCTCAATTTTCCTAAACTGTACAATTGCTACACACGATTCAAGGGTCTTACCAATGTCTCCCGCAAATCCTTTGGGCCTGCTTTGGGCCCAGTAGTTTTTTCTTTAGTTTTTTTTTTGGTTTATTATTTAAGGGACCAACGGGCAATAGGTATTTTTTAAGCAAAATTCGTTAAATTAAAAAAAAATATTATATGTTAATTATCGAAATTTTAAGGCAGTTTCGGCAGCCGAAGATATTGTTTTCTGACGTTCAGTTTTTTTTTTAACTTACTAACGAATACAATAAGTACCTATTAAGCATATAAGGTGGTTAAATTTAAAAAAATTAAAAATTCGTTAAATTAAAAAAATATATGTTAATTATCGAAATTTTAAGGGGGTTTTAGCAACCGAAAATATTGTTTTCTGACGTTCAGTTTTTTTTGGCTTAATAACGAGTACTATAGGCACCTATTAAGTATACAGGGTGTTTAAATTTTCAAAAATTGATAAATTCGCTCCACTTTAATGTACATTGTGTACATATTTTCGACATCACTGTCGAATTTAGGTTGGCCTATGAGTATGAAAATAAAATAGATAGTAAATTAATTCCTTTTAAGAATAACGATAGATAGAGATAAGCCTATTTCGACCGAACGTGTGGAACTTAAAACCATAGGTTGTTCGGTTGTCTTTAAATTCGACATGAAGTTTTTTCTATTTGAAGAATTAAAATAACGAAAATTTATAACAAAATACTTAATTTATTATTAAATTTGTACTATAAAATAATTAAAACATTAATTTAACTTATGCAAACTTGTTGTTGGAAAGTTTAAAATAATGGTTGATGGTCCCTTAACTTAGAGCAAACGTTAAACTGTAGTCGTATTCACTGGTATAGCTGCACTGACAATTTTTTAGGTTTCTGAATGCAAGTACTATCCGTCAAAAATATGTGGGCGATTTTTAAAAATGCCCGCCAAGGGTTTAGACCAATCATAACTTCAGATTTCATTAATGTTACACACACGGGTTTCTTATTTTGGAACGATTTATATAAATATGTTGAAGTTTGAGTCGGTGTCTAATTTATGTACAGTTAGCTTAATATAGTTTTAACTGAAAATAGAAAAAAAAAAACGTATAAATTACAATTTAATCCTTATAGTTGTCTTTGGCTTCGAAAATTTAGTTTATTAGCCTATGTATGTTATGGATTTTACTAGTAGTCTAATACTCTATAGTGCAGGAGTGCTAGAACTCTTACTCATGTACCCCTGCACATAAGCATTGTTACTGTTCCCCAGCGCCACTTTAGGAACAACGCTGTTAATTAGAACTCAACAATGAATGGTCGAGCGGAGAATTTAAAAATACAATTAGTTAGATGTTTATAGTTCAGATAAAATTAATATTAGCGTTACATATTTGATAGATATACTAAAATGGTACACATAATGTAAAATTCAAAAGAAATAAAATTACCGCGAAGCTACTTTTATTAAACAAAAGAATACATTATACAAACTAATGAAAAATAAATTATAGGAAAGAAAATATAATAAATTTTAAAAATTACCGCAATAACTTAAATTTACTAATAAAAAAAAACTGGATATAACAAAAAAATTGAAAAAAATAAAAATACTGCATCAAAGAAATGTCTAATAGAAAAGGAACAAAATAATCTATTACACAAATAAAGACTCCAGATAAAGATATTATAAATTACTCAGGAAACATAGCAAATATTTTTTGTGAACATTATACTACGGTTGGGGAAAAAATAACATCAAAACAAAAATAAATAAAGATCAAAAATAAAAAATTAAAAATTAAAAAAAAAAAAACAAAAACTCAAGCGCAGATTACAAAGAAGTTGCTAAAAATATCTTTTTTTAAATAAAAAACCAGGTCTAGGCAATATAACATCCTAAATTCTTAATAATAATAATAATACTCTGCCTAATTCACCACCTTACGAGTGAATTTTAACCCCAAAAGCTGAGCTTGTCCGGGGAAAGGGACGGCTATTATTATTATTATTATTTGCCGTTGCGCTTCGATGCGACTTAAAGATAATTGATGGTGCCATTTGACTTTCATGTGAGGAAAACTCGAAAAACCTCACCCACAGTGGCGGCTCGTTAAAATTTAAAATGAGTGTTCACTTGTTCCAATAATTATACCATTTGTAAGTTCGGTTTAAAACCGTGTAGTTAATATTATCAATATTATACCGTTTTTAAGCACTACAACTATAAATGAATGAATAACTGAATATTTTAGTTATTGTAATATTTGTTTTGTTTTTAATATGTCGAAAACAATTGTTCAATCTCTTGAATGTACGTGTAGAATGCGGCAACACTCTACCGTGCCGTACCAGAAGAAGACGTGGCATCGCCGCCAGGGTACTTTTGCCCGAATCTGGGAAGCGAGCAGGCAACTTGACTTTAGAAGTACCTGCGACCCTTTTTTTGTTGCATCGACAGAACATTATTACTAAAACCCTACAGCTAATCGGTTCATCTTTTTCTTTTGTATTTAAATATTTAAAGTGAATAAATTTTTATTTCTCTAATTTAAACAATATTTATTTATTTGAAAAATAATTGGCGTATTACACGTTATACAACAATCCATAAACATTATCAGTTAGTCAACTGACTTTTCTTTAAATTTTGAGATTATTTTTAAATGTAAAAAGCTTGACATTGATTTTTGTGTAAAAAATATTATTATATGAAAGTTTACCTACCATTTTTTAGTTTTTATTGTAAATTTAATTATTTTCACAATTTGTCACACATGTTAAATAAAATAATATATTTCTTAAATACCCTTTATTGGCAAAAAGCGAGTGAACTAAAATGTGTAATTTATAAAGATCGGTCTCATCAGAATATATAATATTGCACATATACAAACTAGAATGAAGATATATAATGCGTGGCATTCTAAATTATAATTTACATTTTCAAACAGATTATTTTCAGAATCAATAGGGTTCATCCCCTTGTAGAGATTGATTTTTTACAAAAATTTCAAGTTGATATTATTGTTTGTTTTTAAGTTTGATTTATTTTAAATATTTCAACATCCTTAAACCCCCACATATTCATTTTTTTTTTCACAATCAATAGGCCTCATCTCCTTATAGAGCTTGACTTCTACTTAAAATGTCATGTTGATATCGCTTTTCATTTTTGATTTATGATTCTTTTTTATATTTAACTCCCCTTAAACCCCCATTTTTATTCAGATTTGTTTTTTTAAAATTAAAGGGGTTCTTCTTCTTGTAGAGCTTGATGTTTGTTAAAAATTTCAAGTTAATATCATTTTTCGTTTTTGAGTTAAGATTTTTTTTTATTTTAACCTTCCCTAACTCCCCTATTTATTTATATTTTTTTCAAAATCAATAGGCTTTATACCTTCTTGTAGAGTTTCATTTTTACTAAACATTTAATGTTGATATCACTTTTCGATTTTAATTTAGGTTTTTTTTTAATTTCAACCCATCCTAACTCCCTATTTTTAATCAGATTTTTTCATAAACAATAAGTTTTCTCCCCTTATAGAGCTTGGTTTTTGCCTTAAATTTTTAAGTTGATATCATTTTTTGTTTTTGACTTATCGTGCAGAGAAAAACCGTGACATCGGACAAAGTGAACCTATAATACTATTTACAGACTACTGTGTGAAAAGTAAAATAATAATATAATAAAGGCTGAAACAATAACATAATAGCCTACAAACTGGGTATGCTCAAAAAATGATAAAGTCGAAGAGTTGAAAATTATTTAATAGGTATATCAGTACTTCGGAGATAAATTGTGCTGTCATTCTAGTCAGCTTTTCAGTAGAGCAGACTGAATGTTGGTTGAACACTTTTCGTGTTTTATATTTACATATAATAATTATTTTCGACAAGAAATTCAGTTGGCTCCAATTATTGTAAAAATATGTATTGTTTATTATTAATCTAACTATTAAAAGTTTTTTTTTTAATATACATGAATTGTTGGTTTTCGTAACATATTTTTATGTTCTCATAACAAATTTTCTATGACATACCTAGTGTCTTATACCTCCAACATGCCTCTGTAAATAGTACGACTTACGTGAGAGATAAATATTTTTGTTTAACGTTAAACTTGTAAGTTTATTAAACATTGAACATAATGTCCTTTTTTTAAAGTCAACCAATATTGTGACATTTAATTTGGTCTTCGTTATATAGGTACTTACTTAACACAGACACAACTACAGGCCCATGACACTCCCTAGGCGGGAAAAAGACGCGCAGCTATTACCGCTGAAGTTTTCGGGATATAACCTATCACTTGTCATAAATCCGGTTAAAAACTCGCTCCTATGCGCAGGCAACCCATATTTCGTACACAAATATAAACATTATATCAAAGTAGTTTTTGTAATACATTCATAGCTTAAAAACGGAAAATTTGTTATTTTGATAGTGGATTTAGATCAAAAATACCCCAAATTCACTTCAGTGTGTGTTTTATCCTTATTATTGCTCGTTTTAATTGAGGACATTGGAATAAATAGAGTACTAAAAGTAATCAAGCTAAAAAAGTGTGTTATAAAAAGAAAATACATTGCCTTCGACTGATTTATGTTTAATATGTTTTCGTGAAGTATTTCCAATATGCTAGTTACTTGAATGGTGGTAAATTGTACGTGTATAAGTGACAAATACATCTAGTGCTTTATGCTTCCTTTTTTCTTGTTGGTGTCTCAGCCCAGCATTCCTAGCCAGCAGTAGTAGCAAAAACATTAACATTGTCTACATTCAACCCATTTACATGTACATGATTTATCAGCTAAAAGCAGAATACAATATTTCTCTGCAAAATGTAAACAAGGCTACAAGGAAAATTGCTCATGTATAAATTCAACAATTAAATCAAAATATATTATTTTTAATGGACTTATATCAACTATTATGTTAATTATAAATATTATAAGTATTTGTAACAAAATAATAGTTGTGTATTAATAAACCTGTTGCTACTCCAAAAAATATATTATTTATTGATTATCAGGTATCAAAAATATAAGTACCTATATAAATTTGTTGAAATGTTCTATTGCTCTTAATCTTTTTAATGGGTTCTTATTATAGTTGTAAATAAAAATCAACACTTTTTATCCGTCTATTTAAGACTTACAAACGTATGCATATTTTAAGTTGTAAGGATCCATAGCCTCTTAATGTTTTACATTAGAAATAAGACCTGTGATGTCACATTAAATCGTGAATATGAGGTAAATGATTTGGGAGTTGTCTTTCAGTCTAATTTGAAGTTCAATAACCATTTTTTACACATAACTAAAAAAGCAATGAAAGCATTAGGTTTTTAAATCAGAAATACAAAAAAATTTAGGATTACCACCAAAATCAGATTATATAATGCCTTAGTAAGACTCCATCTTGAGTATGTTGCACAAATATGGATGCCCTTGGAAGCCACACAAATTGATCATATTGAAAAAGTTCAAAAAATATTTTTACGGTACCTTTATGTCATAAAAAATACTTGTACCCTTATACCTAAGATCTCGTATAAAACTATGCTCAATAGTTTTAAGATTAAATCTCTTTTACAAAGAAGAAAGCAACAGGCTGTGATATATTTTGTTTTCTATTTTAAGTACAATGATTGTGAATTGATTGACTATATAAATGTTAATGCGGCAAAGATTAATCTAAGAAACCCAAACAAAAAATTATTTGATTAAGATCCAAGAAGTAGTATATCTCCTTTTAACAAGATGATGGCTGTTACCAATGAGTTTCTTAGCGAGATCCAAATAGATATCTTTAATGTTAGCCTAAGAAAGTAGAGGACTGTACTAAATTAAGTTCACTAGATATAAAGGTTTGTTTTGTTTTTGGTCTTAATTTCATGTTACTTAACTCTACATGTAACTACTATTAATTTTATTATAGTATCCAATAAATAAATTATACCTTATGGCTGCTTTCAAACAATTCCGTGTGTATTCACTTAGTTTAAAATCAATTTTAAATTAGTGGTTTTACAAGAATGTCAAATAGTAATATGTATATTGTGTCTATGAATTTGCTGTGTGTAGTAAATGGCCAATACATAACTTTGATATTTTTATCACAAGTGTAAAAACTACGAAAACCATATACATATAGTTCCTATTTTAAAATAAATTCAAATTAATTCATAATAAAAAATAACGATTTTAGTCTGCCATACTTAACTCATTCACAAAAACAAGTCACTGAGTATATATTTGTAAATAAACTACACTAAATATGTCTCCGTTATAAATTTTTAAATTTAAAACTACATACTTTCCTATAGATTTTGCAGTACCTAAATAACGTATAGAATAAATTTTCACAATATACTAGAAAAGTTTTAGATTAAGAAATAAAGCAATACCTCTATTTTGTTACTCTAACCTTGTGTGTTATATATTTCCCTTGACAAACTAACGTTATATTTTGAACTAAAAGTAATTAAACTTTTCACCAAAAAGTAATATTTCACATGTATAAAAAAATTTTAAACGGTTCTGTCCTTCTTACATTTGCGAAGACTGCCCTGATATTTAATCTATTTTCTTCTTCAAAGTAATTAAGTTGTTCAACCACTGTCTATAAAGGTATTTCACATCTCCCTCATACACACGAATTTGAAAAGCAGCAGAACAAAAATTCAACTAACCAGGTATACCAAGTCCGTGTAAAGAAAACTTTTCATATCCCGAAAACGTCAAGTGTCAACTAAAATTTCTACTTTTAAAGATCAAACGTGCCGCCTTAGAGTGCCAATACTGATTGGTATATATACTGGGCAACTATTAAGTTTCTTGAATTAATTAGGGCTAGTGCAGTATTTATATTTTATTTCCTCTTAAAAAAAAACTGTAATAAAATCCTCAGTGCTATATCAGTCTGACACTGTTTATCAGTACCTCTGACATTTATAGATAGAACATTTTTTTATAACTTCAAGAGAAAACCTACAAAATAAACAATTATTCATATAAAATTGTACTAGGGTCAAGAAATTTGGAAATAAACATAATCTCAACAAATAATAGTAATTTTTACCTGTGACGTTTTTCGGTAACAATCGTTACTTCCGATTTATTAAAGTCGCAGTTTTATTTAAACTAAATTTTTATTACAATTCACAATTAAAATTGTCTCTTATTGACAGCTTGTTTGGGTTGCTTGGAAACGTTGAGAAGTTAAAATATGAATTAGGTAGATACAGAATTGTGATATGACAAGTGAAGGCACTTTGCGCCATATTTTGATTAATTTTAAGTTAATAATTTTATATTTGTAGATTGACGAAATGAAAATGTTTTTATATCGTTTATATCACGCAATTTTAAAAAATGACATTTATTATCACCAAAACTAACTAGCTCGAGTTTGATATATGTCGTAAAAGAGTAATGCGAAAGTGCAGACAGGTTTAGTACCATTATTGCTTCTCTATATCTATGATTTGGAAGATCGGTATAGCCCGCCCTACTTTGTGATGTCAGTTGTGCATTGCGCAAATTAGGCTGATTTAAGTTATTTTTTAACTGTTTCACTTCCTGTTATCATGTGACATCTCTTTTTAGCTAAAGATTTTCAAGATCGCTTTTTGCTCCTTCTGGCTCACTTATAAAACCGCAGTGGAGTACCAAAAAATACATATTACCACACATGAAAACAATGAAATTATTAAAATTAAATTAATATTTTTATGTTATTTATTTTAAAATAATGTGTTTTAATGAAATATATCTGGGTGTGTTCACGGCACAAATGAATCAGTGGAGAAACCGTCCCTGTGAATAACAATTTAATACAGGTATTCGCTCCGTGCGAAGTCATGGAAAGGGAAGCAAAAGCGATACTAGCGCTAGCTGCGAATAATTCGTGCATTTTAGGGGGATATTTTGTAATTTTGGCATATCAAATACACGTATACATTTTACTTTTTTTCAAAAAAGTAGGTAAAAACAACACAATAAGCAATCGGAGTTGCTGTGTTGAAAATTGTACAAATACTAGCAAAAAAAACAGTGAAACTTATACAACAAATTTCACTAACAAAGTGGAAATTAAATCAAAGAAATAAATGGATAGGAGTACAATAAGAAGAAAAATTACCTTTATTTTTGTGATAATAACAGTAATGCTGGAAATAGTAGACATCAGAAACTAGAAAGTTTTTAAATAAACAATAAATTATCATTTTACGATGTTCTTTAATATCCCTTTATTCTTAAATGTTCATTCAGCAAGGACTAGATTTCAAGATTTCTGCCGTTGATTATAATATTTGGCTGGTATGCAATTTTGTGACTTACTGATCGGAAACCAGTTTTAATCATTCATTCTATGTTTTTTTTAGAACAAAAATGAAAATATAAGTAGCGATCCTTTTTATACATTTTAACTTCACGCTATTATAAATGGTTTCTTCAATGACAACTTATTAGACTTAGGCAACTTATCATACATTTTCCAGTAAATACTGTTGCCTGCCTATATTTTATTATTGATTTTTAATGATTATACATAATTTTCTTCAATTTAAGCGTGAAAAATATATAATAATAATAAATTAATGTTTTAATTGTTTTATAAATCCATATACTTTTATTAAAACTAACATATATACTTTTTATTTACGAATTCTATTAAAAATTGTATTTGTCAGTATAGGCAGAAATACTCCTTTAATACCAAAACAAATTGGCGCTGCTGTCGCGCACGGAGCGAATACCTAATTGTCAAAGGACCAGGCACCTTTCTTATGGAAAAATGGCTTGCCGTCAAATTTTTTGAAACGTTGATATGTTGTAGAACTCGATGCTCTGACAAAAAGTGTCCATTGGCCCAAACCGATCCTATGACTAGTTTTCGAGGTACAGGGTGTTAAACTTCGAAAATGCCACTTTTTGGTAACCAGATTTCTCACAAAAGACCTATTTTATTCGCGTTTTTTGTAAAAAATATGATTTGTAGATTATTAGGCATTAACATTTTATAGTAAGTTACGGTAGAAATTGGTTAATTACAGGGTAGTTCGGAAATAAGTAACACGGTTTTTTTTTGAAAGTCTTTTTCTTTATGACAGCTTTAAAAGTACGTAAAAATACATAATTCCACAATGCAAATATAGTTTAAGTAATTGCTTCTTGTTGATGAATCATATTTTATACAGGGTGACTCATAAATATGATTACAAAGGGTATTTATTCGTTTCAGCTTTAACGAGTCACCCTGTATAAACGATGAATCCCGATTTTGTTTATTAGATTAAATACATGTACAACCTGTCACCCTATGACATACAGGGTGTTAAACCGATTGCAGAAACTTTAAAAATTAGCAAAGTAGTTTTTTGTGCAACACCCTGTATTTTAAAAGTTTTTCCGTCAACTTTGTAAATTATTACATTTTTAAATTAAGAAAAGTTTAGTAATTAACTGAGCAAAATTTTGTTGTAATTCTATGACCAGTTTTTCTAAAATATTAATCCAAAGTTACTATAGTTAAACGATTTCTTAATATATATTTTGCACATCATCAAATATAATTAAATACAATATTTAAGAATACTGGATGATGCTAATATATATGTGTATACAGACAGCATAAAAGATGTATAGGAACAAAAAACATATAGACAGAATTAGAGATTGAAGTATCAAAGGAATATTAAGGTTATGGTTCCTTGCAATAACAATTGGTGATAGATATATGAAAAAAATATATTCAAGGTTTATTTTTACTTTCCTATCTGTATACAGATATAAGGAAAGTATAGGAATCATGATTTTTTTCGACCTCGAGTTTTCGACGGATTTTTACGTTTTGAGGTCCCCTGAATCCGTTTTGACTATTTTCGCGATGATGTCTGTGTGTGTGTGTGTGTCTGTGTGTCTGTGTGTGTGTCTGTATAACGCATAACTCATGAACCGATACACAGAAAATCACCAAATTTTAAACTTAAGCTTTGTTTCAGCGTCCAATGAGCTGATTAGATTTTGGGCAGAGTCGGAACATCTGGGGGGGTACTTTATAGGTGGTCATTTTTATATTTTATGGAATATATCTGTTATTTACGTTTGGAGAAGAAAATTCTTTAAATAAAAGTTACTTCTAATATAATTATCTATAATTTTTGTTATATGCAAAATTTTCCTAAAATGGTCCGTATTCGAAAAATTTGACAAAATGTAAAAAAAATAATTTTTTATAAAAATTGTTCAAATAAAAGTTGTTTGTAATATAATTCTCTATAATTTTTATTCCATACATAATTTCTCTAAAATGGACCGTATTCGAGATATTTGAGAAAATGTGTAAATTTCGAACTTTGAAGAAAACTCAAAAACGGATAAAGAAAAAAACATTAAATTTTAAACTTAAGGTTTATTTCGGCCTGACGTGAAATGATTAGATTTTGGACAGAGTCGGAACATCTGGGGGGGTACTTTATGGGAGGCCGTTCTTATATTTTATGGAATATATCTGTTATTTATGTTTGGAGAAGAAAATTGTTCAGATAAAAATTACTTACAATATTATTATCTATAAATTTTGTTTTATACAATTTTTTTTTAAATGGTCCGTATTCGAGAAATTTGACAAAATGTAATAAAATTCAAATTTTTAGGAAAATTGTTTAAATAAAAGTTATTTATGATATCGATCTCTATAATTTTTGTTTTTTATATGATTTTTCTAAAATGGACCGTATTGGAAAAATTGAAGGAAAAGTGTTAAATTTAAATTTTTCAGTATTTTCGTTATCTAGAGAAAAATGTTTCGAGTTAAATGTATGTGGAAAATGTATATATTTAGTTTATCCTTTAAACATTTATAGAGGTGCTGCAATAGGTTGTACAAAATAACCGGAAAAAGCCTATAATAACTAGATAGGAAAGTCATGTATTGGACACATCAGATTTTTAAATAACACATGAAAATGTTAATAATTTAAAAGCAGGGTCTGCTATCAATTCATTTTTACGAGAACAGTAAACAAAAACTAATAATGAAGTATCTATAAGGTGTAACAAAAATATATTTGACCTAATATTAGTTCAGAACCATTATCTAGATCTTCCTCAATTGTCCTATTTTTGATATTCTCAATATATTTAAACAAACGTGCAGATGGATGCTTAATATTTGCTTGATGTAGTAAAAGTCATGTAAATTGGCAGCATGATATTCTAGGATCGACTGGAGGCAAAACTTAAAAATTTACTTTAAATGACGGTTTCTTGCCTCCACTACCCATCTCGTACTTGAAATCAGACGTGATTAATTAGCAGCAATATTTGTGTACTGATTTTCGTTGTGATTTCGAAAAGAAAGAATGTGAACAATAAGTAAAAGATCATTAAAAAGAAGAACCGAATAACTAAAACCTCTATCAAGTTCTTATAATGTCATTTTGGAATTCTCTGCATAATACCTATTGGAATTCTCTGCGTAATATGCATCATTATTCTTTGAATTAAAAAAGAAAGGGCCATTATTTGTTAATATGTATACTTTTGGCGAGACGATTAGTTCAGGTTTAAATATGTTCTTTTTTATGTAAACAATAAGATTGTCGCAAAATTCGAAAATTACTAATTTTCTTAATTTTGTTATATGTGCAATTTATATAAAGAATAGCTTTAGGAAGATTTGGAATAGAAATATACAATTGATTGGCGAATGCAGTATATGTGGCAAAATTCTGGAATAATGATAATTTACCTAGTTATATAATTTTACTGGTCATTTTCTGAATGCAATAATTAAATATTATTTGTAAAAAGGTATGGGATATACCAAGCCTCAATTTAAAAAGAATTGTGAAAAGTTGTTTTTCTTTTGTCGAATTGATGTCGCGAAATAGATGTTAGTGTCTTAAGACGTTCCTTTAAGAAGCTGTTAACATCTTCCCAATTACTTTTTTTTTGTCGTGAATTAGCAACAGATCTCGGCGATTGTTTATGTAAAACAAAGAGCGATTTAGCATCGATGCTGCATTGTATAACCATCGTTCGTAAGATTTAATGACTCAATTAGTCACGTCGTAATAAATCAAATCGTCTCAAGTATAAACAATCGCCGAGTATTATAGCTGACAATAAGGCCTGTATATTTGATTTTGCTAAGTCTGTATACACATATACATATTAGCATCTTTATCTTTGTCGTGTATAAGCAGACAGGGTTAGGTTTGGCACATACCACTGCGGCTTCTTGGGTCTATTGTAATCTCCTGCTTTCCCCGTATTCAGGTACTATCGTTGGAATAGTCATGTGCCTTTGGTAAGTTTTACTAGGTTCTTGGGGCGTTTTTTCTGGTTTTAGACCGAAAAGAGTAAATAGCCGCCTAGCGGGAGCTTCGCATTCCAAGATAACATGATACGAGGTCTCTTCCTCTTCCATGCAGTCTACACGTGGTAGAATCATTGAGTAGTTTCATCACATGAAGGTGTTTTAGCAAGCAGTGCCCCGTTAGTAATCCCACGACGGTTAATATCTGAGGCCTTGCAAGCTGTAGTACCTCAGCGGCCATGCGTGGGTTTAGTCCCATTAACATGAAGCTAGCTGCTTCTGTGTCCTCTTATCTGTTGTCAGCGAATTTGGTGTTTAGTGAATATCCATCTGTTCACTACCTGTCGGGCAGAGGTTTTGCTTAGCCCAAATACAGGTTCGGGTCCTGTAAATGGTAGATCTGATTCTTCTTTGGCGAGTACGTCAGCTTTTTCATTTCCTTGGATACCTTGGTGTCCCGTTACTCACGCTAGTTTTAGATTGTTGCGGGTTGCAAGATTATTAAGTATTCCAGACCAGCAAAATAGATATTAAAAAATCGTTTAATTATAGTAAGTTTGGATTAATATTTTCAAAAAACTGGTCATAGAATTAAAACAAAATTTTGCTCAGTTAAATACTGAACTTTTCTTAATTTAAAAATGTATTAATTTACAAAGTTGACGGAGAAACTTTTAAAATACAGAGTGTTGCACAAAAAACTACTTTGCCAATTTTTAAAGTTTCTGCAATCGGTTTAACACCATGTATGACATAGGGTGACAGGTCGTACAAGTACTTAATGTAATAAAGAAAATTCAGGATACATCGTTTATACAGGGTGACTCATTAAAGCTGAAAAACAATATATACTCTCTGTAATCATATTTATGGATATTTTGGATATGAATTGTCAATAAAAAGTTTATAAATGATATGAAGATTCTTTTTATGGAAAGACCGGTCTGAGATTTTCAAAACTCTGTTTTTTATTTGTTTAAATAAATTCACTTTCATAGATTGTTTATGGTAAGAATGATAGTTCAGGTATCTACCTGAACTGCAAGGTTTTCTATACCAATCGATAATGATTTTGTTATCTGGGGTTCGAATGAACTTGGTATCTAGAAATGGAACCGAGCAATTTTCATCTTCCTTTTCTATTGTGAATTGTATGTATGGATCATAGCTATTAAGAGTATTTACTTTCTCGTCTAGGCCCCAACTAGGGAGTGTAAGGATAATGTCATCGACATACTTTCTTATAAAAGATAAAACTGGAATAACTGTGTCTAGTAAGTCATCCATCACATAAGCAGCTAGGATAGGTGAGATATATGCACCCATAGGGGTACCAAAAGTTTGTTTATAGTATTTGTTATCGAATGAAAAATATGTATTATTAAATAAGAAGGAAATGAGATCTGTGAAAGTTGATTGATTAATATTACAATGATTGCTTATGCGATCCCAATTTTTATAGATAGATCTGTGTACTGCATCTAAGTAAACATTACTGAAAAGAGATACTACATCCAAGCTAGCAATAACATGATCATTAGGTAGTGTCATACCATTAAAAGTTTGTGAGACTTCAAAGGAGTCTTTTATAAAATAAACATTATCATAGTCATAGGCTTTTGTTAAGATATCAGTAAGAAACGAAGCAAGAAGAGCAGTAGGGGCACCTATTGATGCTACTATAGGTCTAACTGATAAAGTAGGTTTATGTACCTTAGGTAAAGCATAGAATTTTGGTGATATTCCTTTATAGTTAGTTAGTTTCTTTTTTAAATTAGTATCTATTTGGTTCGTTTCAGCTAAATTCTTAACTAATTTGTTGCATTTTAGCTGAATTGATGCTGTTGGATCATTATTAATTTGTATATAAGAGTTATCATTTAGAATTAATTCATTAGAAAGATTTAAATATTGTTGTTTATTAAGAATTACGGTTATATTACCTTTGTCGGATCTAGTTAGGACAATATCAGGATTATCTTTTAGAAACTTTTTAGTTTTATTGTACAGATTATGATAAAAAGAGTTATTAGAGGTATTATTATGTATATGGTTAGTAATAACGTTAGTTGATCAAGTGTTTATCATTGATATATGAAGAAATATAATCTATATCAGCTAGAATGCTTTTTATGGAGATGTCACTACCAACCACAGGTTCAATACTAAATTTTGGGCCCAGTGATAAGAATTTTAGAATGTCATCAGGAATTATTTTTTCAGAAAGATTTTTTATCCAATTAGTTTTAGTATTAAGTTTGATTTGTGATTCTTGGATTTTAAGATTATTAATTTTATGTATGTTGTTATTTTTAATTTTGTGAAATAGTCTGTTATAATGCCTTTGTTGTTTATGGGCAAAAGTAGTGAAAATAAGTTCATTAGTTTGAGCAATAATTTCTGATTTCAAAGTTAGTAAAGAAGACTCCGATTGATTGATAATTTTATGGTTAGTTGCGATTTCCACATTTATTAATTTATTTCCTAACCTTCTATTCAAATCTAAAACATTGATATGTGCGTCCTGTCTATGTAGTAGTTCTTGCATAGGTCTTGTTGCATCAGTGACATGTCTAGGTATGATTCCTGATTGTCGGCATTGAAGAAGGAAGATCCTTCGATTGTATTCCTTTGCAAGTTTTATTTTTGTTTTTGACCAACAACATACACTTTACCTCTTTACCTTACATCAAGGAGATCACACCTAAACTATCAAGAATTATAAATATTAATAATAACATTAAGATAGCCAATAAGGCAGTTCTAACAATAGGCTCAATCTATTCTAAACTCAAAGATAAAACCCCCTTAAAATCATTATCAGATGTAGTATACAACATTCCTTGTCTAGAATGTAATAAAGTCTATATTGGTCAAACACAAAGACCTATCTCAGGTAGAATCTCCTCCCACAGAAGTGATTGCAGACTGCACCCGGAACGTTGTGCTTTGGCTGAACATGCTAATAAATATCAACATAATATAAATTATGACGAAATTAAAATATTAGCCATTGAAAATAACTACCATAAAAGACTTTTCTTGGAGATGGCTTTCATTTCACAGGAACCAAATTCTATGAACAAAAAGACAGATATTAACAATTTAAGTGAAATTTATTCTTATTTATTGGATTTGGACAATAAACCAAACCAAATTCATAATTTAAATAATACAGAGCTAATTTAATATAAAAATCACTCTTTGAACATTTAAAAAAAAAAAAAAAAAAAAAAAAATATTAATGTTATGTAAACATAGCATTATCCACATTTATTTCCTAACCTCTAATAACTTGTTATTTATTTAAAATTTTACTTGTCATGTCAAATTGTCAAATTGACCTTTCATTATTTATATTTTTTTAGTTTTAAAGTATCGTAGTTATTGTTTGTGTATATTATTTTGTAATTGACTTCAGCTTGTCCATTTTGTATCTTTACACTAAACTGAATAATACCACCAAAATGAACAACCTTAATTAAGATGTAAGTAATAAAAAAAATTTTTACTTTACTTTATCATAATATGTGGTATTATTTTATTTTAGTCTCCCTGATGATGGAAATAAACATTTTCGAAAGCTTGGAATAAACTTAAAAAAGTACTCTTTCATTTGCTGCATTACCCACAAATTACTGGTTTAATTATACATTTTTATATAGATTATTTCAAATTACTATAATCAACTATTAAAAAAATATATTTTCAATTTTTTTTAGAGTAGGAATATCGGCAGCAGGACAAGATATACATAAAAATAGAGGAATATTTCCTAAGGACTTTTTATTTGGGGTAGCAACATCGGCATATCAAACAGAAGGAGCATGGAATGAAGATGGAAAAGGGCCTAGTATCTGGGATACTTTAGCACACATAAAGCCGTCGCCAATAATAGATGGCAGCAATGGAGATGTTGCTTGCGACTCCTATCACAGATATGAACAAGATGTTGCCCTCGTTTATAATCTTGGCGTGAAAATGTACAGGTTTTCTTTCTCTTGGTCAAGGTATGGATAAATTATACTTCTACTTATTACAATCAACAAACTAATGCATTTCATATGACAAACGCAGCGTGTTTCAGAATTCGACTACTAATTGCAAATTCTAGTGCAAATTTCTATTGCGTATTATTAAACAATTAAAATATTTTTTTTCGAAAATTCATAAGAAATATTTATGAAAGTAAAATTTTGAATATTTCAACACTTAATCTAGTATCGACAAATTTATGGGAGAAAAAAATGTTAATGGTCCCTACCGCAAGCCAACGAAAGAAACTGGAGACTTCCTAACTTAACGGTTTAGTAGTACTAATAAAAAAAGCTATAAATCAATTACGTACTGATGGAACACCCTGTATGTGTGTAATTGGTTAACATGTTGGTATCGTTGGATACATTTTATAAGGAATTTTATGCTAAAATATTATACAGTGTGTTGTATTTGAAAAAATTGCGTAATTTGAAGCTCATTGAACAAAGCCTATTTCTTTTTAAAAGTGTTTTAGTTCTTTCTTCCATTGTGTAAACTCCCATTATGTCCAAATTATTATTTTTTAATACAATATGCCTTTAACAATTTCTTTTCCACAACAAATGTAGTAAATGTTTCTTGGTTTTCAGAATTTTCCCAACTGGTTACAACACCACAATTAACCACAAAGGAGTAAAATACTATAAAAATCTCATCAAAGAAATTCTAAAATATGACATGATTCCTGTAGGAACAATCTACCACTGGGATCTTCCACAAAACTTAATGGATGACGGTATTCACTGGACCAACCCTGCAATTATAGAGGTTATGTTGGATTTTTCCAGATTTCTTTTTAAAACATATCCTGAAGTTGGAATGTGGATTACGATTAACGAACCTTATTGGCTCTGTCGATTGGGCTACAGTCTTGGTATCAGCGCACCTGGTATTGTTAGCAATGGTAGAGATGAATACAAATGTTCTTATCTAGCTCTTAAAACTCATGCTGCAATATATCGAATGTACAAAAAAGAGTTTCCACATTATAAAGGTAAAACTTTTTATTTATTTTATTGCATAGTTTTGCAACTTTATTGTCTAATAATTGAAGTATAAAATTACCAATCCAAAGAGTTTGAGAAGAAATATTTTAACATGTTTAAGATAAAATTCAATTAACAAAATCAATCAATCAATCAATCAATAAAAAACTGTAAATAATTAATAAACAAAGAACGTATGGCATGTTTTAAAGATTTTTTCTTATAAGTTTCTCTTTTAGTCTGGTTCACAAGTGCCATTTCCCTCCAGCACCGAAAGTTATGATTTTGGGCTCATTCGATTCGGAATGGCATCTAGAACATTCTATCAAAATTCCAAGAGGGGCTGAAAAAAAATGCAAAAGTTATAAACAATAAAGTAAAATAAAAAATAAGGGTTTGTTTTTTTTGAAATATATCAAATCGAAATTTGAAACATCCTTAAAGAGTAGAAAATTTCCTAAAAAAAAGTCCTACCTCCCGGAACTGTACCAACAACCCTTATAATTTTAATTAAGCGGCGAAAATAACGGTAAAAAGCGTGGTTAGGCTGCTGCGCGCATCGCCCCAATCTGACACATGAACTAAAAAAATTATTTTAACTGATTAAATATTAATATTAAGGAATAAAAAAAGTTGGGTACTAAGTAGACATATGAATAAACAATAATCCGTAAACAAAAAATTTTTGTCACTATTTTTTTATTAATTATGCTTTTGTTAATTGGTTAATTTTCACCATTTTAAGGTTAACATAAAAACGCTGATTATTTCAAAACAAGAAATCTAGAATTTTTTTTGATTTTTTTGAGCTATTGCTAAAAGAGTTTAGAAGAGATCCCCGTTGAAAAAATTCAAAAGTTTTGATTTTTCACTTTTTTATTAACAATCAAAGGCATTAAAAAATTATATATATATGTTATATATATTATATAAAATTTTTTTATAAACAAATGCAATTTTACGCAATATTTTTTTTTAAATACTAAAAATATTACAATAACAACCATATATATTTTTTTATTGAAAACATTTTTTTATTATTTTTTATTTAACTTTTAAAAATATTGTACTAAATAATTTTTGAATGCCTGAAGTGAAAAATTAAAATTTTTGAATTTTTCCAATGGGGATCTCTTCTAAACCCTTTTAGCAATAGCTCAAAAAAATAAAAAAAAATTCTAGATTTATTGTTTTGAAATAATCAGCGTTTTTATGTTAACATTAAAATGGTGAAAATTAACTAATTAACAAAAGCATAATTAATAAAAAAATAGTGACAAAAATTTTTTGTTTACGGATTATTATTTATTCATATGTCTACTTAGTACCCAAATTTTTTTATTCCTTAATATTAATATTTAATCAGTTTAAATAATTTTTTTAGTTCATGTGACAGATTGGGGCGATGCGCGCGGCAGCCGAACGACGCGTTTTTACCGTTATTTTCGCCGCTTACTTAAAATTATAAGGGTTGTTGGTACAGTTCCGGGAGGTAGGACTTTTTTTTAGGAAATTTTCTGCTCTTTAAGGATCTTTTTTCAAATTTCGATTATCTCAAATAGTTTTTGAAATATTTCAAAAAAACCAAACCCTTATTTTTTATTTTACTTTGTTTATAACTTTTGCATTTTTTTTTCAGCCCCTCTTGGAATTTTGATAGAATGTTCTAGATGTCATTCTGAATCGAATGAGCCCAAAATCATAATTTTCGGTGCTGGAGGACAGGTTTCGAGGGAAATGGCACTTGTGAACCAGACTATTTCTTACTACCTATAACACAAAGAAATAATGTTAAATTTGCAACGCTAGAATTTTACGATATAGTCTTAGCAACCGATAATACTGTAGCTCTTAGCTTATTGTATTTTGTACAGGTTCTTGTTTGATTGTGTTTCATAAGTTGTCGTTGTCCTGAATTTTGCTCTGTATTTCAATGGCACAACATGTTTTGCCGTTTCTGGTTCCTAATGACATAATCGACACAATATACCAGTAAAGGGGCCCACTCACCTCGTTCTTCTTCGTCGTTTTTAACCGACGGTTAAAAACGTTGGAAGGAAAAACATGAAAACATGAAAAACAGAAACATGCAGCTATCGCTTACCCCTGATAAACAACTACTTTCCTGATAAAATATCTAGACAAACGATAAAACCTATACAGAAAAAATACCAAAAAAAAAATTTCAAAACTTTAGCCGTCATTTTGCTTACTAATAGCGCATTCGAAGTGCTTAAGACACAAAAAGGTATAATTTCACTAAATTTCATCAAATTTGAATTATTTTTGGAAAAGGGAAAAATAATACTCATCAAAGTCCTGTTAACATTTTTTTTTCTAAATAATTTAATTCGACTGGTCTATTATAGTAGAATCAATATAGTTAAATAAATGACGAATAGAGGAAAAATTATATATATTTTTTAATTTTGGAAATAAGTAGTTAAACGGGTGGGGATTAAGAAATAAAAATGTTTCCCCCTTACCGTGGATCAAACATCCCCTTTTTGACCAAAACTACTCTCAAAATAGACTTGGTTAAGATTCGAATTTTCGACGGATTTTTATGTTTTGGGGTGTCCTGAATACGATTTGACTATTTCCGCGATAAAGTGTAAGAAAATCACCAAATTTCATTTATTTATTCTTTATTCTGGCCTGCCGGCGGAGAGCTGATTACATTTTGGACATAGACGGAACATTTGGGGGTCTTTATTTATTTTATTTTATGGAATGAATCTGTCGTTTAAACGTTAAAAAAATCTTTGAAATAAAAGTTGCTTGCAATAGTATTTTGACAAAGAGTAAAAAATTCAAGATGTCATTATCTCTAATTCTTATACAAAATGTACAAAACGGACCGTATTCGAGATATTTGAGAACAAGTGCAAATTTTAAAGTTTAAAAAAAACTTAACAACGGAATAGGAGAAAAACGCAAAATTTAAACTTTAAGCTTTAATCCATCCTGTGGTAAAATGATAAAATTTTGGTCATAGTCGGAACATTTGGGGGGAATTTACAGAAGGTCGTTCTCTACTTTATGGAATATATCTGTTATTTACGTTTGGAGAAGAAAATTTTTAAATCAAAAGTTGCTAGTAATGTGATTCTCTATAATTTTCTTTATAAATAATTTTCTTATTGTGGTCCGTATTCGAGAAATTTCACAAAATGTAAATAACTCTAATTTTTAAGAAAATTGTTCTAATAAAAGTTGTTTGCGATATCATTCTCTATAATTTTTATTTTAAATATTATTTCTCTAAAATGGACCGTAATGGAGGAAAATTTTAAACTTTTTATTTTTTTGTATTTTGTTGGAAATCAATATTTACAGGGGTGATGCAATAGGTTGTACAAAATAACCAGAAAAAGCCTGTGATGCACGTAAAATTCTACACAAAAAAAAGGTTATATTAAATTTGTACCTAACCCTGTTGGATTATACACAACTTAGAGTCAAAAATTATTTAAACTCAAATGAAAACTTATATATTACGAGGATGTGTCAGAAAATAACGAGACGGGTGCTATAGTATAACGACGAAACATTTATTTAAAAAAATTCAACAACTATCCTTCGAAGTACTCTCCATTCTGTTGAATACACTTATCTCATCGCTTTATCCACTTATCATAAACTTCTGAGAAACCATTTTTTGATTGTTGAGCTCTAAATCCGACTCAAATCTTCTACCTCTCAATTCTTTTTTGACTTCAGGAAACAAATGGAAGTCACATGGAGCAAGGTCAGGAGAGTAGGGGGATGAACCATAATTTCAACCCCTAATTCTTCAATTGTTCGTTGACAAATCATTGATCTATGAGCCGGAGCATTGTCGTGATGCAGCGTCCAGCCAAAGTCCTGATAAAGGGCCTTTTTTTCTTTAATTTTGCCTTTAAGGGTCCTCGAAGTACATTAGAATAGTACTCCCCTGTTACTGTATGTCCTCTAGGTACAAAGTGATCGTAAATAACGACAAATTTATCAAAAAAAATCAGGTGCATCACTTTACCAGCGCTTTTAGCACTTTTGGCCTGCTGCGGTCTTGGGCTGCCTTTATGCTTCCATTGCATACTTTGAGACTTCAATTCATGATCGTAATGATAAAACCAACTTTCGTCACATGTAACCACATTATTTAAAAACTGTGGGTTACGTTGCAATTGCCTTTTCCACTGCTGACAAATTGTCACTCGATTCGCTTTTTGTTCATCGGTCATCACTTTTGGAATCCATCTTGCCGCGATCTTCCGGTACTCTAAATCTTCATGAATAATTTTTTGAGTGGTACCGTAAGACAAATTAACATTGTCAGAAATTTGTTTTATGCCAATCCGGCAGTCGTTAATTTCTGCAATTTTTGTGTCATTTCTCGCAGTTTGTGGTCGACCAGGACGAGGTTCATCTTCAACTGATTCACAACCGTCTTTAAACTTTTTATGCCACTCAAACACTCTACATCGTGATAAACTATTATCTAGATATGCACCTTTAATCATTGCAAAAGTTTCAGTTGGTGTTTTACCCAATCGAACACAAAATTTTATCGCGTATCTTTGCTCCAATTTAATTTTTCGATAGGTACGCAAAACACTGACAATTCAATAATTAATTTGTAACAAATGTCAAAAGTTAAATCAAAGCCTACTTGCGGGGTAGTACATTAAATATAAGGCTTCCATGTCTCATTTTTTGGGTTATAAAATGTTACCTCTGAAAGAAGTTATAGCACCAGTCTCGTTATATACTGATATATCCTCGTATATTTTGTTCGTTATGGCATTGGTCATATCTGAGATTTCTACGTAAAAACTAATATAAAAGCGAATAAAATTCTCACTTTTTCTTTTAAAATGAACTGTTGTTTTTCAAGCGACGATATAATTCCAATAATTTTTATTAACAATTATTTTAGCAAAAATGGCTCCCAGTATAAACTGTTTATGGACTGAACCCGTAGATAACTTACGTGAAAATATAGACGCTGCTGAACGACAAATGCAATTTGAAGTATGTGTTATATTTATTACCTTATCTTTTTATTCTATATGAAAAAATTAATCTTTTTTTTATTTTATTTATTACCTATTTATTTCTTAGTGCGGCTTATACTTCAATCCTGTCTACAAAGGAGATTGGCCGGATGTGGTAAAACAAAGAATTTACTTTAGAAGTATGGCAGAAGGCTTCAAAACATCTCGTCTTCCTTCATTTACTCCTGAAGAAATTAAGTTCATAAATGGCACTGCTGACTTTATTGCACTAAATCATTATTTTACATATCTAGCTTCAGATATGTTGGAAGTTCCTATCAATGAAACTAGTTACAATAATGATAAGGGGGTTATTACTTTGATTAATCCTTCTTGGACCGTACAAGATAATGGCAGAAACACAGTAAGTTTCAATTAAATACAATTCTTATAAATTATAAATTCTTATAGATTTATAGGTCCAGACTTGTTGTCCATATTTTATTTCAGTACATAATTTATACTACTCACAAACATACATTCAATCCATTTTGTAAGAATATAGATGAAGAGGTGCGTAGGTTTTATGACGTCAACATCGGTATTGTCACGGCCGCCTACAAATTGCCATGACTTTGTTTACATTTTGTAATGATTGTCAAGATGTTACTCTTTTATTTCTCAGTTCTATAATCATTGTAAAACTGAAAATATATATTTAGATGAAAATAACAACTGATAAATCACATCAAGTTATGCTCAAATACAAGAAAACTCACTATAGGCAGATATTGGACCCTTGTGCAAAGAAATTCAAAATAAAAAATATTTTGTGCTATTTTATATACAAAAACTAGAATTTATTTCCAATTTAGCTTAATATATTTAAGTTAATCAGTTAATATGCATTTTTCTTGAGGATAAACAAGATAGTGTTGAAACTGAATTCTTCCACCAAAAAAACATGAACAGGATGTTAGGTAAGTCTAGGATTTAAATCTTCATACCTACCATCGCTATCTGATAAATTGAGATGAAGAAGATAGCCAAAAGTCTTAAATCTAAAATCAGTTACAAAAAGAACTGAATAAATGTCCCTTATATAAATAACATTTTGTAAAATGTTAACAAATACAGGATCATAAAATTAAAGTGAAATAAATTTAACAGGATATTTTTTTAGTTGCGGATTTTCTTGAATAATCAGCTTGAAGGATCTGAATAGTATTCACTTTTATAGGATAATTATAAATGTATTACCTAATTTGTACGGTTTTGTGCTGATAAACCTTTTAATAAGAAGCACAGAGGTGTTATTTGGAATTGGCCAAAGTTTTTAGTTTATAGGAATGGAATTTACTTTCGGTGTTGGTGGTTTTCCTACTGTAATAAGCGATTGGATGCAGTTGTTTATTGGGTTGTTTTTGAAACAATAGTCCAGCCAAACCTTGTGCATTTGCATATGTATGGACCTCTGTGTGTGCATCAGGATTAAATATCGCTAGAATTTGTCTTTGTGATAAAGCTGATCGAAGTATGTCAAATGCTTGCTGTTCTTTATCTTCACAACAAAGCTGTTAGAGGCCGCGCTAATATCGTATAATCCTTGACAAATTGTTGAAAGTAACCAGTAAATCCAATAAACTGACGAACGTTATGTACGCTTTTTGGTACTTTTGCAAGACCTGGTTTAAATGTTCTATTTGTTATCTCAAAACCCAGATAATTTACAGATTGAAATAGAAAACTACATTTTAAGAAATTTAGAGTATTACCTTCGTTTCCTAGTAATTTTAAAACTGTCTCCAGATTTTGAATTCCTTCTTGTATGGTTTTTGTATGGATTAGAATGTCATCCAGATAAACAGCTGCAGTATGTCTTGCTAAAATCAAAAAGAACAGGGACTTACATTCCTGCAGGTGCAAATCTATACTTGATTTGATGTATTTTTAGTTACTTCTAGTTCTTTACGAAGAATTTCAATAGTTTTGTCTAAAATAATTTCATTTTGGTGGTCACATCTGTAATGATATAGAGTTAATATTGAAGTAAAAACATTGCATTTTTAATTAAATATTTATATTTAATATCCATTAGTTCTACATACCAACTTATGTAATTTTCATTTCAAAGCCTCAGGTACCATATACAATTTTCTCAATAAGAATATTTTTTGTTAATAAGGTAAATTCGTACTTACATTTCTAGTTCTGGAGATACTGAAATATTAACAAAGCTATCAATAAAGGTTTGTAAATATCTTTTTGACTGCCCTATTAATTTATCGTCGCATTCTGCAGACAATTGTTGTCCTTTTTACAACCCAAAAGAAATAAAACTTAAACAAAAATGATGATAATTTAATTAAGTATTGCAAAAACCATACCATTCTTCAGATTACTTGTATCTTTCCTCCTGCAAGCTATGCTTTAAGTGAAAACCAAAATACTTAATGTTTGTTCCCTTTGTTTTTCGCTAATAGTTCATGTAGCCATACACTGCACAACCTGTCTAGTAAGTTCACTTTCTAAAATAGTAGATTTTAATGTAGGTAAGAATAATATGGTAATAATACAAGGTGGCGCAAAATCAAGTAGGTACCCTATGGAATGTTGTCATGGTTTTGTTTGTAGTTGACATCTGTTCGAGTTTTTCTGTCAGTTGCAAAGTGGATACTTGGGAAATTCATTATAAATCGATAGGTATACGCCTCAAAAATGTGCCGAAATTGTAAAATTTTTTTGTCAGAATATTTCGTCAGTTATCATAATTTTTCCTGGACGCCTTATCTCGAAGGTCTTCCGATTTAACTGTTCCAGATATTTGGTTATGGGGTTATCTCAAAGATCGGGTATTTGTAAATAATCCTCGAACACTAAAAGCATTAAAAGACAACATCCGGGAAGAAATTGACAGCCTGAAAGTGATGAAAAATGCTTTATAATTAAAAACTATTTATTTATCTTTATAATACAGGAAAAATATGACATAACCTAACTTTATATCAATCACACTATCAATTTAATTAAAAATTAATTGAATAATACGTAACAATAATTACTAAAAAGATATTTTGATATATAGAAATAATATTAAATTTTAAGATAAATACATCTATAAAGTTCTAATCACCATCAGAAAAATATTAAAATAACTTAAAAACTCGCTTTTTAACATTGAAGACATAGGAATAATAGAAACCTTCTTCGAAACTGACGTCATGCGCAAGACTGACAGAATTTCGTACCGCTAACCGCTTCACCTGTATTTTTTCACCATTATTCAACCTAGAAAGGATCGTACTATAAATAGAATTATCCTTATCAATGTTTGTTCCTAGGTTCTTGTCTATCACTACGCAATAGTTGTTTTAACAAACCCTCGTATTAAAGGTATCTATCATATTAATAACTTTATGTTTAAAATTTTAGATTGTTCCATATGGCGTCAGAAAACTTTTAAATTGGGTAAAACAACGTTATGGAGACCATGAAATTATATTGACAGAAAATGGAATGACCGAAAATGGTACCTCCCTTGAGGATGACATTAGAATATCATATTTTACGGTAAATAAAGTTATTTAACCAAATATTATATCTGATTCATTTCCAGTATATTATGTCGTTACACTGCTTATCTTTAACGGTGCCTGTAAACGTAACGGACACACGAATTTCGAAAAAAATTTTAACTACATAATAGTACTAACTGTATATATGAAATAACAAAAAAAAAATTTGCGGGTTACGCATAAATAACAGAGAAATTTGAGTTTTAACCTGCAGATTTTGGTGTTTCTAACCTAAGATTTTTTCAATTTTTGTGCAATGTATATGCATGATTACCAAGAATTTCAATTTTTAACAAAACGCAGATTAATAATTGACAGAATCGATTAGGTATTTTTATGAATCGAATACTTACATGTTTGATTTTACTGTCTGCTTTAATCTCATCTCACACAATTATAGTTATGAAAAATATTTGGTAACTATTGCGAAGACGCCCTTTTCTTATAAATACAATTTTTTTTTACAAAACTTACATTTTAGGCTTTAGGAAGTTGCGTATTTTTCAAATATACCACCGGAAACCCCATAATTTAACGTTTTTTTAAAAACAAAAATGCATTTAAAGGCTTACGAGGATCATTTAACTGATCATTCATGTAAACTTATTCATTAGACTTTAGAATTATATCTGTCAATTCAAATATTCGCGGTGTTGCAAAGTGTAATTAAAATCAACGAAAAAGAAATTAGCCTATTTTTTAAATAGCATTTCCATACACTTTAAAAAGCATTTCTTTAATTTATTTTCAGTTACATCTGACGATTTATTTAACCATTTTGATTGAATTGTTGTGGTACATAATAAATAATAATATTACATCATCTAATAAACAAGTACTTTTCGAACATTTTTAAATATAATTTTATTATCACTTTATATTAGGCATTCCAAACAAAATGGTTACCCGCTTAGAGCATATAAGACTAGAGATATCATTCAATGTATTTTGTTATGTATAAGCGGGGTCATTACTTTAGATGTGAGGGGAGAGGGGTAGGTACGCCATTCTCAATTACGTACGGTTTGAAAGGGTTCGTATTTATGTTTACAATTTATGTAGTGTAATGTCACAATAACTTATAATTTAGATAACTGATTCACATCATTAAGGGCCCATCTTTTCACCTCTAAGTAAAGATACATTTATGTTTACTTGACAGATTAGCAAAAAGTCGCCTATCGTTTAAACAGCAAGTAGTTATTCATCTTTACTCAAAGGTAAAAAGACTGGCACTAAGAGAAACAAATTTATTTAAAAATAAGAGTTCCTTTTTGTTTATATTAAGCTTTCGTTATACACTGTACCTATTATATAATATTTTTCTGAAAATGACTATATATTCGTTTAGGATTGAACACTTTTTTTTATTATAGATATAGGTTTTGAAATTACATGCTTTCAAATGGATTCGTGGCCATACATTATTTTCATTTAGTAGATCATTCTAAAACTGCAATCTTTTTTATAGAGCAAATAAAAGACAAGTAAAGGCAAATAAAAACAAATAACAATAATTTATTTATAATAGTATTAATAATAAATTTACATATTTTTTAATTAAATTATTAATCAATGTAATCAAAACATAGTTATTGGTTGTTCCTAGACCCAGACAGCACACCAAATCCTTTGGATATCTACTGGACATCCCAATATCCACTGAATGTCCAGTACATGGTGGATATCTATTTTATATCCATGAGATGTAATTTATAGACATGCAATGTCCATAAATAATAGTAATTACATAGCAAATTATTAAAAAATTACGCCATTGTGCTCGCCATTGTGGCTAATAGTACCGTTCAGATATTTAAAATTACTTTTTTTAAGGTGTATTCAATATCCCATGGATATCCACTAAATATATCAAAGTCTAGACGCGAACTCAAACCATGGTGGACATCCACTAGATGTAATTTTTGATTTTGCCCACTGAGAAGAAAGTCATTCTTGGACCGGTTTTGTCCTTATTAGGATTAGAATTATTTCCTTTTTTAAGAATAGCCCGCCTGGCTTTTATTCCACCTAGTTTCTGAACTAGGTATTACAGCGACCCCTGATTTTGCTTACTAAGTATAGATGGCGATACCACTTTCGCTCGTTGAATATCTACTCATGCTCAACCCGCTGTAATTAAGTTCAATCCAAATTGGTATTGCAATCAGACTCCATTAGAGATTTGAGTCGAGAATTTCTATTTATTGCTGAAGAGTCCTAATAAGGATGACTTTTTCCTTAGTCGGCAAAATCAAAGGCAGAGTGTTGAAAATATTTTCTATCTCTGCTATTTTCTTTCGATGTTATTCAATAATCATTGGTTACTTATGAACCTCTACTAAAGATACCCATAAAATATTTTGCTGAATATCCATAGAATATCTTCTATATCCTGGTATATATACGGACATTTGGATATCCATATTAAATCCACTGGATATATTGGATATCCACAAAATATATTCTGTGGATATCTCTGGGATTTCTTGTATTGTCTGGGAGATACCCATTAGATATTTTGCTGGATATCCATAGGATATCTTCTATAACATTCTAGATGTAGACGGACATTTGGATATCCATATTAGATCCACGGGATATTTCTGATATCCTGTGGATATATTGGATATCCACAAAAGATATTCTGTGGATATCTCTGGGATTTGGTGTGTTGTCTGGGGATATAATATCTGTTTGTAGACGTAAGTTATTTATAAAACAAAACAAAACAAAAAAACGAAATTAACATTAATGCTACCAAATTCCCATGAAATTTATTTATTATTTATTTAGTGTACCACTTAACAGTTAAAAACCAATTACATATAGAATTGGATGAATACAGAAAAAAAATACATTTTATTCGTGAGATACATCATACACATTTTCAGGGAAAAATGTTCAGTTACATTTGACTGCTTATATTAGAGCATAAAACATTTTAAAATTATCACACAAAAACTAATATACTATTAATATATGCACAATAGATACTATATACACATACAAGAGATAATCTAAAATATAGTAGGTACCCTACTATTCGTAATAGATGTATTTAATAACTTTACAAGTAGAACACAATAACTTCTTTTGCTTCAACTGACTGATTTTGTTGAAACTTGCTAGATCTTCTTTTGGGCAAGATCTAATTTTCTATCAAAAATAACTTAACTTAACATTTTTTCTTAGGTATTGCTTTCCTGGAATCATAATAATGCTTGATTATATAAGAAAATGTCTTATTTGACTCTAATAAACCTTCTTTTTCCTTTGTATGTTCTCTTTCTCCTTCAGAAGCAGTTAGTGTAGATGAATGGGAGCTTACAGACATTGTGGTTTTAGGTGATTAGTTTATCAAATTTTAAACAATTTTTCGTCTTTTAAAGAGAGTTAAAGATTGAAGTTCCCTGTCTTGCCTATTTTCATTGGATTTTTAATAATGTAAGAGCTATTCATACCTTTTCGTTAGCCTTCTATCTTTCTTTTCCAACTTCGAAAATCCCAATGTTGGGAACTGAGATAAGGGCATAGTTTCTTTACTTTTGTTATTTTGAAGCCTTTAAACAAAAATGTTATTCTAATACTTACATGTTTACTATTTAACAAAATAGGGAAATAAGTGTGTTTCGAAAGTTACATATATATGAATATCTAATTACATTACTTCTAGTGTTTATATGGAAAAAACTTACTCATTTCAAAAGCCAGGTACAGGTACAGCTTTTGGTATAGCTCCTTTTATTAATTTATTGCTACCTTTGTTATAATATTCAGTTAAAAAAAATGGTCTGAACATAGACATGTGTTGTTAGACATGCTATTAATGCTCAAACTGAGCACTTGACACTAAGTCAGTTTGGTTGTGAGATCAGTAGAAAATCTGAAATAAGTAAAAAATATATTTAAAAAGTTAAAGGCAAATAAATATGTACAATACAAAAAGGTATCTAACCCATTTTACAATACACAAAAAGACTAATACATTAAGCATTATATCGCAAAGGAAACAATTATTTTCTGTCGAACGCAACGAGTTGCGGAGACGCTCAAATGAAGAACTTCCTGCAAACATGTTTTCTTATTAATTTGCCCATTTCCCATTTTAAGGTACGTTTATGGAATATAAAATACTTACTTGCGAAATGTCAACCGGGATCCTTTTAAGAATATTTTATTGCAAACTATACAAACTCTTGGCATGATTAGCATTTATTTTAAAATAAAAACACACTGTAAAAGTTTATAAAAGAGGCACCTCGTCCAAATTATCTTCAGTAGCCCCAAAAACCGATATTTTTTAAAAACCAAAACAAGACGTCTAATGAAATGTCATTTAACACAAATACGCGCGCTATTTAAATTCGCCAATCATAAATCGTTGTGTACCTAACTCACCAATCATAATGCGTCGTGTACCTAACATCGAAGGGGTTACCCCCCTCAGTACATAACAAACCCATTTGAGTAACACCTCTATTCTTATATGCTCTAAGGTTACCCGTTTAAAATGACAGGCCACTGACAGGTTATAATAATATGGCAGCACTGTGGGCCTGTTGATTTGATAGGATCAATGTTATAGACAGTTATATAGATTGATCATTCATGTATTTCAAAATAAACATATGCTTATGCCTTAAAGTAAAAATGTAGGAAATTATACTTTTAATATAAATAATCTAAGGTTGGAAATTGGTTTTAAAACACATTTTTCCTAATACGATTCAAATTAATGGAGACTTGCCAGGCAATATGGCCGCTCGCAAACAACACGCTTTGAGCAATCTATATAACTATATATTATTCTGTGAAACTACCTACTGAAAGATTTAAGAATTTTAAATAAATAAGTGACATTACTTGTTATTTTTTTTTAGTTGTCAAAATAAGTTAGTTTGCTTACTGATAATTCTGTGGTCAATTGGATTAAAATGTGACAGGGGAGAAAATAGAAATTTAAATTGGAATATAGGTGACATCTGACTAAGGAAAAATCAAAATAATGTGTTTTAAATTATAAGAAATGACCATGATATACTCTTTGCTCAGACAGTAAAAATAAAACTAAAAATTACTTACTTTGAATTGTATCAGACCCATAAAAATCTTTGATTGGAGAATTGAATATCTAGTAGCGGTTTAATCAGTTGTTAGGCAACGAATTTGTTGAATATAGGACTCCATTTTGTCGTTTTGAGGAGGAGGGTTGTAAAATTTTGAATCTAAAAATTAATTTGAAAGATTTTATAGAATAATTCATTTATATACTTTTCAATCTATTATTAAAATGTACAGTAGTAATTAAGGATCAATTTAAGCTAAATTTCATGAAGAAAGACAGGTAAATAAACAAATTTACTTACCAGGAAAACTCATATCGAGACCGGCGTGATAGAAGCACGGCCATTAAAGGAAATCTGACTCTGGATTCTGGTTTATGCGTGGGAACCAGGCAGTGGATTCTCCAGAGTGCAAATTACATGCACTATTGTAAGTGACTTTAAGTTTTAACTTTTCATTGTGAAGAAACCCACGAACACATCACACACCAATAAACTTATAGTATTTTATACTTAGAAAAGTTATCATATTAAATTTTTCTAATAGTGAAACGAAAAAAAGGTACTACTCATTTCATGACATTTTGCAGATCGCCATTAGTGTGATTTGTATAGAAATTTTAAAATTATAAAAATTTGTTATATGTAGTAACTACCTTCGTTATGAATATAAGTTTTTTATTACCCAATAGAGGGCGCAAACACCTACTATTATAATCGACGCCATTTTTTGTCCACTATATTTAAGTCACAAAAATATCTGCAGATTTATTTTTGGAAAATAAAAACTCATTGAGAAATTTATAATTTTCATGATAAGTAAAATAACAATGAGGATTTATTTCTAATTTAATATTCTACGATTTATATTATAATTGTTTGGTTTTTATTTGGAAATGAAAATTTAAATAAATTTGTTAACTTGATTTTTATATAAATGAATTTTATTATAAAAATATATACAGGGTCAACAAAAATATTAATACAAATAAATAAAAGGTAAATTAAACTTAAAATGATAATTTTATTGTATGGGAACCGACTCCTGGGATGAGAGCATATCATGTGAAATATCTGATAATTTGATTAGGGTTTTTAATAAAAAAAAACATAACCGGAGTTGAATTAATTTTTATAGAAGGATATTAAATAGAAAATTATTTAAAATAAAAAGAAATATAAGGCGCTCGACAAAACAAGTAAATTAAATATTAATTTTTTTTTAAAAGAATAAAAAATTATTTAAATAAAGATATAAAAAACAATAAAAAAATCAATATAATATGTATCATCGACTCCGTCAATAACAACAGGCCCACAGGGTTGCCATATCTAAACTTTGATTTATTTTATACATTTTTTATCCAAAATACTTTTTGTAAACCTATCATAATTCAAAAAAAAATTAAAAAGTACCCTGACACACCTACGCCATAAAAGCACGCTCGTCCTCCTACGTCCTAACTATCTTAAAAGCGATCGTGTTTGGTTAATGTAATACCCTTTTTACACCTACACCGTAAAAGCACGCTTCGCTGATAGCACCCTCCCACCCATCTACTAACCACCAAAGGAGCAAGCGAGCGCGTCCGGCCGACGTTTCGAAATTCGCGCGAACCTACCCACTTCCTAACTACAACAGAAGCAAGCGAGCGAAGCGAACGCGCCTGGCCGACGTAACTGAAAATAAATTAGAGAAATGCTTTTTAAAGTGTATGGAAATGCTATTTAAAAAATAGGGTAATTTCTTTTTCGTTGATTTTAATTACACTTGGCAACACCGCGAATATTTGAATTGACAGATATAATTCTAAAGTCTAATGAATAAGTTTACATAAATGATCAGTTAATGATCCTCGTAAGCTTTTAAATGCATTTTTTTTTTTTTGAAAACTTTAAATTATAAGGTTTCCGGTGGTATATTTGAAAAATACGCTCCTTCCTAAAGCCTACAATGTAAGTTTCGTAAAAAAAATTGTATTTTTAAGAAAAGGGCGTCTTCGCAATAGTTACCAAATATTTTTCATAACTATAATTGCGTGAGATGAGATTAAAGCAGACAGTAAAATCAAACATGTAAGTATTCGATTCATAAAAATACCTAATCGATTCTGTCAATTATTAATCTGGGTTTTGTTAAAAATTGAAATTCTTGGTAATCATGCACATACATTACACGAAAATTAAAAAAATCTTAGGTTAGAAACACCAAAATCTGCATGTTAAAACTCAAATTTCTCTGTTATTTATGCGTAACCTGCAAATGTTTTTTTTGTTTTTTCATATATACAGATAGTACTATTTTCTCGTTAATTTTTTTTTCGAAATTCGTGTATCCGTTACGTTTACAGGCACATCTTTAACATAACAATACCCTTCTGAGTTACATTTTCGATTTAAAAATTAATCACTAAACATCTTGAAAGATATTAAATATGACAATTAAAAATTACATCGACAGTATTAAATATGACAACAAACAATTACATCTTATATAAAAAACAGTAACGGAATCAGAAAGTTTTTATGATATAAAAAGATGTTTACTTTAAAACAGATTCAGAAAATTGTTATTCGAAAAAAAGAATTTCGAAAAATATGTTTTCGAAAAAATATCAATTCGAAAAATTAGATTCGAAAATTTATCATTCGTAAAAAAAGGATTCGAAAAAATTCATTCGAAAAATTTTGGGTGGACCCTAAAATAAAAGTGTTTAAAATACACCGTAATTTTTTAAAATTTTTGAATTTAATTTTATTAACTTAAAAAAATTATTTTATGTAACGTACTCGGTTTCGACGCCGTGCGCACAACCTAAAAATGGAGCGCGGAAGGCTACTTTGAGCGTTAAATTAAAATTATAAATAATGGAGGTACAGTTCCGGGAGTCAAAACTTGTTTATAGCAAATTTCCTTCTCTTTAAGGATCTTTTTTGAAAAATCCAAAAATATTTATAGTTTACAAACTATAGGCGTTTATAACTTTTGCAATTTTTTATGCACTGCAAAATTTTTCTTCACACATTGATAAAAGACATTATTCCGAATCGAATGAGCTATTGAACATAATTTTCGTAATAGTATGTCCCAAAAACACGCTTTTGAACTTGTTGATTAGCGTCTTCGAATCTAGTTCACGGCTTGCACTGAGTGCATATGAAAGATGGGCGATATGTCAATACCAGTTACTTTTCAATCTGAAATGTAACCGGTATCGATATATCGCTAATCTTTTATGTGCACTCCACGCAGGCAGGGCAGTGGAATCGAAGACGCTATTAGTATTTAGTAAATACGTGGTTTATATTTAGTATCACTACTCAATAGACCTTTTCATTATGTGATGAGCGCAAGCGCAGCAGCCATGTTGAAATAGCGGTAATTTAAAAGTTTCGTACTGTTTTGATCGATAGTGGCTGGGAAAGCAATACTATCTCTACAGACAAATTAATCTTAGTAAAAATCATTGATGGTGTTTAAATTTTGTGGAAGTACATAATTATGAGCGATTGAAAAGGTGGTTAAATAGTCTTGGACGTTTGCAATAAAGCAAAAAAGTGTTCAGATTGAGAGGTTAGGTTTATTGTGTAAAAAAAAAAAATAAAAAATAATAATCATAACTCTATTCTAATTAATTATGCCAACCAATATTGGTGCTTGCAAAAACACTTTAATCAACATGAAAGGTTTTAATGAGTATAATTATTAAAATAAATTATTTATAAGTTTGAGGATCAACATGACATTTTTAATCATATTACTGTGTATATTGAAGTAGTATTTAATATTTAAAAACTATTGTATGTACCAGATAAGGATTTTTTTCTGTTGGGCCACTTTCTCCATGAAAATGTAGTGAACAAATATAAATGTCTTTAGTAACATCATCAATCGATCGAAAACCTTTTGCGCATTTTGAACATATTTTAACCCTACACTGCTCAATTTTTTAAAATTACACAAAAAAATGTTTTTTAGGATTGTTTATCTTCAAGGATGCAGGGAAAAATAATTTTTAAAAATTAGGATCAAAATTTTTGTTTATTTTGACAAAAATATAGTCGTATCAAATCTGATACATTAGGCAGTAAAGTATTAAACATGTTACTGATTATGAAATGAGACAAAGCATTTGTTGTTTTTATTTAAACATAGATGTACTCCGCATTTAGAGCATTTAACATGAGAAAATTAAGAACGCGAGGGAAATTTACATCTCTGTCTTGTTTGATAGTATATTGGCCAATGACCCACCGAATCTGTTCAAACGTCTATGGGTGGTACATGAGAGAAGACTGTAGATTTTTTCTTTTTTCTGTCAGCATTGATTCAACTGATTCCTTGGAAGGCCTGTCTCGCTTTCTACTGCTATTGTCAGCCTTACAAAGGCACTCTGCTATTTCGAGAAGAATATGAACCTGAGACATCAATTTCTCTGTTTCGTTCTGTGCTCGTCTATAAAGCAGCCATGTGTTGACAAGCGTCATATCAATTAGGTGGTAAAAAAGTCTTATGTACCATTTTTTTGATCTTAGCCTAATTTTGTATCTTCCAATAAAGCTGTCCATGGCATCCACCCCTCCCATGTGGGTATTATATTCTGGAACCAAGCTGGGACACTCAATTTGTTTGTATTTTTTTTGCTTTCTTTCCCATCATTTTACCTCAGTTAGAGGCATTTGTTGATAAAAAAGTGACTGGTTTGTTATCTAACCATATTACTGAGGATATATCGACTCCATCAACATTACAAACTCTTCTGAAGAACCTCTGTCTTTTTTTCTTAACTCTACCTCAGTTGGTAAGTTGCAATTCGGAATCCTTGGACGTCGAACCGTACCCAGCGAGTAAAAAGTTGTCAAAATTGACTCTGTAGTTTTGATTTGAAGGAACAATTCTGCATAGCCTAACAACGATGTTGGCACTAGAACCTAAATCGGTCTCTAATCTAATCGAAATTTTGAATAATTTTCGTTGCCAGTATACAGGGTGGCCACTTTTTTAATGGGATTGTATTAGTAATTTCCAAACCATAATAGTTAGAAAGTCGGTTAAATGGAGACATAATCTAGCGGTGAAAATTAATCGAAAATAGCATGCATGGTTCTTGAGATATTTCGATAAAAGGAAATTCGATCATTTTGGTTTTTTGGTTATCGTTCATTTATTTTCAGAACTACTAAAAAATATTTTAAAGGTTTTTTATTTGATAGTAAATTTTCTTTAATTTGACGTTTTCATATTTTGCATCCAAAGTTTCGTATTCTCCAGACCACCATCAACTTTTTTTTTTAAATATGGGCCTGGGTATTTTATAACATTATTTGAAATAACTTTTTATCCTGCATCCAGCGGTGTATTACACAATGGCATTCACTGATAGTTTTTGGGTAATATGGACCGTAATCCAAATTTTATTGGTACGGATCATCTTTATTGAATTTATAATCAGCGTTAATTTTTTCAGTGCATAATACTTCGAAGATAAAGTGATTATAATTAGGAAAAAATAAATGAGAATTAATAATTATTCAATTATTCGACTATTAAAAAGTATGTTTTGATAAGGTAAATGATTAAAAGATATTCTCGATTCTATTTTTGACAATACATACCTACCAAATTTGAAGGCAAAATATTATTTTATTACTGGCACAGCAATTCATATGATTTTAAACTAATATCATCTTACTTGTTATAAAATATAGTAGGCCGTGAAAACAATCCATATTACAAGAACTGCCACATTATTATTATGTTGTTCTTTATTGCTTTACGAAAATTTCTCATTGTTCAAAAGTTTTTTGTGTGTTTCTTGGTACCTAGTCTAACTTCAATATGGTAAGATACACTGCAGAAAAAAGACGAGATATGTACGAATTATACATCAAACTGAACAGAAATTCGTTCAGAGCAAAACAAAGGTACGAGGATTTATATCCCGACAGAATGCAACCAAATATAAAAAATTTTCGGCGTTTGTCTACAACTCTTCTCGAACATAATACATTCGATAAAGCCAGAGTTCCGTATGTTCGAAAAAAGGAGCCAGTCAACGATATTAATGTCTTAGCTGAAATTCGAATAAATCCAGGAGTTGGGTCGAGGACTATTGCAGGTGAATGTAACTTATCAAAAAGTGCTGTTAATAAGATAATCAAGAGACACGGATACCATGATTACAAATACCAAGCTGTACAAAAACTATATCGTAATGATCCTAAAAGAAGATTGCGATTTTGTAATTGGTTAAAACAAAAGGTAAGAATTAATAACAACTTTGCACACAATATCATTTGGGGAGACGAAACAACATTTACAAATTCTGGTATGTTCAATCGAAGAAATAAACATTTTTATGCCACGGAAAATCCTCACCTAATCCAAGAAGTGAGACATCAATATCGTTTCTCTTTGAATATGTGGTGCGGTTTGTTAAATAATAAATTACTGGGACCATACTTTATTGACGGAAACCTTACTGCAGAAAAATATTTAGATATACTGCAGGATATGTTAGATGATCTTCCTTTAGAGTATCGTCTTAACGATGGACAAGATGGATGTGGTCCACACAATTCAAGAATGGTCACGGATTATTTGAATCAGACTTCTCCCAATTCTTGGATTGGAACAAGAGGTCCAGTGGCGTGGCCTGCCAGATCGCCAGATCTGAATCCATTAAATTTTTATTTGTGGACGCGTCTCAAAAATAAAGTGTATAATACACCAAATGCAACAATTGAGATTCTCCGCGAAAAGATTGAAGATGCATTGGAAGATATCCAAGAAGAAGAAATAAGCAATAGCATAAGAAATATGAATATCAGAATTGCTAAGTGTATTGAAGAAGATGGCAGGTATTTTGAACAATTACTCAATTAATTTTATTGATATTTTCAAATAATTTGATTATGACTAACAAAAACTGAATTTCTTTTTGTTATCACTAATTGCGTTTTAAAATTTCTACATTACTATTGTTGTTGTTGATGAATTGTTTAATTTTCGAAAAATTACATAAAATTTGTAAGAATTGATTTTATTTTTTTATCGAGGAGCATGACATGTTGATTTAACTAAAGATTACTGTAACCAAGCGTAAATTAAATAAAATTTGAATTACGGTCCATATTACCCAAAAACCGTCATTAAATGCCATTGTGTAATACACCGCTAGATGCAGGACAAAAAGTTATTTCAAATAATGTTATAAAATATCCAGGTCCATATTTAAAAAAAATAAGTTGAGGGTGGTCTGGAGAATACGAAACGTTGAATGCAAAATATGAAAACGTCAAATCAAAGAAAATTTACTATCAAATAAAAAACCTTTAAAATATTTTTTAGTAGTTCTGAAAATAAATGAACGATAACCAAAAAACCGAAAAGATCGAATTTCCTTTTATCGAAATGTCTCAAGAGCCGGGCCTTCTATTTTCGATTAATTTTCAGCGCTAGATTATGCTTCGAGATAGGCAACTTTTTCTCCATTTAACCGACTTTCTAACTAGTATGGTTTGGAAATTACTAATACAATCCCATTAAAAAAGTGGCTACCCTGTATATTTAAAAATTATACGAGAATCCATCACTTCCGCATAACACATACAGTTTATAACCCCACTTGTGTGGTTTGGCCGAAAGATATTATTTTAAATGATGGCGTAGCACAAAGTTGCTCGTCTACAGAAAGACATTTATTCAAAAGTACTGAATGAAATCTGGCATTTAGAGATTCTATAACAGGTTTAAGCGTATGCAACTTATCATGGTCTGGACTTGCTCGGGGCAATATCTTGTCATTATCGTTGAAGTGCAGATGTTTTCGAATAAATTCAAAGCGATTTTGACTCATAGTCTCTTTGATTTGGGGAAAGCCTAGTTTTGTTGACCAGTAGCTTCGTACGTTGGGCATGTGAATAACTGAGACGTATATGCAGATCCCAATAAACTGTTTTATATCAGCTGCAGATAATGTGGCTGCTTTATTAGGATCTTTTTGGATATAGTAAAGGATTGATTCATCTGCAATTTTTTTAAATAAATTGTCATCAAATATTTTCATCCTTTTTTGTATGAAGATACCTACTTAAAATAGTATTTATCGATAATAATTTTTTTCACGTAGGCATTTTAACATGCTTATATACAAAAAACAGTACGAAAAAGATGACTGATACTAACGCATGCGCACAAAAATAAAATGTGATGAAAAGGCCTGTAGGGTGCAAATTTGTGAAAATAACAAAGCGAATTTATTAAGCGATTTTTTCTTCGTTTAAAAAAACATAGGAAATAAATATTTCAACTTTAGAAAAAATGTCGAATGTTTTTTTTACGACGGCAGTATATACTTCAATGGTTTGATCCAAATATCGACTGTTATAAGTTTCGGCGCTTTTAAACGGTATTCTGACACAGTAACGTTATCTTAATTTCATACATTTTGAGGGGCACTTTTTGCATATAGAAAAAGTTGTTCTCCTTACCTCTATAGCGACCGATACACTCGGTATTTAATTACTTTAAAATATAACAAAATGTACCTAATTTCATATAATACATCCATGAACATCAAACCATTAACAATTTATATGTTTAGGACTACTTTTGCAATATACTGTATGCAAAATACGAAGATAAAGTCAATGTAACAGGAATCATAGCTTGGAGTCTGATGGATAATTTTGAATGGTTTTCTGGATACACGTGAGTTTTTTTATCATATTTCCATTTTTTATACAACGAAGTAAAATAAATTATATTTTATCAAAGGACAATGGGCAAAAATGTATGGGAAATTGCCCCACTTCCAATAAGGATAAGTTGTATATCAATTGAAAGATCTTTTTAAGGAGAACATTTCTCTTTATTACGACTCATTTCAATTAGTTGTCCCTTCCGAGTTATACTATCCTAAATGTAACTAATTGCACGATAGGCCAGTGCTTATATTCTGTTATTTTAGTGCTTATTACAGGAAAATATTAGTAATTATTACTTCTTAGTAATATACAGGGTGTCCTTTAAAATGTGTCCCAAAATTCTCAGGCAGATTCCTTAACCAAAAAATGGAAAAAAAGTTCCTATAGACCTATGTCCTAAAGTGCCCCCTAAGCGAGCAACAGCCTCTCGAAATCATTTTTTTTATTTTGATTTTTTGAATTTTCTTAAAAATGGAAACAAATAAAAGAACCAAATTTTGGCTGTTAAATATGATCAATAATAGTGACCTTTTGACACCTTCAAAAAAAAAATTATTTCGTCAGGGGTGTACTTGGGAATTTTTTGAAAATTTTGATTATTCATAACTTTTTTGTGTTTTTGGTAATGACTTATCCATATTTTTTTTTACATTCTACATTGAAAACTACGTCAAAAAGGAATACTTGTTTGATCTCGATTGGAGCAGCCGTTTCCGAGAAAACATCATCCAAAGATATTCGTCCACTTTAGCTTAATTTTCAATTTTCCTAAATTACCTCGGTGAATCTCGTAAATAAAAATAACTTTTTTAGCTCTCTCTAAATAATTGTAGTTCAAATGTCGTGGTGGGACTATTTTTATTTAATAATAAGAAACGGTTTAAAAAAATATTTATTCTAAAAAAACAAATGAAAAAAAATTAAAGCAGATGCTCAATGTGGCGACCATTGGTTTCCACACACAAGCGCAACCGTCGCATCATAGACTGTCTTACACGAAAAAATACTTCAGGATTATTCCTAAGAACTTCGCAATGATGAAAAACTCGTTCTTCCAATTCTTCAACTGTTTCAACAGGACTGGAATAAACCAATGATTTTAAATAACCCCAAACAAAAAAATCCATTGGATTTAGATCTATTGAACGAGGTGGCCAGTTAACAGGACAACCTCTGCCAATTACTCTACCCTCAAATCTTTCGTTAAGGTGCTGTCTAGCTTCAAGGCTGTAATGTGGTGGAGCTCCATCATGCATAAAGCACATGTTATGTCTGATTTGAATCGGAATATTATCAAGAAGCTCATGTAAGTTATTTTCCAAAAAAAGCCTGTATGCTGCTCCATTTAACCTATTCGGCAAAACAAATGGTCCAATAAGGTAATTATCAATAACTCCAGCCCAGACGTTTATTGAAAATGTATCCTGGTGGTGACGTTCAACAACCGCGTGAGGGTTATCTTCAGCCCATTCATGCATATTTCGAAAATTTATTATACCATCTCTAGTGAAACCAGCTTCATCGGTAAATAGCACTTTATTAAGAAACATTGCATCTTGATTACATCTTCCAAGAAACCATTCAGAAAAGATAACTCGCGGCTCATAATCAGTAGCTTTAAGTGCCTGAACTTTTTGAATGTGATAAGGGTACAATTGTTGTTCACGCAAAACTTTCCATACCGTGTTACGTCCGACTCCCACTTCTGAAATTAAATGAGAGAATCTGTGTAGTGAATAGTTAAGAAAGAGAATCCATTGATTTGGGAAATCAGATTTTTTTTGCATAACGCAACTCTTTTCGTTACGAAAAGTCGTGAAATGTAAGAGAAGCAATAACAAGTAAAAAAACTAGTTTTATACGATAAGGTACGGGGTAGCTAAAATAATAAATAAGTAATTACTTACCATTTGCTATTTTTCTGGTACTTGTCGATGGGGTTTCAGCTACCCTATCCAAAATTGCTTCTTCCAAAGCAGGAGTTCTCACATAATTTTGTCTTCCACTGTTACTAGAGTTTTTCTTAAATGTACCAGTTTCCCGAAGTCTATCGTCAATTCTAGAAAACGTCTTAGCGCATGGAAGATGCCTATTTGGAAAGCGCTCCTGATAAAGTCTGCGAGCTTCATTGGCATTTCCAGAAGCGAGTCCAAAACATAAGTGCATGTCCGTCATTTCGCCGAATGTGTAATCATTATTGTAGTTATTGTGAGCCATTTTAAACAAAATAATAACAATACAACGAATCGCACCAGAACACTTTTAGAAATAATGTTTAACTGAAGAAACATTTTTATCAGTGAGCGAAAAAAATTATCCATGAAACACAAAAACGCCAAAAAAATACATATTTTTACTTTTTTATTCTAAACAGCTAAATACAAACCTTATGGTCTTCATAATAAATAAATGGGAACTAAATTTTTAAATTTTATTTAGAGAGCTAAAAATAGTATACAGGGTGATTGATTAGTGTGAGGAAGCTCTGTAGATCTGTTATAATAAAAGTAGGCAGCTTTAAGCTTCACATTTTAAAATTAGTTACGATGTGACAGGGTGTTTCATAAGGCCGTGCCAAATCAAAGTTATGTTTTTTAAATGGAACACCCTGTATATTTTTATATTTTTAGAATCTGCTCGATAATCTGATTTCAATGATATATCACACTTGTTATCTAATATGAATAGTAAAGGATCTACAGCTACTCAAAAATCACATTTTTTCAAATTCAGGTGGCTGTTGTAGCCAAACAGTTGGAAATCGAGGAAAACGGCTTACAGTCCCTATCCTAACTTTTTAAGGTCTATTCAGTGACATAAAATACATATTATTTGATACAGGGTGATCAAAAATCCAAAATCACATCCGATTTTTGATCACCCTGTATCAACTAATATTTTTTGCCACTGAATAGACCTTCAAAAGTAAGGATAGGGACATGTAAGCCGTGTTCCTCGATTTCCAACTTTTTGGCTACAACAGCCAAAATTGAAAATTAACCTAAACTGCACGAATATCTTTGGATGATGTTTTCTCGGAAACGGCTGCTCCAATCGAGATCAAACAAGTATTCCTTTTTGACGTAGTTTTCAATGTAGAATGTAAAAAAAAATATGGATAAGTCATTACCAAAAACACAAAAAAGTTATGAATAATCAAAATTTTCAAAAAATTCCCAAGTACACCCCTGACGAAATAATTTCTTTTTGAAGGTGTCAAAAGGTCACTATTATTGATCATATTTAACAGCCAAAATTTGGTTCTTTTATTTGTTTCCATTTTTAAGAAAATTCAAAAAATCAAAATAAAAAAAATGATTTCGAGAGGATGTTGCTCGCTTAGGGGGCACTTTAGGACATAGGTCTATAGGAACTTTTTTTCCATTTTTTGGTTAAGGAATCTGCCTGAGAATTTTGGGACACATTTTAAAGGACACCCTGTATAAACAATTATAATATCCGGGTATATCATAAGATGCTGTCGAGTATTTTATTCGCCACGTGTATCCTTTATCAAATGGCCTCTACGTGTTGGTAACACAGCCCCACATATGCTCTCCAAAGGATCAGGACCAATGGTTTAAGACCAAGGTAATGGACTAACATAATAATACAATCATACATATTACTACCCCATTTACATTAGAACGAATATAAAGCCATATAAAGCCACATACAGGGTGGGGCATCCTATATGCGTTGGTCCAGACTATGACATTATTTTTTTCAAATTACGTTTTTGCAGAAAGATGAATATCTGTTAGACCTCTAATTAAAAAATATTTTGGAATTTACAGTGTGCTTCAAAAAGTTTCTATCTAAAAAGTATTAACATTGAAAAATTTTAAACATTACAACCGTTTTAATTACTTAGTACAATATAATATTAATACAAAATGAAAGTAATAGGTAGAAGGAAATTATCATGCTAGCTAGTGCATGCCTTTCAGCTAAACCAAAGTTAGATTATATCATTTACAACTTGGCAACTATGCATTTTGTCAATTCGAGATTTGATTTTTTGTTTAGTTGTTACAATGACAAGTGTCCTTATGACAACAGTTGTTCCGTAACTGATTTCAACGAAAGTTTAATTAAATTATCTATAAGTTGGCAACTATACATTTCCATACCACTGAATTTGGGTTTTTTGTTTAGTTGTTACCATGAAAACTGTCTTTATGCGAACAGCTTCTCTGAAACTGATTTCTGCTAAACTATAGTTAAATTAAAGCATCTGTAACTTGGCAACTACTCATTCCTTTACTACGGTATTTGGGTTTTTGTTTACTTGTTACCATGATAAGTATCCCTATGGCAACAGTTTGTCCTTAACTGATTTCAGCTAAATTACATCATGAATAAGTTGACAACTACGCGCTTCCTCACCACATGATTTGTATTTTTGTTTAGTCGTTACCATAACAAGCGTCCCCATGGCAACAGTTTCCCATAACTAATTACAGCTAAACTAAAGTTTAATTAAATCATATAACTTGGTAACTACGCATTTTCTCACCACGGGATTTGAATTTTTGTTTAGTCGTTAACATGACAAACGTTCCCATGGCAACCTTCCTCCACAACTGATTTTAACTTAACTAAAATGAAAATTAAATAATGTATAACTTGGCAACTTCGCATTTCCTAATCACGGGATTTGGGTGTTTGTTTATAGTCCAATCATTATAGTAAGTTCACCTCGGAATTCGAGATACCCAGCTGTAAGTCTCTAAATACTTGTATATTGACACCCTAAAAGTTGTCTCAAAACCTACATATAGTAGGGTGTACGCATCTATTAAATTTCAAGGTCAAAGGTCACAAAAATCGGTTTTTTGCGCTTTTTTTGTAAATATCTCATTTCCTATGGGTTTTTTGCTATTTGTATTTATTATCAATATTGTAGAATAAAAAATTCTCTAAAAATTTTGTTTAAAAAAATTTTTCATACGGTGAACCGTTTTCGAGATAGATGACGGAGAGCGCGCGGTCACAGCATCACTTCAGGTCAACCGGTGCCTCCGGTCGAAAACGCGCCATATATAGTTGATGAAATATCGATAAATCAATGATTATAAATATTTGTCAATTTTTATTAACTATTATATTATATTTTATCATTTTTTTCCTAACCTATCCACTTTTTATTTAGTATTAACTTATTTAACAACACTTACCTGCCCATGTAATTGCAAAATTGTTAATGAAAATATAGGAATTATATTTGAATTTTAACCTAATTAATATTAATAAATTCTTACATGATGAAAAAAAAAAACAAATAAATTATGAATTAATCTTTTTATTAAAAATTTTCATTCAATACATTTATTTTTATTAAACGTAAAAAAATGGAATAAAAGTTACAAAAACCACAATTTATAATTTTAATAATCTTCTTCCTCTTCATCGTCGTCTTCCGGCTGCTGGTAAATTTCAAACTGGTCTTCATTATCGTCTTCAACGACATTTCTCTCAAGTTCTTCCATGATTTCGGGGTCAAAGGTTCCATCTTCGTTAATGTCGCTCTGATATGGTAGAGCATTGAAACAAGCTTGCCCATTACATTGGCCACAAGCTAAAGAGCATTGCAAGCCCGCTTTCCTGCATTAGCATCGCGAACCACAACCACTCTTGCAGTTGCAGAAAATTGTATTTAGCAAATCTTCTAGAGCAGGTGGTAAAATTATCATGATAGGCTCCAGAAAATCGTTTCGCATTGCCCAACTCCATACCTGGGGATCCAAATCATGCCTTAACCAAGTTTGAACTTAATAATATACACGTTTGAAAGGTTGATGAGCAGCTGCTTTTGTTGGTGGAATATTTGAAAGCTGCACAGGTTAATTAAGTTTTGTAGACTTGACGTAATGCATATAACGAAGATGATCGAGACTTTTCACAGATTTCGGAGCATTATAGACTGCCAATAAGATTTGAGTTCCACTCTCTAATAATCTCTGGGCCGAACAATTTTCTTTCTCAAATGCTGCAGCTAGTTCATTCAAATTTGTCAGTTTCTCAAAAACTTTAAAAAATGATTTTTTCCCTTTTTAAAAAGCGCAGAAGTTGTGTCACAGCCACTTAATGCGTGCAGAAATAAAATATGTGTTTTGGAATGAGGATAATTATCAAAACTTTTAGTCAAGTATATCCCCGTTTTTACATTTCCTTTCCCAACTTTTTTAAAGAAAATGTCTTGTTCGTAAGACAGTGTACGTCCAATTAAAATGACAAGTAAATCAATATCTTGTCCTATTATAACTGCAGTTTTTTCAGAATTTGATTCTTCAATTGCAGTTTCAACAATAAGAACATCAGCATTATCTCTGGCTTGTTAAGTAGTAATATTTGCAGCTTGTAATTTTTCAATTAACATATTAATGAGCATATCTTTGTTATTTCGATTTGATAAGAATTTTTCTTGAGTAACTGGTACAACTATTGTTTTATTTTCTCTGCTGCTCCATAGCTTTTACGTTCTTACTGAATTTTTTTAAACAAAATTTGTAGAGAATTTTGTATTCTTCAATATTGATAATAAATACAAATAGCAAAAAACCCATAAAAAATGAGATATTTACAAAAAAAGCGCAAAAAGCCGATTTTTGTGACATTTGACCTTGAAATTTAATAGTTGCGTACACCCTACCATATGTAGGTTTTGAAATAACTTTTAGCGTGCCAATATACAAGTATTTACAGACTTACAGCTGGGTATCTCCAGTTCCGAGATTCTTACCTAATTTAAGCTTAAATGACTGGACTATTAGTCGTTACCATGGCAAGCCTGGGAGGGGGGGAACAGAATTTATGTCAGCACCCACTAACAAAAGAATTTTCAGGGTTTTTAACAAAGAAAGAAAAACCTGTGTTTTGTTACTTGCAATATCATACAGTGTTTCTACTAAAGTTGGAAACATGGGAATTTTTTTTATTATTGGTTTTGTGAAAAAATTTAAATGTGATAAAAAGTTTTACATGGTCTAAAACTTAAAATGCAACCATCAGATATCAATTTTTTTCAAGCTATATACCAGGTTTGTCAAAAAATATGAATTTTACTCAAGAGTAAAGTACCTACCTTTATTTTTTACAATACAGGATAATGTTATAAACTAAAGGTATTTTGAACTAAAAATATGCAAATATAACCATTTAGCATTAAAATTCAGATCTGATGATTATTTATTTATAGCTACAAATAATTTATAATGTAAAACGTAAATAATCACCTAACCTGAATTTTTATGCTAAATAAATGTAATTGCATATTTGGATATAACTTTTAATTCTAAATAACTTTACTTTGTAACATTCTACTGTATTTTAAAAAATAAGGTTCTTTACTCTTGAATAAAATTTACATTTTCTGACAGACCTCGTATACGGCCTAAAAAAATTGAATCTGATGATTGCATTTTAATTTTTAAACCATGCAGAACTTCTTATCAACAATAATTTTTTTCAGAAAACCAATATTAAAAATTTTTTTCATATGGTTTCAACTTAAGTAGACACACTATACAGGGTGTTATTGAAATACACGTACATATTAAAATGGGGAATAGTATGTAATGACCAAAAACGATTGGCACCAATTTTAACTTCAAATTCTAAAATTTAAATATTGGGGAAGAGTCCCCTTTTCCGACCTACTAGTTTCCATATTTAAAGAAGTAAAATAAATCGAAATTGAACTTACCCATAGAAATTGCACTGTTGCCGTAGCAAAACCAATTAATTCAAAATAAAGTTTATTACAGTAATTGTTCAAAATGCCATCCATTATTATTTACACACACTTGCAATCGTCTTTCCAAAGAACTTTGAACATTAGAAATTAGTCTTGGATTTTGTCGTAGTTCCTCGGCTACCGCATTAACTTTATTGGTTAATTGTTCAACACTATTAATAGGTTCATTATAAACCAGTTGTTTCATGTGACCCCACAAAAATAAATCGCATGGATTTAAGTCCGGAGATCTCGGAGGCCAGTTAGTAGGTCCATTTCTGCCTATCCACTTTTGAGGAAATCTAATGTTCAAAAACTGCCGTACGTTTAAATCAAAGTGAGGAGGAGCGCCATCTAGTAGGTACCGCATCCGTTGCCTTAATTGTAACGGTATCTCTTCTAGGAGTACTGGCACAATATCTTCTAAAAAGTGGAGATATCCTGGCCCATTTAATCTGTTCAGGAGAACATAAGGCCCGATTAAATACTGATCTATTATGCCAGCCCAAACATTTATTGAAAATTTTCTTTGATGCCCAGTTTCCCTAATGGCGTGAGGATTTTCATCACTCCAAATATGCGTATTGTGCATATTGAACACGCCTCGTCAGTATACAATAATATTTTTAGAAAATCAGGAATATCAACACATTTTTGAATCATCCATTCACAAAACTCCACTCTCTTTTCTTCATCACCTGGATATAAGGCCTGGACTTTTTGGATGTGATAAGGATGTAAACCTTGTTCTTTAAGTGTCCGCCACACAACAAATGAGGACACTCCAATTTCAAGACCTAGTCTTCTACAACTTAATTGAGGCCGGTTTTCAACAGCTTCCAATATTTCTTCTTCGACCGCCAATGTTCTTTGTGTTCTTGTTCTCCCTCGATCTGCATTGACACTATCAAATTTTCCATGGTCTCTTAGATGCTGAACAGTTGAAATAAACGTACGACAGTCCGGAATTCTCCGATTTGGAAACCGTTCGCGATACAGGATTTGTGCTTGCCGAGAATTTTCTCCAGCTGTCCCATAAACCAGCACTATATCCGTTAGTTCAATATTCGTAAATAGTGGCAACGTAAAAAAATATTTAAAAGTAATCGTAACAACACTTTTTACCAACTTGGAAATGACGCGCTCGTGTTAGCCAGATTCGTAAATCAACTAAAATTTTAATAATCTATAGTTTCAAAAATGTATAGTTTAAAAACAATCATTTATCAAATATTCTAGTTTTTTGATAACAAGGGTAGTAAAAACCAGTCTTCGGAAATAGAAATTAATTCGAAAATCTTGGCAACATGGTTATTTCTTACAAGACTAGTTTTCTTATCATCTGACAAAAACTTGCATATTAATTACTGTTGATGTTTAAAATAGGTAAATAAACCTAATTTATATAGGTCATCCTCAACATATCAGTGAAGTACGTTTGTTTTAGAATTAATTTTCAAAAATTAATAACTCCCTTAATAAGGGGTATTTTTAAAAAATAATATTTTTCTACATTCAGTGGGGATCTGCGCAATACCCAGTTTTAATATGTACGTGTATTTCAATAACACCCTGTATAACTCGGAACGGACAGACAATGGAGAGAAGTCATAATAAAAACAAATGTTCTTCTTACCGATATCTTTCATTTGACATATATCTTACTCCTATTGGGAGGTGGGTCAAAACTGCCCATTCTCCTGTAAGACAAACAATCTTCTACATAATGCAAATATTATCGAAACACCTCTTAACCCTTCAACGGCTAGCGTTACTTATATGTATCGCTAAGAAAGTAGTGCAAAACGTAACAACAGCGTATTATCATTATTGTAAACGATGCGAGTATTGGTCATAGACAGAAAGGAGAAGGTTTGAATAATAGGCGGGAAAACAGCTACCCTGGTACTGGTTAGTTTGTCGTTAAAAGCCGACGAAAGAACTTGTTGAAGTGAGTTTAATAGCTAGTGCCGCCAAATTAGAAAAATTCAATGCCAAACTTAATCTTATAAATTACGGCAGTGAAAAATGGACTTTTGACTAGAGTAAGATATGTCTATCATTTGTTTTTAGGTTATGAAGTAAAATATTGTTAAATTAGACTAATAGTCTAGTCAGCCTTGTATGTTGCAGTATAGTTCTTATAAAATCTAATTTAAGTTTTTTTTAAATAAAGCTATAAAATAGTAGTAACGCTATGCAGTGATATGCATATGATATGCAAAATATTGTGAATTTTTACACTGGCATTTTTTTGTTTCTAGACGTGTATTTACTTTGGAAAAAGCTATCCAAATGGCATATGATGATGATGATATTGATGTTCACGAAATATACCGGGTGTCCGCGCGAAAACTTTAAATGGAATTATTTCTGGTGTTTTAAAATATATCGACTTGAAATTTTGGAAGGTCATTAAGGAAGTAGGGGGTAAATTAATAGTGTATAAGATACCACAACAACGTGATATCTGCCGCCCCCAGCCACCCCCGGTTCAAAAGTTTAAATGACACCCTGTATTTTTTTAACATATTCTGAAAGAGCGTAGTTTATTTAGTATCTCTATGTGAAAAAATTACTTAATTACATAATGAACTTTGAAAGATATTTACAGCTAAAGGTTCAGATACCAGATATTCAAATATCGAAAGCAAAAAATAATAGCAAGCCATGAAAGCTGCTTCGTTGCTTGAACTGTCAAATAATATTGTTTGTGACACTTCTGTTTACTCGTTAGTACAAAAGTTTTCGAAAAAATTTGACTTAGTTTAAATTAAATAGCTAAAAAAAATAGAAAAATGGTTTACAGTTTAGAAGAAAGAACTGAAATTGTAGTTTTATATGGGATTGCAAACAGAAACTATTCGCAGACGGCAGCAATATTTAACGAAAACCATCCCAACAAAAATGTATCTGCTGTTTATGTAATTAATCTAATACAAAAAATTTTTGAAACTGGATCGGTAAATAATAAAAAACGTGATATGAATAATCGTGGAGCACGAGATGAAGCAACGCAAGTTGCAGTTCTTGGTCACGTAAATTTAGACCCACAGCTTTCAGTTAGAAAATTATCAGAAGCTTCGAGAGTGGCAAAAACAACGTGTCATAAAATATTAAAATTAAATAAAATGCATCCTTATAAAATACAGCTTCATCAAGAGTTGGGCGACGATGACTTCTATAGAAGAGACCAATTTTGTGAAACTATGACAGGCATGATTCGGCAAAATAGAAATATTTTGCGAAATATTTGTTTCAGTGACGAAAGTTGCTTTTCCTTAAATGGTTTCGTAAATAGACACAATTGTCGATATTGGAGCGATGTTAATCCCTACGTTTTCCGAGAAGGCCACACGCAACGTCCCCAAAAAATTAATGTATGGGCTGGAATTCTAAATAACCAAATAATTGGTCCAATTTTCTATCATGAGAATTTAACTGGGCCTAATATCTCGAGTTTTTAGAAGAATTAATACATCCTCTTATCATTCAGTGCTTGGAAGAAAACTTAGATCAAATGCAGGAGGGTCAATTATACTTTCAGCAAGACGGAGCTCCTCCTCATTACTGTTTAGAAGTAAGGCAATATTTAAATACCGTTTTTCCAGGACAATGGATATGTCGTAGGGGTCCTATTGAATGGCCAGCTCGCTCCCCAGACTTGACCCCACTGGATTTCTTTTTATGGGGACATTTGAAGTCTGTTGTTTACAGGACACCACCATAATCCATTGATGATTTGCGTAATAGAATCATAGAGGAATGTAGAGATTTAACACCACATGTCTTTGAAAATATTCGGAACGCTTTCGAGAATAGACTGTACTATTGTTTAAATGTAAACGGTGATCATTTTGAACATTTGATTTAACTAAAAAAATAAAGAGTCCTTACTTTAGTTTATAAAGCGAAATTTTGTTGGTCTATAAGAATACCTATTTTTGTGATAAGTTGTATTTTTTTGTGATAAGTTGTATTTTTTTGTGATAAGTTATATTTTTTTGGATAATTAGATTTTTTTGTTTCTATCTGCTTTAATTATTTCGAAATTTGTCTACTGTCCAAGGTTACTAGTTCTTTTTTTTAATATCTGGTATCTGAACCTTTAGCTGTAAATATCTTTCAAAGTTCATTATGTAATTAAGTAATTTTTTCACATAGAGATACTAAAAAAACTACGCTCTTTCAGAATATGTTGGAGTGGTATCTTATACACTATTAATTTACCCCCTACTTCCTTAATGACCTTCCAAAATTTCAAGTCGATATATTTTAAAACACCAGAAATAATTCCATTTAAAGTTTTCGCGCGGACACCCATACTCAGCATCCTGATGCACAAATACTGATCGACGAAGATTCGGGAAAGGAGGATGGTGACGGATTTCTTGATAATCTTAGTGGTAGACAATTATTGCCAAAAGCTGAGCTAGTGCTTTAAAGCTTAGATACTGTTGATGAACCAGAAGAAATTATAAATTGCCCTGCTAATGTATCCAATGCAGATGATGTATTTCTACGACCAGGACTGGAACAAATAACATGGAAAAGAAAAATATTATTTTATGAAACAGACTGTAGCAAGTAGTTATTTGGAAATATTTGAGGAATTTTTAGATGACGAAATAATTGGTTGCTGTTCCAAGTGTCCAATAAATATGCCATTTTCTGTAACCAACCAAATCCAAGAATATGATGAAAGAGGAAATGAAATGTGCAATCGGCATTTTAATTGTTACAGGCTACAATGAGTTGTCAAGACGATACTTCTACTGGAATTCTGAGGGGGACATAAAAAACTGTATGGTCAGTAAGTCTATAAGAAGGGTCAGATTGAGCCAATTCATAAAATATTTGCAATGTGCTGACAACTACTTGCAACCTAACATTCAGAAGTAAATGTGGTAGTTACGCTAATGAATTTGCTAAAATTTAAATTTATTGAAAATTGGATTCCCAAACAAGACTTGGACTACGACAAATCTATGATTAAATATTTTGGGAATCATTCATACAAACAATTTATACGCGGCAAACCAATAAGATTTGAAGTGTCTCAATTCCATCTCCGGTTACTTGGTAAACTTCGATATATACCAGGGAAAAAATCCAAGAGCAAATACAAATAATTTTGGAAAGTGTGCTGCTCCAGAAAACATGAAGAAAATTCGTTTTAAATTGTACTGTGACAACCTTTTTACAAATTTTAATTTACTTTTTAACCTAAAACAAAAAGGATAGGATGGTACGGGAACAATGAGATAAAACAGGGTACCAAAAAGTTGTACATTGCCGCAAAAGAGTCAGATTGCTAAAACAAAGAAAAGGGGAGATGTGGTTTCCATTAATGATAAAGAAGATGGAATTATTTTGGTTAAATGGATGGGCAATATTATGCTGACACTGCTGTCTACATTTCTACATAGTATAAACCCAACAATTTAGGTGAAACGTTACTCCCAGGCTACGAGTGCCACAGCCTCGACTAATATCTAAGCACAATCGCTGAGTGAGAGGTACAGTCTTCATAGATTATAAATAACGAGGAACAGGATTTCAATCAGGCGAAAAAAGTGGTGGTGGGCCATTTTCACCTCGCTTCTGGATGTTACCGTAGTAAATGCGTGCATTTATCACCGTTTTCTCAATTAGAATTTCGAACAGAAATTTCTCAAACATACCTGAATAAATTTGGTGTTGCACCGCAAAAGGAGCTGGAAGGCAAATGACTGCCAAATCTAGTATAACCCTTAACAGGGTTTCGTACATCCTGAAATATGATCGGCTTAACCACTTACTAATCAATATTTATAATAAAAAGAGACGGCGCTGTGCTGGAGAGGGATGCATTACCAGTACATGCACCATGTGCACATACTTTGATTACTATACGAGGCAAGAGAGAGGCCCGATACGTCCAACATAGGGCGCGGCCATTTTGAACCCTGTGACACAGTTTACAGCTAGAGATGGGTTGCGACGAAATTTTCGTGTCGCTGCGACAAACAGCGACTGCTCCGAAAAAGTCACAGTTACAAATCGCTGCGACTTTTCGGAGCGATATACTAGATCGCGACTTGTGACCTGTGTCACGTCCTCACATAAGAAATAGCTGCTAATTTTTTAAATCGTTGTATTTTCTTCGAAGCAGTTTTAATGACAGTAATTTTTTCATGTCTTTGGTAATCTACGCTCTTTTGTACAATATATTTTTTAAAAATATAATAATAAATTTAATTTTTATAAAATAAAATTTAAATATTAAAAAACGGTCGATTACTATTGCCGCCAAGATACAAGTCTCGTACGAAAATATGTTAATTTATCATGGTTTAAGACCCCCTTCAAAGGGCAGCTCAAAAAAACATTTTTTAGAGGTCGCCCAAGTTTTTTTTTATATATACAAAATTATTGCTTTCGAAGTTTTCGAGCGACCTTAAAATCTTAATATTAAGAATTAATTTCAGTTTAATATATTGAGCTAAAAATTTAAGAATTTTTTTGTTTTTTAGGGCACAAAATTCTACCGTCATGAGCAAAAAAATTTGAAAAAACAATTCAATTTTGACTAATTTTGAAATTTTTAAAAATTTTGAGCGACGACCCCTAAAAATTTTTTTTGAGCTGCCTTTTGGAGGGGTCTTAAAACATAATAAATTACCATATTTTCGCACGAGACTTAAAAAAAATAGTCGTTTTTTTTGCGCCACCCTATTGTAGATGTCCTATTTGTTTTATACAAATTTCAGCGACTGCGATTAGAAGCATATAATAGTTTTCGTTCTGATCGCAGTTCCAGTTCACATCAGATAAATATGCGATGCGACATTTAATGAAAACGTGCCTAAATCAAACCCAGCTCCAAAAAGTTGCAGTGATTTTGAAAGAACCGGAGCGGTTTGTTCCAGCGACAGGAAAGTAGCGGCGACAAAATCGCTGACAGCGAAATCGCAACACATCTCTATTTACAGCTAAAGAATCAGATCGCTCACTCTGCGTCGGCACTTTGGATCTCAATGTTTCAGTTTATACACTGTGCAACTCGGATAATACAATATATGACAACCGCCTATAATAAAACAGCAGTCTTCTGCGTATCCTGAATTTGTAACCCTGGAGTGGATGTTATTTTGGAACTTTCAACTGGTCCGAGTGAGCTAACTGATTCTTTAGCAATAAACTGTGACTTCAAAAATAATATTCACTGACACTGACAGCAGCAAGCAAAATATCAGGTGCGTTTTAATCATCCGCTTCTGCTTCCGGAATTGACGGTTTAGTCGTTTTAACCTGTCAGATTAAAACAAGAAAACCAACAATTCCGAAGCAGAAGCGGATGATTAAAACGCACCTATTAAAAATATTGCGCCAAGATGTAGGCAACACGTAATGAGGGTTCAAAATGGCAAAAAGGCACTCAGAAAGCTACGCAGTGCGACCATTCTCCGTATAATAAAATAAAATCAAAGTATGTGACCATGTGTAATAAATGTGATGTGGGGTTATGTTTACAATGTAACATAATTTTCCACAAAAATGAACTTGGATTTGTGTGCCATAAACGGCTTGTGTTTTTAGTGTATTAAAAAAGTGTAACGTTAATAAAAATCTATTTTTAAAACATCTACTGAATTTTTATCGGTTTTATCAAAAATAAAAAATCTTGCCCTTTAAGGGTTAATCGCCTTAGTAGATTGTATAACACTTCCTATAACAAAAAGTTATTAAATATTAATTATAATTTTGGTAAAACCGAGAAAGCTAGTGCCTTTTCTACTGTCGCATCAACCAGAACCAAACAACCTCTTTCTAAATTATCAAAATTATCCAAAATATTTGCTATTTTGCAATGTATTTAACCATTTTCAAATCAACATATTTTGAGTTGCATCTGACTAGTGTTCTGTGATGCTTATTTACAATTAGAAAATGTTTTTCTTGAATGTTCTAATTCGGTTTTTCGGGTATTATTCAGACGTATCCGAACTTTTGATCTACTCACATGTTGCGCTGCTATCTCATATACACTTATCCTAGAATGTCTTCATATTCGCAAACAGTTATTGTCCTATTCAGGGCCCTAACTTCTGATTTCGTATTTTAGGTCTCATTTTGGATTGTACTATGTCAATTCCAAGGATCCTAAGAAAACAAGAGTACCAAAGAAGTCTGTAAAATTTTTTCAACAACTAACCAAAACAAGAAAATTGAAATGTGATAAACCAAGTAGAGACTGGGCAGGTCCAGTACAATTTAATAAGAAGGGCAAACCTATTTTCCGGGAAACACATCATGACAGACTATTTCGAGCCGTAGAAAAATGTTGATTTATCTGTCTATATATGACATATTTGTTAGGTATGCACTTATGTACTGTTAACTTAATGTTGTCACATATAACGATAATAAAGATTTGTTATAAAGTCAAAATTTATTTATTTTTAACAGTTGCTGTGGACCAGCAAATTATATTTTAGGATTTTTTTATACCCTTTAAGCTAAGACATCTCTCTGCTTCTCCCTGAGGAGTTTCAGTAGATACCCAGATTCAATCCTCGGTTTAGGGCTTCATTAAATCAGTTTTGGGGTTCAGACTGCTTCCTCTCCTCTGGAGTTCTCGTGGTGGCACTGCATTCTTCCATCCATTCTATGGTCTAAGTGGATTCCGAGCTGTGAAAATTCGGTCACCCACTCAAATCGTAACTGGAGCCTCACTGTTGCAGACTTGTGATCGATGTTTTGAATATCTTTTATAGCACCCAGCGCCCCGAAGTAACTCTTGGAGGAATTGGATATCCCTCTTTAGTTAGTTAACCTTATATTTATATTAACTGTAAGTTCTGGTGTTTGGGTCACACGAATTATTCCACGAAATTAAATATGTAGTCAGTTTTGCCAAAAGTCGGGTAGTATCCGGATACTTCTGTATCCGGATACAGTATCCGGATACTTTATGTGTATCCGAAAGCTGTATCCGGATACTTTTCAAATTTTGTATCCGGTATCCGTATCCGTGACCAAATTTGTAAGTATCCGGATACCGGATACTTTTTTCGGCATTCGGATACTTTTAAATTATTTACCACAATCGTAACTGATCCATTAAGAGGAAGTAATACCCTTAAAAATACTTGATTTATATTTCTCAAGCGATTTAAATGAATTTTTTTTTCACATTTTACACGAAACTCTATAATAATTTTTTAATTTAAGCTGATTTGCCTAGATAAATATATATATTTTTTAATTCCGCTCAATTTTAAAAAACTGGCTCCCCACTAATCTAAATAATGACATTATCTAACCATTCCTGAAATTTAAAATTTCTACTTTTTTCTATTAACATGTAAAATTATTTTAAAAATCCATTTTTAAAGTAATTTTAAAAAAGTAAAAATAAATTTGAAATTTTAGGAATGGTTACATAATCATTAAATAGATTTATCGGGAGCCAGTTTTTTAAAAAAGGGCATAATTAAAAAATATATACTTTTTCTAGGCAGATCAGTTTAAAATAACAAAAATATTAAGATTAAAAATTTCGATATATAGAATTTCTTGAGATTTATATAGACACGACACTGGCTGGTTTTTGGCGCGGTTCAGGCGCGACTCGCTTTATTTACGCACCTTTATGTTTTATTATTAAGTTTGTTTTAAGGTTTTATATTCACAGAATAAAAATAATAAACAATTTATTGAGTAGTTTTTTCCTGTTTCTATTATATCGCCTTCCATTTTCGATAATTTATTTTTGCCTAGTATTGTTTATTGTTACACGTAATCAATCGTATTGCATAAGTATGAAAACATTATTTTAACTCACTTTAAAAGTATCCGTAAAAGTATCCGAGAAAGTATCCGAAAAAAGTATCCGGATACTTGTATCCGAGTACTTTTTAGGTGAAAGTATCCTAAAAAGTATCCGGATACATTGTAAGTATCCGTATCCGGTACTCGGATACTTTTTTCCTGTATCCGACCCAACTCTGGTTTTGCCAAAAAAACAATAACTGTGATTTTCTAGTTAATTGTATGAACCCAGCAAACCATTCTGTTACATGTTCCCTCCTGTTACATAACTAAGAAGGATAAAATATACTTAGACTGTCTTGCACGCACTTTTATGTGTTATTTATGGAACCGAACACCTAAGTTCAAACTTAGCACCATAGTTATATACCATGTATATAATTATAATATATGTTACAAAAATTACATATCCGTTATATAAATTTCCTCACATAAAGAACATATCAATTTATATATCTATGTGTAATCTACATTAAAGTAACAATTTGTACTTAAATTATTTCGTACAAAATGTTACATATCGCATATATACATAAATGCTTTTGACCAAACGGTCCTTGAAATACGCATATTTTTTAGGTAGGTAAGTAGGTATATCTGGTGCATTATTTTTAGTAGCGTTTCAATGTTCAATGGCGGCTATAGGCGTTTTATGGAGGTACCTGTGGCATTTTTGGATTTTTTGTGAACAATAGCAGGTATGTTGTGTTTTTATAATGGAATTGAGTTATTATATGTGTGTGCTATATTTCGATGATACATTTGAGGTGTAAATATTAATTTTTGTTCTTTTCAGGTCATGCTTTATGGGGCCCTAAATTTTGAGGCCGTGAATCGTCGTTAATAGCAGATATTTTGTGATTTTTATGATGAATTTGGGTTATTATATTTGTTTGCAATATTTTTATAATACATTTTTGGTTTCGGTTATGAATTTGTCCAATAAAATTATTGATATACCTAACAAATACGTTTAAATTACTTTTCTTTATCCTCCAAATATTTTCGACGTTTTTTTTTTTTTAAGTATTTGTCATACAGTGTGTCTACTTAAGTTGGAACTAAGTGGAAAACTTTTTTATTATTGGTTTTGTGAAAAAATGTATTCGTGATAAAAAGTTCTGCATGGTCCAAAACTTAAAATGCAACCATCAGATATCAGTTTTTTAAGCTGTGTACGAGGTTTGTCAAAAAATATGAATTTTTCTTAAGAGTAAAGTACCTTTATTATCTTTTACAATACAGAAAAATGTTATGAAGTAAAGTTATTTTGAATTAAAAGTTATATTCAAATATGCCCTCCGGCCATTTAGCATTAAAATTCAGGTTTGGTGATTAATTAATTTATAACTACAAATAATGTAAAACGTAAATAATCACCTAACCTGAATTTTCATGCTAAATGACTGTAATTGCATATTTTAATATAACATTTAATTCAAAATAACTTTACTTTATAATGTTTTTCTGTATTGTAAAAATAAAGGTACTTTATTCTTGAGTAAAGTTCATATTTTTAGACAAACCTCGTATACAGCTTAAATAAATTAATATCTGATGATTGCATTTTAAGTTTTGGACCATGCAGAACTTTTTATTTAGAATACATTTTTTCACAAAACCAATAACAAAAAGGTTTTTCATATGGTTTCAACTTAAGTAGACACACTGTATAACTAATACCTACATTTTGAGACGACACATTTACATACTTTCATTTATATAACATTTATAATACTAATGTTATATGAAAAAAGTGATGTATATGTGCTGTAATAATGAAACATATTAAATGTTACAATGGTAATATAAATGTTACATGTCTTCCGATATATAACATTGTTTCTTACATGTACTTAACACATTACATCACATATAAGGAACCTGCTATATAACAAAATTAGGTCATTTTTCACAGTAATCACGTGAGTTATTATGTAACATGTAAGTTACTTTGTTATGTAACACGGAACTAGTACATGTAAATGATACATATATGTTATATGTTTGTGTTTGCTGGGAATATTGGAAAATATTTATTAAGATATAGTTACGCATTTTGTGAGTCACTTGGAAGTAAACAGTATTATATTTCTTTTATAGCTGAATACACTAACTGCAATGCAATACGCATACATTCATTGGCCGTCTGATATACTGCTTCTTTAATTGTATAATGCCATTGGCATTGGCTTTGAGAAACCGAATCGGTCATTAACTGCCAAAAATCTTTCCTGTTTAGCAATTAACCATATATAAAAAAGCACTTTTGTTTTTAACGATATTGTAGGTTGTTAAAGGGGCCAAAGCTAGACACAATTCAGGAATAGTGTGAGACGTAATTTTCATTGTATGTTGGTATTTCTCTGTCTGTTAGGAATAATATCGACTGGTGCTGCTAGATTTTCCAACTGGTGCTGCTAGATTTTCCACAGCAATCTGAATAGCGTTCCAGTTTATATCGTCATCAAATAATTCGTATTGTCCATGTCCATTATTATGACTTAAAACATTATGACTGATTATTAGTTATTAAACAAAAAACAAATACAAAACATAACCTTATTTTATACGAGAAATTATTTTATTTGTCACTACTAGAGGTCGCCATATCAACTAAGCTAAGCCAACGGCTTCCATTCAGGGTACTTTTAATTGTTGGCTTCCACCAGATCAGAAACATGTTTCTGGCACAACATAAGAAACAATCGGCAGGCTCACTTGCCGCTGATTGCATACAAATATTATACTAAGAAAATTTGACCTTGGCGACTCCATTTGGGGGTCTTAGTCAGGGTCGGATTAAAGCGTATTTAAAGATTTTGTAATAAAATAAGGTATTGATAGACAAGATCGTATTAAAACAAAAAAGTAAAAATTTACATAAAATATATTTTAATTTAACTTATAAAAATAGCATTAAGAAAGACATGCTCTACAGATTGCGCCAAATAATTAGCTTGTTTTTATTGATGGTCTTAAAATTTCTAATAATATTATTAAAGTGTAATATATGAGTAGCCTTAAATATAACTTAATAACATATATTTGGAAATCGGGGACAAGGAGCGTCAAATGTTATCTCAGAATTAATTAAATTTAAAAAAAATTACAAACGCCGGATTTAGTGATAAATAATTCAAAATTCTGTTGAAAAATTATTTCAATTTTTGTTATTAAACATACAAAACCATTATTTGACATTTTTAAATTGCCAAAAATATCTTCATTTGCTTTTTCTGTATGGTTTATAATAATACATGGAGCTTGTATCCAAGTCTTCGTGTGGTAAGGCATATTGTGTACATACGTTGCAACTGTGAATTTTAAGACATTTTTTAATTAAAAATCGGCATATATAATAAAATTTTCTTAAAAAATATTAATATTTTGTACATGCAATTCATTAATATGCTTTATATTTACATTTTCGACAATATTGCCACCATTACACGCGATTTTGGAAAATGGCTCATCCTTACTAGTCCTACGAATTTCATGCAGCCTTACAAGTAAAGCATCCCCACCTGTTTCGCAGTTTTCAGTTCCAGAATGTAATAAATTATAACATTGCAATTTTTTGAACGTCCTTTGAAATTGGACCGATGTAGGCTTTACACAGTTACCATCATGGAGGAAGGATAATTAAGAGTTGCAGATTCCTCACTGAAATTTGGCAGCATGTTTACCTTCAGCGATATATGGAATAGTTTTGTGAAATTAATACTCAGTCGGTAATATTGAAAGATGTAATGCTATTTTAGTTTAAAAATTGTCGGGCTTTTGAATTTACTTCGACAAAATATAAGAATTTTACATTTTTAATAGCATTTTTTTAATACGCATCTCAGGCGTATTAAAAAATGCAAATAAAAATGTAAAATTTTATGTGAAATAATTTTAGAAGTGTAAAATCAATAATACAAAATTGTAACAACTAAATATTATTTGTAGAATCTTTATTGGTTACAACAATAAACATAATATACATTTTTTGAATAAACAACTATATTAAATAACATAAAACAAACAAAAATTTTCTATAATCGTGCGAAATAAAATAAGAGTTCCTGCCATAAATCCTGAAACGAAAACCAAAAAAAAACAATCGTTGAAAACGAAAAACAAAAAAAAAACAATCGTTGAAAGCGAAAAACTGCTTAAGACACATGATTTTGATTGTATGTGACTCATTACTAATTTTTAATGTATACTTATAATTTCTCTAATGGCTAATTAAGATTTTCTTGCTTTTTGTAATGAAAATACTTTAGATTTATCAATATTATAAAGCTTTGTTATTTGCATATCTAGAATAATTATTATCAAAATGAATATCAGAAAAAAATTTTTGTCAAGCATTTCAATATTTGGGAATAATACAATTACGATTAATATTTATTTTTTTCTGAAAAAAAAGTCATTCCTTACAAAAAATTCTGCTTGTTGAAAAAAATTAGAAGAAAAAGTTTCCTTTTAAAGTTATGAAGGAAAACCGACAGGAAAACTGCGACCTTCCTTCGTAAAATCAATAGGTAATACAGATTTTTGTCAATTTTAAGTTTCTTCATTTATTAAGACCCTGTACACTTGACCTAACATATTAATATAGTAAACCTATTTTTTCGTCAAACATAATTTTTTTATAATGACTTCTTCCTTAAAATAAAAATAAAGATTTTTCCATTTTGTCAACTCCATACAGGAGATGTTTAAAATATAACATTTTACTTTAAATCTTAATAATATAAGTAAATATAAATTGACACCAAACTTTACGTGACGTTAACTAGACACCTACCTACATCTTACTAATAGGTTTATAACTGACAAACTGATCCATAACCAAGGATTTTTTTTTAAGTATACCATACATACCTACCTAATAGGATCTTTAAGAAACCGAAAAAATCTTTTAATACAGTTTATTCATATAGTTGTTTGCTGCACAATTTTGCCCAGACATAGTAAAATACGTAAAAGTTAACAAATTAACACTGGAAAACAACTACTATATAAAAAGTGTCAAAAAATATCTATAATTCCAAAAAAATAACAATAACTACATAATACACACATCACAAACAAAATAAATTTAAGACCCACGCTACTGATTCCGAGCTGCTGAACTTGTTTGTTTTTGTCGATATAAACGACGACAGTGACGCCACTGGCTTGATTGAGAGGTTGGACCCCAAAATGGCGGTGTGCGCGTAGATGTGCGCGTAGCGTTGCCACCAAGACAAGTTAGCCTGCCGATTGTTTCTTATGCTGTGTTTACGGTTTAAGTCAACTGTTGCGTCGGCTGAACGTGCCAAATTAGGCATCCCAAACCAAATGACTACCAGTGGGTTTTGACAGTTTATGATATAGCAACGTTATAGCAACCCTGTAGGCCTAGTAATTTGAGAGAATCAATGATATTGATAGTTATAAAGATTGATCATCCATGTTTTTTAAAATAGACAAAGGCTTCTGCCTTGAAGTAAAAATGTGGGTAATTATCTATTTTACTATAATTAAAGGATGAAAATTGGTTTGTAAACACATTTTTGCTAAATCGATTCTGAATAATGAGCACTTGCGAGGCAATATGGCCACTCGCAAATGACCCACTTTGAGCAATCTATATAACTATGCAGGTATCATTGAACCTGTCAATGATAACAGGCCCACAGGGTTGCCATATATTAAGCTGTCAGTTCCCAGGACGCATTTTGACAGGTCGTTGGAACGACTAACTTGTTATCTTTTTTAAGTTAAACATCAATCGAAAATAAATGACTATTTTGATGGATAAAATAATTTAAATGTGATTCGTTCCCAAAATCATAGGATTTTATAATCTATTTTATCCATAGGTAAAATGTATTTAAAATTTAATCTTCTTTTATGCAACCCACTATTAGGAAATAAAGATAAAGCAGAAAATAAAATAAAAGAGTACGTACATAAAGAAAATATAGAAACAGATGGAGGAAAATATGTCTTTAAGAATTTGCAACTATTTTTAATTTAGATGGTTTGGAAATAGAAAGATCTATTTCTAGAATTGACAAAATTTTGTGTGATAGAAAAATAGATTACTTTTTGCTTTTATCAAGATAAAAGCTAACGAATAATTTTATGATGAAGTCGAGAAATAGAATATATGAGATCACCTGACCAAAAAGTTAATTTGGAGTCCAGAAAGGTAGGAAATAAATTTCTCTAGAAAGAAAGTAGAGATTTTTTATCGAACCAGTAGAAGATTTGTTATTCCACCTTTTATAAAAAAATAGGTTTGGTAAAAATAAAAAAGGAAATATTGATAAATGAATAGTATTAGAACTAAAGGTTGAACACATTGTGGAAAATTAGAAACCTAGATATAGCAATATAGTTGTAAAACCTTCTATCGTAGACTATGCAGGGGCGGTTTCTCCATTGCTATATCTGTGCAGTGAACACCCAGTTACATTTCATAAAAACACATTATTTTAAAATAAATTAAAAAAATATAAAATAAATTTTAATAATTTTATTGTTTTCATACGTGTTAATATTTATTTTTTAGAACGCCATTGCGCTCTGGCTAATCGAATTTCCGTAGCGCTATTTCATAAGTGAGCCCGAGGGAGTGAGAAGTGTTCTTGAAAGTCTTTAGCTAAAACGAAATGACCAACAGATCCGCGAAACGTAATGAAATAAACATAAAACCACTTAAACCACCTTTATTGGCGCAACGCACACAATGACGTCACAAAGTAGGGCGGGGCAAACCCATTTTCCAATCATTGACATAAAATAAAAATGAAATGCCATGACGATACTAAAAGTGTCCGCACCACTTTTACGTCATATGTCAAACTTGAGCAAGTGGAGCTAGTCAATTTTGGTAAGAAAAAATACCATTCAGTCAATATACAAATATAAAATTATTAACTTTAAATTAATCAAAATACGACTTAAAGTACGTTCAGTTGTCATATCTCAAAATAATCTTTATGTCGGTCGTCTCAACTTCATTTTATCTATATGATTGCAATCAAAGTACATTTTTGTTCCCCTAAGACAATTTTAATTGTTTAAATAAATCGGAAGAATGTGTGTAAATTCAACGATTGTTCTTCTTTTTCATAAGTAATTATTATATTAAAGGATTTTAGGTTTAATTACAAATTTTATACAAAAATATTATAAGTTTTACGACTGTAATTTTGTTTCAGTCTCTATGATAAAAAAAATAATTGTTTTATTTTGTATAAATGCTAGAGGTACTAATAAACAGTATCAGATTTATGAAACAGTGAGAGTTTTCCTCGAATGATTGTCGCATGCATTTACAAAAAATGGAAACTAAACTTACATTATAGTTTTTTAATGAAGATATAAAAAATAAATATTGCACTGGCCTAAATTAATTCAAAAAACTTAATAGTTGCGTGTATGTTAGGTAGATTTATGCGCATCTCGGGCGTCGCAACTCGAGCGGAATACCTAATTTTTCGCATTTCGGGCGTAAGGCTACAGGTAGATTAAATACCCTTCGCAACTCGGGCGTTCAGGGATCAGTACCAATATTATAGTAATATAATGAATGTCACCTCTTTAGTTTAACCTAAGAAGGTGCTTTTGGCATAAACTTAAAATTATATACGGAGTGCCGTACAAGAGGAGCTTGCCAGTTTTTAAATATTATGTAACAAACAAGATTTTTTATTTATATTTCTCTGCGAAAATAGTCTTTACATTACATTGTTATGACATTTGAAATAGTCGTTTTTATTGAAAAAAGTATAATTTAATTTTTATATAATAATTAGATTGATAAATAATAGTGTACCTACCTCGGCTAGCTATTTAATTTTTATTTTAATACATTTTTTATGTACAGCGTGTCTGTGGAAGTTGGCTGTAAGTTGGCAAAAAAATTAATCGAACCTTACAACATGTCTTAATATTTCGAGTGTACTTCGCAAGTCAGTTTTTCCGTTTTGTGACGAAAGTCTAATTTATTTTTAGTTTATTTATTTAAAACACACTATTTTCAATTTATTTCAGACGTACTATTTAATTTATATAATACTAACTAACAATTCTAATTTATTTATTACACTTTAACTTTCCAATATAATGTTCTATATTAAAAATGTCTATAATCAACTGACCGCCGTCTTCACACACGCGATATTTATATCAAGCCAACTTTGTAACCAGAATAATCCCGATGGTCGGGAAAATTCCAATTCTGACTCGACGGCACACTCCGTCCGTTCTGCCCGTTTCTCGAGCCTCAGCGACATTCCCAGAATATTCCATCGCCTCTAGCATGAATCGGCTGCCCAGACGTAAAGGCCGCGTGCTTAGAAAGAGTCGGACTTAATAATTTCATGACAGTTTGTTAAGTCTTCCACGATGGCATTTATTTGTCATTCGAGATTACTGTATTTTGTGGCTCTTCTATTTAACTATATTTTAATATTATATTTAAACGTTGTTATGTAACTAAAAGTTAATCATTTTGTTAAATACATATAATATGTAAAAGATTATTGTATTTCAACCTTTTTAACGTTTGGTTAATAATGTAAATCAAATCTACGTTATTTTAATATTAATTATTCTAGTTTATTTTAATATTCTTTTTAAATGTTATTATGTAATTGTGGTTCGACCGAAAGTTGAATATTAAGATACATACACGTTCAATATTAACGTTTCTTTAAATTACATAAAAACGTTATTGTATCGAAACACTTTGACGTTTTGTTTATATTTTACCTAAAAATATTAATTATTCTACTTTATTGCAATCATATTTTTAAACATTTTCATTGATTATACTTAGAATATTAAGTTGGTTTATGTTTGTTATGTTGTAAATGGCCAAGATTTGAAAAATTTCTCATTTGTAAGAAGAGAAAGAAGATGGGTTATGTTGTAGTCATTTTATTTTAAGTAATTTAATTTTATTTTAGAGACAACCATATGTTCTAAATAATTGGAAGTTTGCGTCTGTTGTTGGATACATTTCTGAAATATCAGTATGTTATATTTCTGATAGGTTTCAAATTATTATTTATAAAATATATGAAATATTACATTTACAGGATATTTTTACATTTTAGGAATGTTTTAGAAATGTTTCTGAGGCATTTCGTAATATTTATATATTATGATTTCATGATTTCCTTAAAATGGTCCGTATTCGAGAATTTTGACAAAAAGTGCAAAATTCGAATTTTAAAGAAAATGCTTCAAATAAAAGTTGCTTACAATGTAATTCTCTATAATTTTTGTTCCATACATTTCTCTAAAATAGACCGAATTAGGGAAATTTGAGGTAAAGTGCAAAATTCGAATTTTTCTCATTATTTTCACTTATAATTCCACTAGTGACCAAATTATTTCCGGAAATATTTTAGAAATCGCGAATAATTTGAAAATGATCCCGATATTATGCTCTATATTTTTTATTCTACACACGATTGCTCTAAAATAAACCGTAATGGAAAAATCTTCAATTTTTTTACATCAACTAACTTTTTAATGCTCGTTATCTGTTAAAATCAAAGCTTGTTTTGCGATGTCATTCATTTCTCTTAAATTTTCGATAATTCATTACTACCTGAATCAGATTGTAATCAGAATCAGGGTACAGAAACTACGGTCAAATTTCATATCCCGTCGACGCCCGAGTTGCGAACTCACAGTTGCACAATTTTGGAGGGCGCCCGAGTTGCGACGAATTCAGGTAGTTTTATATTACGCCCGAGTTGCTAACGCACGAGTTGAGAAAGTACCGTTAGGTATGTACCTGTATCATAAAGACTTAATTAAATATTTACCGATATCAGTATCTAGGAGGTAAACTGAACTATGTCGTACTATTTATAGAAGCATGTTTGAGGTATATGACACTGTCATAGAAAAATTGTTATCAGAACAGAAAAATATGTTACCTATATTAACAATTCATTTACATTAAAAAAGGTTTTAATAGTTAGATTATTAGTAAACAATACATATTGTAACAATAATTGGGACAAACTGCATTTCTTGTCAAAATATAATTGATTTATGTAAATAAGGAACACAAAAGTGTCCAAACAACATTCAGTCTGTTCTACTAAAAAGTTTACTAGAATGACAGTGTATCTCCGAGGTACTGATCGCCTATTAAATAATTTTAAAAAATTTGACTTTATTATATATTTTTTTAGTCTATTTTTGTATTGTTTTAGCCTTGATTAAATTATTATTATACTCATCACACAGTAATCTGTGAAGAGTATTATAGGTTTACTTTGTCCGTCTGTCCAATGTCACGTTTTTGTCTACACAATAAGTCAAAAAAGAAAAATGATATCAACTTAAAAATTTTAAGCAAAAAATAAGCTCTATAAGGGGACAAAGCTTGTTGATTTTGAAAAAAATCTGAATAAAAATAAGGGGTTAAAATTAATTTAAAAATCCTAAATTAAAAACGGAAAGCAAAAAGCCATACAACATAACATCATAGCAAACATAGCAAACATCAAGCTCTATAAGAAGAATAAAAAGCCCTTTGATATTAAAAAAAAATCTAATTAAAAATAGGTGGTTTAAGGAGTGTTGAAATTAAAAAAAAATACTTAAATCAAAAATCTGATGAGTCCAACACATGACTTTCCTATCTACTTATTATAGGCTTTTTCCGGTTATTTTGTACAACCTATTGCAGCACCTCTATAAACGTTTAAAGGATAAACTAAATATATACATTTTCCACATACATCTAACTCAAACAATTTTCTCTAGATATTTATTGAAAACGAAAATACTGAAAAATTTCAATTTAGCACTTTTCCTACAATTTTTCCATTACGGTCCATTTTAGAAAAATTTAGTATAAACAAAAATTATAAAAATCGATATCGCAAACAACTTTTAGTTCAACAATTTTCATAAAAATCAGAATTTTGCACATTTTGTCAAATTTCTCGAATACGGACCATTTCAGGAAATTTTTACATAAAACAAAAATTATAGATAATAATATTAGAAGTAACTTTTATTTGAACAATTTTTTTCTCCAAACATTAATAACAGATATATTCCATAAAGTACCCCCCAGATGTTCCGACTATGTCCAAAATCTAATCAATTGACGTCAGGCCGAAATAAACCTTAAGTTTAAAATTTAATGTTTTTTTCTTTATCCGTTTTTGAGTTTTCTTCAAAATTCGAAATTTACACATTTTCTCAAATATCTCCAATACGGTCCATTTTAGAGAAATTATGTATAAACTAAAAATTATAGAGAATTATATTACAAACAACTTTTATTTGAACAATTTTTATAAAAAAAAATATTTTTTTTACACTTTGTCAAATTTCTCGAATACGGACCATTTCAGGAAATTTTGACATCAATCAAAAATTATAGATAATAATATAAGAAGTAACTTTTATTTAAACAATTTTCTTTTCCAAACATAAATAACAGATATATTCTATAAAATATAAAAACCGCCTCCCATAAAGTACACCCCCAGATGTTCCGACTTTGTCCAAAATCTAATCATTTTACGTCAGGCCGAAATAAAACTTAAGTTTAAAATTTAATGTTTTTTTCTTTATCCGTTTTTGAGTTTTCTTCAAAATTCGAAATTTACACATTTTTTCAAATAACTCGATATGGTCCATTTTAGAGAAATTATGTATAGGATAAAAAATATAGAGAATTATATTAAAAACAACTTTTATTTGAACAATTTTTATAAAAAAAATATTTTTTTTTCATTTTGTCAAATTTCTCGAATACGGACCATTTTAGGAAAATTTTGTAAAGAACAAAAATTATAGATAATAATATTAAGAGTAACTTTTATTTGAAGAATTTTCTTCTCCAAATGTAAATAACAGATATATTCCGTAAAATATAAAAATGACCACCTATAAAGTACCCACCCAGATGTTCGGACTCTGCCCAAAATCTAATCAGTTCATTGGACATTGGAATAAAGCTTAAGTTTTAAATTTAGTGTTTTTCTGTGTATCGGTTCATGAGTTATGGTGGATACAGACACACACACAGACACACACACACACACACACACACACACACACACACACACACACACACACACACACACACACACACACACACACACACACACACACACACACACACACACACACACACACACACACACACACACACACACACACACACACACACACACACACACACACACACACACACACACACACACACACACACACACACACACACACACACACACACACACACACACACACACACACACACACACACCACACACACCACACACACCACACACACACCGCACACACCGCACACACCGCACACACCTGCACACACCGCACACACACGCACACACACGCACACACACGCACACACACGCATACACACGCACACACACACACACACACACATCGCGAAAATAGTCAAAACGGAAAGTAAAAATGAATAGTAAAATCAACATAAAATACAAAATTAGACAGATCAAAAGGACACTATCTTAGAGAGGTTATTATTGCATCAATTATTTTAGACCGTCTAGTATTTGACAAAGACTTTCTCCTGTTTTCGTTTGTTAAATTAGACATTTCCTTTTTTTTCGGTCATTTATATAAAATAAATAAAAATTATTAAACGCTAAGTTTTCTATGTTTCATAAACAAAAGTTATTAAAAAAATTATTTGCATCCCTGTTAATTAATTTACTAATCACTTACTTACCTTATTTGTAATTCATTTTTAGAATTGCGGTAGATATGCTATAACGGTATTTTTGCTGAACTCACTATGCGGTATCCGCTGGGAATTTATGGTAGATTGGCACGTGGTACTTGCAGCCACTACCTAAAATTGTGGCATATCGTCCTGTTTTTATTTGCGGTAGGTGGGTAAACTTAAAATTTCTGCGATACATTTTTAATATTCTAAATTGTATTATTTTTACTATGTTGAATCACTGGAAGATGGGTTATAACTACATAAATTTACTGAAAATGTAATAGATTTACTGAACATGTAATAATGCTATAAACCCTTCATGAATGTAATAGATTTGTTAAAATTGTAACAAACTGGAAAAACTGCCTCTTACAGGAAACTAGTTTATAACTTGCAGGATATCAATCAAGAAACAAGGAGCATAAACAGGCTCCGTGGAAACTTAACCTGGACTTAATATAACAGCGCTTCACCCGGATGCGTCTAGAATGTCTGGAACAGCGGCAGTGAGAGGAATCAAACGTGGACGTTGACACAAACCTATGAAATTGTCTAATTCGGGCAGTCGATGGTACGGGACCGTTATTAAACTTATCTAAACTAATCTAACTTGTTCTTAAATGTGTCCATACAGTCTGATAAAATATTTTTCATAACAAGAGTTAAGTATTAACCCTAGTATTCCCAAAAATGCACCCTGACATAACATGACGTCATGGATAGTCAATAATATCGATGCCAAATAACAGGATACCAAAAGTTTGTTCCAACACCATAGCAAATCGATTTACGTACTGTCGGGATTCTGCGCAGTCTAGATTTGACTTCGGACCTAAAACTGTACAAAAAGCTAGTATTCCAACACACCCAAACGTAACCACAAATCAGTTTCTATAGTGTTAAATCAGTTCCTGGGTCTGAATATTTTATATTTATTAATAATGAGTAATTTAACATTTGTTAAATTTGTTTTAACTTTGACGTTAACAACGGAAAAATGTGTTCCAACACATCCAAGTTCCGAATTCAGTCCCAATCTTCGACAAGTCATCGACTATGAGTCGACAATAAGTTGTGGACTGGTTTGTGTATGGTTCCAAGATTGTTGTTGGAATAAACCTCAAATATTCCCTTAATATTTACAGTAAATTAGTTAGCCAAATTTGTATCTTGGAACATAGTTGACGACTGAACCGTGCAAACTAGAACAACAGCTTTTCAAGAAAGAAAAAGCGAACCCTAAATTCGTCAATAACTAAAAATGACAGCCTGATCAAAACAAATAGGTACATTTATACCGAAGAATACCTGAAATAATGTAATAAAAAGATGAAAACAATGAAAGCCCATTAGAATAAATATAACATACTTCCAGGATATCATACTATATGTTTCGAACCCATAAAACCATCAGGATCTTTAAAACAAGGTAATACAACACATAAAACTGCAACGAATTCAATCAAATTAAAAGTTATATTAAAAACAAAGCAATGCCTTATTAAAAGTTACAAGAATATGTTTTAAATATCAGTATCCTTTAAATTACCGATGGTTCTTATTCAAGACAAATCAATGCTTTATTAAAAGTTACATTCTTTATATTAAGAATGCGTTTTAAATGCCATAACTATTTAATTATTCTAAAACTAAAATCGACATGTAACAATGCAATAGCAAATAAGACACTCCACATTGATTACGAACATGAAATTTTTTTTAGTTGAAACCAGTTTGAACCTCGCCGATTTTCAGGCCCTCATAAGTAGAGCTGTAGTAAAATTTCACCACTGACCGCCATATAAATTTATTTTAATTTAAGTTGAAAATTCGCGTAACGACCTGTCTTTTTTTTATAAACAATAATTGTAAATATTTAGGTAGCCGACGCCTTAGTATTTTTTTTGAGTTTCTGTATTATTTATTTTAGCTACGATCTTTAGATATAAATCTTCTAATGCATCGAACACTAAATCAATATTTGGGAACCACACCCTCTTATATAATAAATATAACTTTTCCTTTCCTGAAAATACCACTCTTTTTATATTTTTATATTAAAATTATTTTATTGTAAACTACTTGCACGGCATAAGAAACAATCGGCAGGCTCACTTGCCGCTGATCGCATACAAATATTAAACTAAGAAAATTTGACCTTGGCGACGCCATTCGGGGGTCTTAGTCAGGGTCGGATTAAAGCGTATTTAAAGATTGTAATAAAATAAGGTATTGATAGGCAGGATTGTATTAAAACAAAAAAGTAAAAATTTACATAAAATATATTTTAATTTAACTTATATGAACAGCATTAAGAAAGACAATATGTTCTACAGATTGCGCCAAATAATTAGCTTGTTTTTATTGATGGTCTTAAAATTTCTATTAATATTTTTAAAGTGTAAATATAACTTAATAACGTATACTTCTGGAAATCGTGGACAAGGAGCATCAAATGTTATCTCGGAATTAATTAAATCTAAAAAAAAAATTACAAACGCCGGATTTAGTGATATATAATTAAAAATTTTGTTGAAAAATTATTTCAATTTTTGTTATTAAACATACAAAACTATTATTTGACATTTTTAAATTGCCAAAAATATCTTCATTTGCTTTTTTTCTATGGTTTATATTAATGGAGCTTGTAGCCAAGTCTTCGTGTGGTAAGGCATATTGTGTACATACGTCGCAACTGTGAATTTTAAGACATTTTTTTATTAAATATCCGCATATATAATAGAATTTTATTAAAAAATAATAATATTTTGTGCATGCAATTCATTAATATGATTGTTTATATTTACATTTTCGACAATATTGCCACCATTACACGCGATTTTGGAAAATGGCTCATCCTTACTAGTCCTACGAATTTTATGCAGCCTTACAAGTAAAGCATCCCCACCTGTTTCGCAGGTTTCAGTTCCAGAATGTAATAAATTTAAACATTACAATTTTTTGAACGTCCTTTGAAATTGGACCGATGTAGGGTTTACACAGTTACCATCATGGAGAAAGGATAATTAAGAGTTGCAGATTCCTTCAGCGACATATGAAATAGTTTTGTGAAATTAATACTCAGTCGGTAATATAGAAAGATGTAATGCTATTTTAGTTTGAAAATTGACGGGCTTTTGAATTTACTTCGACAAAATATAAGAATTTTACATTTTTAATAACATTTTTTTTATACTCATCTCAGGTGTATTAAAAAATGCAAATAAAAATGTAAAATTTTATTTTAAATAATTTTAGAAGTGTAAAATAAATAATACAAAATTGTAACAACTAAATATTATTTGTAGAATCTTTATTGGTTACAACAATAAACATAATATACATTTTCTGAACAAACAACTATATATATTAAATAACATAAAACAAACAAAATTTTTCTATATTTATGCACTTCCTTTGAGTCAGTCTGGTTTTCGCAGTGGCTTTAGCTGTACCACAGCATTACTTAAAGTTACTGATGACATTCACAGAGCATGTGATAATAATCTGTTGACTATTTTAATTCTTCTTGATTACTCGAAAGCTTTTGACCTCATTAATCATTCACTTCTTTTGGCTCTCTTGCACTTTTTTGGATTTACGTATAATTCTATTAATTTCTTCAAAAGTTATCTAAACAATCGATGCCAGGCAACTGTCATAAAACAAAACTCGTCTGATTTTTCTTTTATTAATTCTGGTGTTCCCCAGGGGTCAATACTAGGTCCACTTTTATTTGTTATGTATGCTTCTCAATTACCTTCTGCTCTTCAAAACTGTCAGATTCACACTTATGCAGATGATACGCAGCTCTATTACTCTTTTGAAGAGAAAAATATTCAGGATGCTTGTAATAAGATTAGTGATGACATTTTGTCACTCGTTCATTTATCTGATAAGCACTGTCTAAGCATAAATCCCTCTAAATCAATAGTTCAACTTTTTGGCCGACCCGTTGCAAGAAAACGTAACCTTAATAATGTAAATATTAGTTTAAATGGAGATCTCTTAATGCTGCATTCCTCTGCAAAAAACCTAGGTATACATATAGACAACTCACTACGATTTTCATCCCATATATCAATCATTACAAAAAGGTCTTATTGCAGTTTAAAATTATTATACTCTAATAAAATAATGCTGTGCGACTCACTGGTTTTATCACATGCAAACTACGGAGACGTAATTTACGGACCATCCTTATTAAACAGTGATAAAAAGAGGTTACAAAAAATTCAAAATTCATGTGTACGTTTTGTTTGTGGCTTGAACAGAAGAGATCGTGTTTCCGCTCATTTAAAAGAATTAGGCTGGCTCAATATGGCTGAGAGACGAGCATTACACGCATGCTCGCTCTTTCAAAATATTTTAAATTCTGCAACACCTCCTTACTTATATAATAAAATATCTTTTCGATGTGATGTACATAATATAAATATACGGTTTAAATCCAAACTCACACCACCACTTCACAAAACTCATCTATTTCAGGGATCTTTCACTTATTACGTATCTTGGCTTCGTAATAGGTTACCCATGCATTATCTCAGTTTAAACAATATTAGGTTAAAAAATTATGTAAAACGAGATTTAATAAATGGTACACTCTTCGTTGTTAAATAATTAAAAATTTTTAAGTATTGGGTTTTGGATGTTGGCTGTTTCTGGTATATAATAGAATATTCATTTTACGGTTAATATTATAATAATATATTATTATAATAGGTTACCCTATTAATATTATTTACTTTTTGGTATTTTTACTTTTTTTGAAATATTCTAGTTAGTTTTCGTTTTAACGGTTGAGTGGAAGAACAGGTTCTAGTATTGCTCCGGCATAATAGAAACTGAGCTCTGCCTTTTGGCTATAATTTTATTTTTTAAAAAATTATAAAAAAAATGTATAATTTGAGCCAATAAAAACATTATTATTATTATTATAATCGTGCGAAATAAAATAAGAGTTCCAGCCATAAATCCTGAAACGAAAAACAAAAAAAAACAATCATTGAAAGCGAAAAACTGCTTAAGGCACATGATTTTGATTGTATGTGACTGATTACTAATTTTTAATTTACTACTTATAATTTCTTTAATGGCTAATTAAGATTTTCTTGCTTTTTGTAATGAAAATACTTTAGATTTATCAAGATTATAAAGCTTTGTTATTCGATTATCTAGAATAATTATTATCAAAATGAATATCAGAATTTAATTTTTGTTAAGCATTTCAATATTTGGGAACAATACAATTACGAATAATATTCATTTTTTCAAAAAAAAAAGTCATTCCTTACAAAAAATTCTGCTTGTTGAAAAAAATTACAAGAAAAAGTTACCTTTTAAAGTTATGAAGGAAAACCGACAGGAAAACTGTGACTTTTCTTCGTAAAATCAAGAGGTAATACAGATTTTTGTCAATTTCAAGTTTCCTTATTTATTAAGACCCTGTACACCTGACCTAAGATATTAATATAGTAAACCTATTTTTTCGTCAAACAGAATTTTTTTATAATGACTTTTTCCTTAAAATAAAAATAAAGCTTTTTTCATTTTGTCAAGGAGATGTTTAAAATATAACATTTTACTTTAAATCTTAATAATATACCTACATAAGTAAATATAAATTGACGCTAAACTTTACGTGACGTTAACTACCCAAGTAACAATTTGATATTTTATAAAAGCTGAAAAAATGTTTACAGAACAAAATTTATAAAACAGAATATTAGCTAAGAACATTTCCGGAACATTCTTTCAACAGTAATAAACCCAAAATGGGCGCAGTATTACAGAACTATTTGGTTCTTTTGTAAATTCTATAAGATTTGTTGAATGCAGTTACCGAACAGTTACTACACATTTACACAGACTTTAAACAAATGTTTTTTTTAAACTTTTATAACTGTTTTATAAATTTTCAATTTTGAAGTTATGTTGCATAATAACCAAATCAGTAACATTTTAGTATTTTAAATGTATCTGGTGAAAACAAATTAATTCTATATTTGTCATAAAAATAAATTCAAGGCGATAATAGTAAAATGGCAGTATCTACTTAAGAGATATCTATAACGCGGTTTAGACATAATGTACGACCTACAATAAAGTCGGTTTTGGATGCGCAGCAAGAATTACTGTTAATTATATAGCACATACAATAATAAATTTTTAAGCGCCTCGAGTTTGATTCATATTTCTAATACTTTTTCAGTGTGAAACAAAAATTAAATTTATGCAATTTGATTTTTTTTAGTAATAAGATTATGCTAATATTACTAATGAATAAAATCTTTAATTAACATTGGTTTTGTCTTAAATATTAGTAAAACCGACATTAGATTTAGCTTTAAAACTGTCTTAGGTTTTTGTTAAATATGGCGGCTATTCAGAGGTATTAGAAAGTTATTTTAAGACAGAATCATAATTATAAAATATTATTGTAGTAAAAGCAGCTGTAATACAATAATTAAGTTGTATCATTAATTTCTACAAAACAAGATCATCAGGGTTTGTTGTATAATAGTTTCATATTGCTGCACTATATGACAAAATATAACATAACCTTACTAAATCGTTTTCGACTTAAGTATTTGAGAATTGAAATGATTAGATTTATTTCTACAGCTTTATAAAGCAAGCATAATTTTTAATATTGCTAGAATAAGCAAGTTTAACATGGACATCGCCAAAAATATGGCTTTCTTTTAGTATTGGGGCATGATTATTCAGAACATACTTAATTATTATCTGGCTAAATGATAGTTTTTTTTTTTAGTGTCTAGACAAACCAGCAAAATGTTTTACTAATATTTTTTACTGTTCTCTGAAAAGCAGGTACAACTTATTTTTTATATTTCTTCACTTATATACAAATGGTATGGGAAGTAGTTGAACAAACATAAAATACAAAATAATATGGCGTAGTTGCTTTATTTTTTTTATAAATATTTTTAAAGGGATAATACTATTCTTAACTAAAATAATTGCTATACAGTTTTCTGATTTGCAATAGTGTATTTCAAAACTATATTACAGTTATTTTAGAGTTTTCATCAAAAGCAAATTGCTATTGACGCGGAATTATATCACACTAATATTTATATAACTATTTTTTAAAGCGTTATTATGAGGTTAAGAAACAGTTATATTTGTATAACCAAAAAGTTCTAAAGGTGATCCAGAACAATAATATAGAATAACTATAAAGCAATTTTATTTTTTAAGCTGAAATATTGTATAGAACAGTTGTATAAATGTTTATGTAACAATTTCATAGCTATCGTGAAAACTATTTTATAATTTTCCAGTAAGAACATTGTAAGAACTAATTTATATAACAATTTAGTTTCAGAGAACAAAATAGTGATTTCTGCAACTGTAGTACAATAAATTAGCATTCCAGAAACAGCAATATAATATCAATAAAATATAATAGTCTTCTAAACTAAAAATTATAAAGCTACTTTGTTAGTTGGGTAGGCACCTACCTACATCTTACTTATAGGTTTATAACTGACAAACTGACCCATAACCTAAAGTATACCATACATACCCAGGGCCGACTAGAGGGGGGGGGTAGCCCAGACTAATTCCCGGGGCCCGGGCTTAAAGGTGGGCCCGGCAGCGCTATAAGGGGGGCCCGGCAACAGGTTTTGTTCTGCATGGAAATTCGACACAAGATGAGAGAGGGAAGTTAAGGTTAAATTACAATAAAATACAAGTAGAGGAAAAGTTTTCACCTAGAGAAGTTTTTTTGGCTGAGGACCTTTTGTTTGTTTTTTTTTTTTTAGAATAAATTCTACGATCTAGAAAATTGTCCTGGGGCCCGGCCTGGCTCTCCACGGCCCTGTACATACCTACCTAATAGGATCTTTACGAAACCGAAAAAATCTTTTAATACAGTTTATTCATATAGTTTTTTGCTGCACAACTTTGCTCAGACATAGTAAAACATAAAAGTTAACAAATTAACACTGGAAAACAACTACTATATAAAAAGTGTCAAAAAATATCTATAATTCTAAAAAAATAACAATAACTACATAATACACACATCACAAACAAAATAAATTTAAGACCCACGCTACTGATTCCGAGCTGCTGCAACTTATTTGTTTTTGTCGATATAAACGACGACAGTGACGCCACTGGCTTGATTAAGAGGTTGGACCCCAAAATGGCGGTGTGCGCGTAGATGTACGCGTAGCGTTGCCGCCAAGACAAGTTAGCCTGCCGATTGTTTCTTATGCCGTGCTACTTGTCTCACATCAAATGACATTTGTCAATATCGTAATTTCGATCATTTTCTCTAATTACCACTTACCACTGCATGCGAACATTTTAAAAAAATAATTAGTGCTCTCAACCCCGCTCAAGCCTAGGATTAAGGTTAATCTCAATTCGCTCTCTGTCTACACTTTAGTACTTAAGCATATAACACCTCTCACATGGGCTCCTAAACATACTTGAGATATTTTAGGTTTGTTAATTTTATGGGTTACCTTCGGTCGATGGAGACAGGTTAAATTTAAAAACAAGAACCCTGATCCGGTAGTTGAGATCAAATTTAAAGATTTTTTTAAACATATTCATTTAATTATTTTAATTTACTGTTGATCTAACCCATGAATTTTATAAAATGGTTAGACACCTAGTCAAAAGTTTATGTAGAGATCTATGTTACATTAGGTATTACAGATTACTTTATATGCTTAAAGATGACGAAAGCGCTTGTAAACTATATATTAAATCTTTTAAAGGATCCTGTGGCCGACAGAATTTGTGTGTTTTCTACTTTGTCTACTTCGGACCAATTTGCGATATGGAATTTTGTCTTTTTTATCTTTGCGGCTAATACCAGATATTTGAAATCCATTTCAGCCACCGTTTCCTTGAATGAATGTATTTTATCTTAAAAGGAGATGGCTAAAATTTCCGCGGTTGGTTTTTTTATATCGTGATTTGTTTATATAAATAATTATGATCTATTATTTACCTTAAAATGAATAGATCAATAATTTTTTAAATAAATTTGCCAAGATACTTAAGTAACCCTTAAAACGTTTAAAAATAGACCAATTAATAATCTAACCGATAACTACCAATGCATGGACACCCCTATAAAATTTTGATATCGAATAATTATTTATAACAAATTGTAAAAGAAATTTTAAATAACCGACATCATAATCGTGGAGATGCCATCACCATATCTTGACCAAATTTATAGGGGACCACCCCTAAGGTACTCCCTTTTTAACAAGAAAAAATTATTGAAATCGGATAAGGTAGTAAAAAATTATTGCATAGGTACATAAAATAGTATATTATTCAACGAGCATAGAATGATATCTAATATTCCCGAAAATTATTCTAGGCATGTTGAAAACTATACTTTCTCCACGACTATTATAGACAGGGTGATCTCAGAATCTAAAAATATTATATAGTGGAGGCAAGAGTCGGGATTTTGGCAAAGAATAACAAATAAAAGATCAAGTAACTAAGTAAGCGTAGTGTAGCGTAGATATTTTTATTGTTAAATAAATTAGTTAACTACATTTAAAGCAAAGGTAGGTACTTAAAAAACTATGAAAATTAAAGTTAAGCAACGATATTTCTTGTATTTATGAACAATTCATGTGAACTAAAAAATTCTAAGTGTGGACAATATACCCCAGAAAAAAGTTCCATCATTTTAACCACGTATTTAGCACATCGAAACAAACAACTTTTGTCAAATAAGTTTATTTCTAATCGACCTAGTGTTTAAGATTTTTTTTTCAAAAATTGTAATTTGTTTTAGTTACCCGCCAATGATGTAAAATAAGTAAATATTAGATAAACTAAAAATACAGAAGGCATCAGGCAATTTTGTTTAATGAAGCTTTTTAAAGAATAAATATAAAATTTAATTATAAAATGTTTACATTGTTGTTATGAAGGTTGAAAGGTGCGATACCTAACTTTTTGTGGTAGCTTTGGTTACAAAACTTTTAGATTTCATAATACACTTTCTTATTTTTCGGATTAATTTTGTTAATTAGATTAAAATACAGTTTACTGGTCCAGATTATTTCTACTGTGAAGGTATATTATATGCTATAAAATATGGTTCTGTTATAAAACTAAATGTAAACGGTTTCATTCTACTATCTTGAGGTGGTAATTTCGAAGTTTTCGCACTAGTATATTGAAGTAAATTACTTTTTATAATATTTTAACTGAAATTAAATTTGTAAAATTATATTTCACTTGTTATTTCCATTTATATTATATTAAAATGTGATTTTTTGTCTGTTTTAACCGAACTTTTAGAATCATTTCACTATTTCCATCCACAAAACATATGTATGTATATTTCTTTGGGAAGCAACCCAAATTGTCTCCAGGACGCACAGGTTAGGTAAATTATAGTCCAATAAATAAAGGGACAAAGTTGGACTTAATTACGCCATATTTTCATTTTCCGGTTGGAAGTAGCTTTTGGTACCTCATTGAACATGAGACAAAGTTTGCGTGAAAAACGCGTGCGATATCCGAGAAAATGGCCCCAAAAGACCAGTGCCGAAGCATGATACCATAAAAAATGTAACCGGAGATTCTTCAGGCCTCCACCAGTTTATGACAACCCTGGACGTCCCAAGGAGCAACATGTTCAGGACAAAATGGCCACAGTTCTGGCCTATATTAAGGAAACTGACGAAAAACTGTACTGCCTAGCTCAAATTTTGTACAAAACTTGCATATTTCACGAGTCTCAAAATTTCCGGTTTTTCAACCTAATTTTTTTGCAGAAAATATTAATGTTGCCAAAAAAATCATAGGCACAATTTTTGTAGAAAATTAACTGAACTTCAGTTTTTAATCGAAACTGAAAATCTCTAACTGCCATATTTTAGGATATATTGGCTGAAAACCTATTTTTCTGGTCTTTTGGGGCCATTTTCTCCGCCATCGCACGCGTTTTCCACGCAAACTTTGTCTCATGTTTAATGATGTACCAAAAGCTACTTGAAACCGAAAGATGAAAATAGGGCGTAATTAAGTCCAACTTTGCCTTTTTTTCCTCCTTCATTTGTTTAATTTTTTTATTTAATATTTTTTATTTTATGTACATTTTTTGGGAAGCAACCCAATATGTCTCTAGGCCGTATAGGTTAGGTAAATTAGTTAAAATTTATTTAATTTGTCTTATTTTATGCATATGTTTGGCGAAGCAACCCGTAGACATCAGGCCGCACAGGTTAGGTAAATTAGTTTTCCTACGACCACATATGAAAATGATAGTTTGCACACTTATTTGTTCTTAAGAAAGTAGCTTATATCACATGCGTACTAAAATATATATAACACACGTATTGAAAAATAGCAAAAGATACATGTATTGAAAAGTAAAAAAATATCGTCCTATGACCTGTGACATGTACGTCAAAGTTATCGTTATAAATGTCATTACAAATTTTTATATATCAAATGAGCAATAAAGTTGTTTTTCTACGGCTGCAATGATAAATCATCATTTTAATTCGGCTATTGGAACTTATATCATACACATTTTACACAACATTTCATATTGCACGGGTTGCCCAGCAACGCGTGCGAAATGAAATTTTAATTTAGTAGATCAAAAACCAAGGCGGCTATAACATCATTTTGACGTTACTGTCAGTATAATTAATATTGACAGAACTTACGATAATTATCTTTTTTTATGAAATAAATTAATAAAATGGATAGTGATATAGAATTAACACCTCCAAACATAAAGGAAGCTGCAAAAGTAACAACTTTAAAAAAATTATATCAACGATCTTATGCCCTCTTCATGAATTGGAAAAAGGTGAGAACGCAAACTCATTTTCAGAGAACGTTTTAGTGGCTTATTATGCCGAATTGGCGAAAAAAATGAAAAGTTCTACGCTTTGGACACAATATTCGATGTTAAGAACGACTATCAGCATTAATAATAATATAGATATTAGCAAATATTTGAAATTGAAAGCATTTCTCAAGCGGCAGTCAGACGGATACAAATCAAAAAAGTCGAAGACTTTTACGTCAAATGAAATCGAAAAATTTATAAAAGAAGCTCCCGATGAGATATAATTAGTAACAAAAGTAGGTTATTTATATTTAAAATACGTTATTTTTTATATTTGTGTAATGCAAAGTATTTTGTATTTGTGAATTTTTATTGTAGGTTGCGTTAATTATGGGTGTAATGGGTGCATGCAGACGACATGAATTACATCAGATGAAAATTTCAAATTTTAATGATTTGAATGAAGCAGTTTTGGTGACGGTACCAGACACTAAAACCAAAATTGTTCGAAAGCTCACTATAATTGGTCAATATTATAAAATTTTTAAAAAATATGCCGACCTTCGCTCTCCTCATGGTAATGATCCCTGGTTTTTTATAAATTACCAAAAAGGTAAATGCACCGTTCAAAGAATACGGTTAAATAAAATTGGGGCAATGGGAAAAGATATTGCCAAGTATTTGAAATTGCCAAATCCTGAGTTATATACAGGTCACTGCTTCCGCCATTCTTCGGCAACAATTTTAGTTGATGCTGGTGGTGACATAACCACGTTAAAGCGTCATGGCGGCTGGAAGTCTACAGCTGTTGCCTAACAAATAAGATTGATATAGCCAACATAAAATATAACTTGAGAAACGGGAAACACATCTACTACAACTGCAGAAAATTGCCAAATTCAAGAAAATGTAAATATTGAACATAATATCACTACTACCTCCCCAAAAATGGTTTTTAATAATTGTACGTTTAACTTTTATAAATAGGTTGGGGTATAGCTTGACCAGTTTTTTAGTTTCAATCGAGTTTATTTATCCACAATTTGTTATTTGCAGTGTAATTTATTCCAGTTAATAAAATAAATCTTTTATTCGATTTGTGTTTGTCTATGTAATAGAAAGCAGTCGTAGAAAAAGTATAGTATGCAACTCGCACGAAATAGCTATTTTGCACTCGTATGATTTGCAACACTCGCCTACGGCTCGTGTTTTAAACTTTCATACTCGTGCAAAATATGCTTCATTTCGTGCTCGTTGCATAATATACTATTATATAGGTTTTTAAAATTATAAAATAATAATAAAACATGATTACTCACTATTATTTATCGAATATTGAAATAACATTTTCTATAAAGGTACTTCTGGAAAGAAAATAATTTTCTTCTCCTTTTCTATAGTGTTATTTTCGGTTTCAAATACGACAATGTGAATTTTTGAGGTAATGTTTATGTTAGTATTTACCACAAAAATACATACTAGTGTCTACAAGATAATTTAAGCTTTAAAATTAGGTGTTATTAAGATTACTGGATAATGCATTTAAAAGAAAGTGAAGGAAAACTTATTCTTCATGGCTATTGTGATTATACTAAACTCAACAGGTAAGCTTAAAGTTTAAAAATTTAAAAAATTACATTAAGTAGGTTGTGGTATTAATTGTCAAACACACAAGCAGTCATTTTGTAAAATTTTATTTTATTGTACAATTGTACTGAGCTCGCAAAAAAATGGATTCTAGCGATTCCGAATGGACGCCTCCAGAAATAGCAGAAGCTGCTAAAAACACGTCGCTCAAATCCAGAGTAAGGCATTAATATGCTTATGATTAATTCATTAAATGGAGACAAAGGAAACAAATAAAGAGTTCGTTTTCTGAAAATGTTCTACTGGCCTATATGAATGAATTATCATCAAAAGTACAAAATTCGACTTTGTGGACACAGTACTCAATGTTGAGAACTACTCTGTCTATTGAACACTATGTTGATATTTCTAAGTAACTAAAATTAAAGGCATTCTTAAAGAGAAAAAGTGATGGCTATAAACAAAAACAAAATAAAGTCCTGTCGCAACAAGAAATAAATAATTTCATAGAAACAGCTCCAGATGAATTATATTTATTTACAAAGGTGAGCAAGTTTAATATCTATTATTTTGTACAATGTGTATTTTTTATTATTTAGGTTGCACTTATCCTTGGAATATCAGGAGGATGCCGAAAGAAGGTGCTCACACAGTTGACTATAATAATATCTGATAATGTACTATCTCTCCTTAGCTCCTACTTAAGTAACCGTTCTCAGTATGTCCTTATTAGTGACGTTAAGTCTCGCTTGATATCTCAAGTTTCTGGTGTACCCCAAGGTTCCATTTTAGGGCCTTTATGCTTTATAATCTTTATTAATGATATTTGTAAGAATACTAATGTACAATATTTACTCTACGCTGATGACTTGAAGCTTATTTCAATGATTAATAACAACAATGACTGTATCGTAATGCAAACCGATATAAACAAAATTCAAAACTGGTGTATAAATAATAAGCTCATGTTAAATCCTGCAAAATGTAACGTAATGTCATATACGCGTAAGAGTGACTGCATAAGATACGATTACAATATAGGAGGTGTCGTCCTTCAGAGACCTGACACGATTAAGGACCTCGGTGTTGTCTTCGATTCAAAACTTACATTTGTTAATCATTTGGCCATAACTGTCGCATCTTGTTATAAAGTTCTAGGTTCCATCCTACGATCTATCAAAGATTTTAATAATCTAGATACGTGCAAATTGTTATTCTGTGCCCTTGTTAGATCCAAGCTTGAATATGTCTCAATAATATGGTCCTCTAATTATAATGTGCACGTTTTACCTTTAGAAAAGGTTCAGCAACGTTTCCTTAAGAGTCTTCATTATTATTTTCATGGAACTTACCCTGAGAGGGGATACCCACAAGACCAGCTTTTAACAATGTTTGGAATGCAGAGCTTATTTCAACGAAGAATTATATCTTCAATTATTTTCATTTTTAAAATAGTACACCATTTAATTAAATGCCCGGCTTTATGTGCTCAGCTTACCTTCCTAGTTCCAAGAATTAATTCCAGGTACAGCTGCACATTCATTCTTCCCATTCCCAGAACAAACTTATTATGTCAGTCTCCATTGTACCATATGCTGTCCACGGTTAATGACTCGAGTAAAGAAATTGATCTATTTTGTACTACCATCTCAAAGATTAAAAAACTTTATTCCTGAATTATATCCACATATTCCTAATTAAAAGATTTAGTGTAATTAAGTTTTTTATGTTTTTGTATCTAATTTCATCTTTATATATTAGTTGTTTCGCACGCGATATGTGTGAGTAACCTTTTTTCTCCACTGGAGTTTTTTTCAGATTACTCATACAATCTCATTTATAGTTTTACTTTAAAATATGTTTTACTTTTATTGTATTATTTACAAATATATGTTTACTAATGTTAAGTGCGCATTCTGTAATAGGCCTTGGCCGTTGAATGTAAGAATAAATAAATAAAATAAATAAATAAATAAATAAATAAATAAATAAATAAATAAATAAATAAATAAATAAATAAATAAATAAATAAATAAATAAATAAATAAATAAATAAATAAATAAATAAATAAATAAATAAATAAATAAATAAATAAATAAATAAATAAATAAATAAATAAATAAATAAATAAATAAATAAATAAATAAATAAATAAATAAAGAAATAAATAAATAAATAAATAAATAAATAAATAAATAAATAAATAAATAAATAAATAAATAAATAAATAAATAAATAAATAAATAAATAAATAAATAAATAAATAAATAAATAAATAAATAAATAAATAAATAAATAAATAAATAAATAAATAAATAAATAAATAAATAAATAAATAAATAAATAAATAAATAAATAAATAAATAAATAAATAAATAAATAAATAAATAAATAAATAAATAAATAAATAAATAAATAAATAAATAAATAAATAAATAAATAAATAAATAAATAAATAAATAAATAAATAAATAAATAAATAAATAAATAAATAAATAAATAAATAAATAAATAAATAAATAAATAAATAAATAAATAAATAAATAAATAAATAAATAAATAAATAAATAAATAAATAAATAAATAAATAAATAAATAAAATAAACGATATAGAGGATTTGGGTACAGCAGCTGTGATACAAATAGATAACACAAAAAACCAAGTATCCAGAAAATTCCCGACAACTGGACCGTTTTATACCATATTTAAAAAATATGTCAATCTTAGGCCACCAATCACTCAATTAAGGTTTTTTCTTAATTATAAAAATAAAAAATGCACCCAACAATTAGTGGGTGGGTGTAAACAAAATAGGCACTATGCCAAAGATAGTGGCAAAGTTTTTAAATCTTTCAAATCCAGAACAATATACTGGCCACACCTTTAGGCGTTCTTCTGCAACAATTTTGGTAGATGCAAGAGTAGATCTTGCTGCATTAAAGCGCCACGGGGGATATAAATCCTCCACCGTGGCCAAGCAGTACATAGATGAATCTGCAACTAATAGATTATAATCGAATAAAATTACGGGTTTTGAGCTTACATTAAATTGTAATTAGATGAAACAAAATGGATTTTTATGTATTTTGAGGTGATCTTTTCAAAAAAAGGCAAAACAAAATGAAGCAGTTTTTAGAAAGTGCCGAAAGTTTGGATTTTGTCAATTTTTCAATTTTGCGCAGGCGCATGTCGGAAATAAATCAATATTTTTAAAACGCCGTTTACGAGATTTGAAAGCTTAGGAAACATGCTAATTTTTATGTCTCTTGAGAAATTTTTATCCGATGCACCGTTCTCGCGGTATAGACGATTGAAATTTGTTTAGTATTTTCAGGCGACGAAGGACGAAAAATTGAATTTGTTATATGTTCAAACACTAAATTCTTCATAACATTGGTAAAAATTAAGATATTTGAAAAAACAAAAATGCGTTTTGAACTTAAGGGATGTGACTAGTAATTCCCAGAAGGGGGCAAAAGAAATCCCAAAATTGGGCATATGGGGGAAGGGCAAAGTGTATCGCGGTCCTAATTTCATTGTTTGCCTATAACGGCCAAACTATTAAAATTTTTTTAATACCACTTACAAAGCTTACTCTTAAATGTAAAATATTATGTGTGTGTGAATTTCACCGACATCGGATCATAATTGGCTAAGATATCAAACAAATAAATAATTTTTTTTCCTTAAATAAAAAATAATTTTTTTTTCGAAAGTTTGAAAAGCCACAAAAATGCCAAAAATGCACCCAATGGCTTAAAACTTTTTTTTTTGAGAACTCTATTGTGTCTAGAATACGATTACAGTACGGAAAATTCTGCAAATATATTTTATCTATTTTTTTGACAACTGTTCATTGAGTGACGACCAAAAAACACGGTTTTTGAGAAGAGTTGCCTAAAATTGACAATGTTTAGTTTTTTGGTCTAAAAATCAAGCAAAACCCAAATTTCATTTCTTCTTAATGTGTATACTAAGTTTAAAGTGTGTATGTTTCTTCTAAGTTGTAGAATTCTCCCGACAAAAGTCCCATTACACGCGCTCCGCGGGATCCAAAACTCGTGTATACACTACATTACTGTAATTTGATATTTTTGCGATTTCCAGTTTTAAATTTCTTACATATCTAAATTTATTAGGCTTAAAAATTATTAAATTGTATTTTACTGACTTGTTATAAGACGTTTCTTGAATTTTGTGCAAAATATAGAATTACCGTCAAATTAGCCGCACGTTGCATCAAGGATAGTAATGGTAATAAATTCGCCATTAAAACTACGTGTGCAATGAATTTCCGAACTATTTTTGCCTCCTCATTCGAATGGTGCATCTATTTTCACTATCGGAATGATACTTGCCCAGATAATTAGCATTTTTACAATGGAAAATTGCGGCAAACCCGGTTTTTCCTAATTTAAAAAAAATTGAAAAACTGCTACATCTTTTTTTTTTTTTTTTTTTTCGGAAAGATCACATCAAAATACACAAGGTCCTTTTTGTTTCATCCAATTACAAATTAATGTAAGCTCGAAGGGGCTTTTTTTCGTTATTTAATTGGACTAATTAATGACTGCTAATAAAATAATGAACACCATTCGCAGCACAAGCACATTTAACGAAGAAGTTACATTTAAAAACATTAAACAAAAACTGAAACTACACAACCCAGATACAGTGCAAGTTTGTGTACTTCATCTATACAGCAACAAATTAATGTAGATCCACAAGAGATAATAAACACCGGCGGGTCCTTTTTGCCCACAAATCTCTGTTTTCTACCTGTGTAAGTAAAGGGGTGCGTTAATCTTACTGGTATTTTGCCCACAGTAGCATTCAGGTACCTAAACCCGCAAATTACATCCGCCCACAAATAGGTACCTACCTGATTATTAATAATTCTAATAGGTACTTACTTTGGGTGTTTACTGTTTATATTTCAGTCAGTTTTTATACGTTGATGATTGTAATTCGAGTGTTTATAAACAATAATTATTTCTATAATGTCAGCTACATTGATTAAAAGCACACGCGGGAAAGATGTACTCTTTTTGGAGAATTTTACGTTTGCCAAAGATAGAGAAATGAAAAGTGGAGAAGTTTCTTGGAGATGCTCCCAAAGAAAAACAAATGCTTGTAATGCCACTGTATTTACAATTGGTCCTGAACTTTTAGTATCCAGAGGCAACCTAATTCATAGCCATGAAGTAAATGAACCGAAATTAAACAGGAAAATTATTTCTAATTCGTGTAAGCGAAAAGCAGTTGATGATATTTCGGAAAAACCTTCGAAAATTATCCGTAAAGTACTTGCTACTAATTTACCAGAGTCACTAACTACAATTGATGTGTCCTACATAAGAAAAACTATATACAACAGTCGTCGCAAAATACTACCAGGTCCATTACCTACAAATATACAAGAAGTGCATGATGCAGTTGACTTATATTCTAATACATTTAAAACCAGTAAAGGTGAACATTTTCTTTTAATAAAGAGCAGAGAAAATAATATTATTGTATTTACATGTGAGACAAATATTCGTACTTTGTGTAAAATGAACGTCTTGTATATGGATGGAACATTTTCGTATTGTACAAAGTTTTTCCTACAATTATTTACCATTCATGGGCTGTGTAATGGACACTATGTGCCCCTGGTATATTGTTTATTACCAAACAAATCTACCGATATATACAAACATTTGTTTTCGTTATTGCATTATAAAATTTTGGAAACTTACAGTATTGCTTTAAATCCATCTAAAGTGTTCGTTGATTTTGAAATAGCAATTCATAAGGCGTTAATTTATATGTGGCCTAATACTGTAATCAATGGCTGCCGATTTCATCTACATCAAGCGTGGTATCGTAAAATTCAGTCTCTGGGATTAATGACTGAATATACAACTAACAGTGATACCGGAAAATGGCTTAAAACATCATTTGGGTTGACATATTTAAACGCCGATGAAGTTGGAGACTGTTTTGTGTTTGACTTAATGGCAAGTAAACCAGAAAATGCCGTTCTCGATAGGTATGCCGATTACCTATTAGAAACATATATTGAAGAAAATTCTACATTTCCTCCAAGTATACGGGCAGAAAAAACAGCTTCAATTACAAGAACTACAAATGCCTGTGAGTCGTTTCATTCAAGGTTTAATTCTTCATTCTACTGTACACATCCTTCTGTATACATTTTTATAGAAAAGCTTAAAGACTTTCAAATCGACACGTATGTCACAATACAAAGCTTAAGTATACCTAAGAAAATCAAAGACAAAAGTGTAAAACAAAAAATTCAGTGTTTAGAAAAATTTATACAGCGATTTGATCTGCAGCAAATCAGCAGATTAGAGTATATAAAATTTGTATCACATTTATCCCTCCCAGTTGAAAAATATGTAAATAAAATATAAATATATAAAAAATATAATATAACTTATGTATACTTACTTTTTTATAATAATAAAAATTAGTGTTTAATATAATTTTTAGTTTAATTAATAATGTGTTTTTACTTTTCGATAATATATAAAAAATAATAAATGAAAGATATATCTATTGTGATTTATTCAGTTAGAAATAAATTTGGGCAAAATACCAACAGGATTAAGATAACCTTTTACTTGCTGTGGGCAAATTACCAGGATTAGCAGCTTTAAATATTTTGTGGGCAAATTACCTCCGCCCAATAAACACATATGTTTGAAAAACTACTGAGAATAATAATAATGCAACATTACAAAATCCACTGCAATTTAGTAAATGTTATAACAATTTTACTTTTAACTTTTATAACGTTATAAACAAAATTATTAATAATTATTCAGTTCATACAGTTTAGTTACAAACATTTCCTAATTTTTATATCAGTTATCTCTAGTTTAGTTACAAATATTTTTTATCCATTCCATTAGTTATCTCTACTATAGATGTAAATTTTTATAAACTATTCTGTTAGTATCTCTGCTTTAGTTATAAATGTTTCTTATTGTTATATTAGTTCTTGTTCTGCTTTAGTCATAAATATTTTTTAAACATTGTATTAGTTCTTGTCATTTCCACTGTTACAATCTGAAAAATATTTTGGAGGATTTTTTTACTTTTCAACACATGTGTGATATACTTTTTAGTACATGTTTATGGTTTAATTGACTTTTTCATTTAAAAAAGACGTTTTTTTATGGCTTTTGTGTATGGTCGTAGGAAAAATAGTGTACACAACTCGTTGGAAAGTGTATTTCTCGCACTCTTTTAGTTCAACTCGTGCGAAATGTTGCACTTTCCACACTTGTTATGTAATATACTATAATATCTATTTGTTTAAGTTTTCATATTTTATGTATTTTTTTTGTGAGGCAACCCGTGGAGGTTCCAGGCCGCACGAGAAGTCGTTGCTTCGTCTTTTTGTTTTTTTTTTTTATAATTTCGTAATTTATACATTTTAAATAATCCTGAAACTGACAATTTCATTAACGACTTGGCAACATTGTAAATTTAATACCGAATCTGTCATCTAGAGTTACTGTTTTGTGAAAATAACTTGTAAAATTGAGGTTTTTAATTAAATTTTTCTCGAAAAATACTGTTTTTTTTTCAGGAATTCTTTCACGAAAATTTACTGTAGAAACTAGTTACTTTTGAGTGTTTAAATTTTTTTTGTAAAATTCGCACCTCAAGATTCCTCGACGGACACGTGTAAACAATGTTTTGTTAATAAGTAAAGAATTTTTGACTTACCAAAAAAATCTTATATAGCCTAGTTATTTTAAAAAATGCACAAATTATTTTACAAGTTTATAACAAATGTTCAAAATGTCCTCCTTTATATTTTAAGCATAATTGAACACGCGTATGAAAATTTGTTTTTACTCGTTCTAAACTAACACCATGTCAGTATATTCACTATTGGTAAAAAACGGCATTTTAAGAAGCAAAATATATCGAACCGCTAGCTATTTATCGACATGTAAACAACTAAAATTAAAAATAATCCGTCGGGCGTGTTAGTCGTGTGACCTGGAGCAAAAAATGTATAACATTGTGAATCATGTATTAAAAACTTTGCTGGATTTTATTTCTTTTATCACAGACAGCTCGTTAGGGTTATTTTAGGGTTTACAAATATCAAATAAAAATGGTAAATTTTTAAAATTTGTATTTGACAAAAGTTGTTTGTTTTGATGAGCTAAATACGTGGTTAAAATTATGACAGTTTTTTCTTGGGCACCATATACAGTTTTAACGCTTATATTAAATTTTTATATGAACCAATATTTATTGTTATACGGGTGTTATTGAAATATACGTACATATTAAAATGAGGTATTGCGCAGATCCCCACTGAATGTAGAAAAATATTATTTTTTTAAAATACCCCTTATTAAGGGAGTTATTAATTTTTGAATTCATTCTAAAACAAACGTACTTCACTGATACGTTGAGGATGACCTATATAAATTAGGTTTATTTACCTATTTTAAACATCAACAGTAATTAATATGCAAGTTTTTGTCAGATGATAAGAAAACTAGTTTTGTAAGAAATAACCATGTTGCCAAGATTTTCGAATTAATTTCTATTTCCGAAGACTGGTTTTTACTACCCTCGTTATCAAAAAACTAGAATATTTGATAAATGATTGTTTTTAAACTATACATTTTTGAAACTATAGATTATTAAAATTTTAGTTGATTTACGAATCTGGCTAACACGAGCGCGTCATTTCCAAGTTGGTAAAAAGTGTTGTTACGATTACTTTTAAATATTTTTTACGATGCCACTATTTACGAATATTGAACTAACGGATATAGTGCTGGTTAATGGGGCAGCTGGAGAAAATTCTCGGCAAGCACAAATCCTGTATCGCGAACGGTTTCCAAATCGGAGAATTCCGGACTGTCGTACGTTTATTTCAACTGTTCAGCATCTAAGAGACCATGGAAAATTTGCAATGCAGATCGAGGGAGAACAAGAACACAAAGAACATTGGCGGCCGAAGAAGAAATATTGGAAGCTGTTGAAAACCGGCCTCAATTAAGTTGTAGAAGACTAGGTCTTGAAATTGGAGTGTCCTCATTTGTTGTGTGGCGGACACTTAAAGAACAAGGTTTACATCCTTATCACATCCAAAAAGTCCAGGCCTTATATCCAGGTGATGAAGAAAAGAGAGTGGAGTTTTGTGAATGGATGATTCAAAAATGTGTTGATATTCCTGATTTTCTAAAAATATTATTGTATACTGACGAGGCTTCATTCACTCGTGATGGCGTGTTCAATATGCACAATACGCATATTTGGAGTGATGAAAATCCTCACGCCATTAGGGAAACTGGGCATCAAAGAAAATTTTCAATAAATGTTTGGGCTGGCATAATAGATCAGTATTTAATCGGGCCTTATGTTCTCCCGAACAGATTAAATGGGCCAGGATATCTCCACTTTTTAGAAGATATTTTGCCAGTACTCCTAGAAGAGATACCGTTACAATTAAGGCAACGGATGTGGTACCTACTAGATGGCGCTCCTCCTCACTTTGATTTAAACGTACGGCAGTTCAAAAGTGGATAGGCAGAAATGGACCTACTAAGTGGCCTCCGAGATCTCCGGACTTAAATCCATGCGATTTCTTTTTGTGGGGTCACATGAAACAACTGGTTTATAATGAACCTATTAATAGTGATTAATTAACAATTAACCAATAAAGTTAATGCGGTAGCCGAGGAACTACGACAAAATCCAAGACTAATTTCTAACGTTCAAAGTTCTTTGGAAAGACGATTGCAAGTGTGTGTAAATATTAATGGACGGCATTTTGAACAATTACTGTAATAAACTTTATTTTGAATTAATTGGTTTTGCTTAATTTCTATGGGTAAGTTCAATTTCGATTTATTTTACTTCTTTAAAATATGGAAACTAGTAGGTCGGAAAAGGGGACTCTTCCCCAATATTTAAATTTTAGAATTTGAAGTTAAAATTGGTGCCAATCGTTTTTGGTCATTACATACTATTCCCCATTTTAATATGTACGTGTATTTCAATAACACCCTGTATTGGAACAATTCGTAAAATTTAGCGGTGTTGTGTTGCAATCAAGGTTTACATTTGTACTCACGGAGTTAACCGATGCAGAGTATAATGCAGAGGATGATGCTTGTAAGAGGTTGCTTGAACTTGTTGGCTGAATGGAGCCCACAATTTTATTGGCTATATTAATTTTATTTCTAAATGAATTATTTATGTATCTTTCTGCCACAGCAGTGCTTTTCCAACCCCCATGCCTTTTTAAAGCTGTAATATCTCCACCAGCATCAATCAGTAAAGTGGCAGACAATCTTCGGTATATTTTTCCGGGTTTGGAAATTCTAAACAAGTAGCTATTTGTTTTCCCATTGCTGCAAGTTTATTTCTTCCAATACTTTAAATGGTGCATTTTACTTTTTGACAATTCAAGAAAAATGAGCAAAAAATGTATAACATTGTGAATCATGTATTAAAAACTTTGCTGGATTTTATTTCTTTTATCACAGACAGCTCGTTAGGGTTATTTTAGGGTTTACAAATATCAAATAAAAATGGTAAATTTTTAAAATTTGTATTTGACAAAAGTTGTTTGTTTTGATGAGCTAAATAGGTGGTTAAAATTATGACACTTTTTTCTGGGGCACCCTATACAGTTTTAACGCTTATATTAAATTTTTATATGAACCAATATTTATTGTTATATTGGAACAATTCGTAAAATTTAGCGGTGTTGTGTTGCAATCAAGGTTTACATTTGTACTCACGGAGTTAACCGATGCAGAGTATAATGCAGAGGATGATGCTTGTAAGAGGTTGCTTGAGCTTGTTGGCTGAATGGAGCCCACAATTTTATTGGCTATATTAATTTTATTTCTAAATGAATTATTTATGTATCTTTCTGCCACAGCAGTGCTTCTCCAACCCCTATGCCTGTTTAAAGCTGTAATATCTCCACCAGCATCAATCAGTAAAGTGGCAGACAATCTTCGGTATATTTCTCAGGGTTTGGAAATTCCAAACAAGTAGCTATTTCTTTTCCCATTGCTGCAAGTTTATTTATTTCAATACTTTAAATGGTGCATTTTACTTTTTGACAATTCAAGAAAAATGAAGATATTGTAACATGTGACATGCAAAGTTCTGCATATTTCTTATAAATTTGGTAAAAATGTCCAGTGACTGTAAAATTTCTAACATTTTTGTTTTTGTTTTAGGAATTGTAACTAATATAGTTGACCCATTGGGTATGAGCCAATTGAGCACCAAGCTCTAGATGTAATAAATGTAGACCGGCCAACTGAGCACCAGGCAGGCAGGTACCTTCTTAAAGCGACCCTTTTGAGACAGGCCAATTCAGCATTTTGACGTGGAACTACTTTGTAATACTAATCCCTTAATATTCTAATTTAAAGAAACTTATTAAAAGCTTAAAACCAATTTTTATTGGGAAAACCCTAGATACTTTGATCCCTTTTTATTACGTAATGAAGTATATTATTATAAATGGAATAGGCACCCAACAATAGGTTAAGAAAAAATTATGAGATCAGTTTCAGCTATAAAGTCGTTATCAAAACCTAAAATAATAAAAATAAATAAGTTTATAATCTACTCATGAAAATACTTTAAAAAATAACAAATAATGTTTAAAAACAGAAATAAGTAAATTAAATTTTTGTGAGTAATGTTTTTTCATTTTATATTAGTAGGTAACAAAAATAATTGGCGGGCAAACGAAATGTTATTATTCTGTTGAATACAAATTTTTGCATAATTTTTGCAATATTGTGGTACCAAATTTTTAGACCTCGAAATGCAAAACATTCATATTAATCCGTTAAAAGCTCAGATAAACAAATGAATAATAGATGCCTAACGGTCTGGATTTGTTTGAATCCAGTATGAACCGTTTTATCTATTACTTTCTCTTTCTCCATGGTCTTCGATGTGATTCGTCTATTTTAAATAGCAGCGCCAAAATTTTCTCACAACTGTCAACAAGCAGTTGGGAATTGTCAATTTTGATTTAAAATTTCTGTGTTATTATATTCCCAGAACGCATTATTAAATTTTTCAGTTTCTAGTGTATTTTTTAAACGATATTTATTAGTTTTAAGGGTAAAAATGACTAAGAAGTCTATTATTTGTTCTAAAAGATACATTTTGGGTGGTTCTACCTCCTTTCATGGGTAAGTAAATGAAACACATAGGCGGCACCAGACACCATTGTGTAATTTTTTTAACTTAAGTATTGATATATTAATGTTTCAATACTAATGTAGATACTACGTTATGTACCTAATTAAAAAAGAATATATCGCACCATCAATACACAATACCCAAAGCCACTCAAAAAAAATCGCAATTTTGAGTTAAGATACAAAATTCAAATACAACTTCACCAGACATTGTATTCTATTCCAAATTTAAGGCGTATTAATTAATATTATTTTGCTTCTTTATGTAAACATACACAGTTAATTTTAACAGCAATTTTCTTGAAATGCTACTTTCCTATAGTTGTGTTAGTATTGCCACCGTACCGATGAAGACCAATAGTCAGAAACACGTGACTACTGTTCACATTTCCTTTTTTTGTAATTTTTCTTTTTCGGGAAATGTCCACTATTACTACCTTGATGACCTTCGCCCTATACCTTCCGTTTATTAATATTATTGTTTTTAGAAGCATGTTTTGTATACAATATTTATTTTAGTTAGTTGATTTGTATATTTTTTTAAGAAATCCCTCTATTTCCTATAAAAGCTTAAGTTTTTGTCCTCATGGTATTTCTGAATTTATTTTCGTTAATCTGGTATACATCATATGACATCCTTTTAGTATTTGATTTAACAAATCACCTACTGAGACTGGACTTTTTCGAGGCATTCAACAGGGTAAACCAGCTACTTTTAGCTAAACTTTTCAACATGATTTTGTGAAAATGATTGAATAGTATGCTTGTTTATCAAACTTGTTCTGAATAAACCTAAATCAACAGTATATAGGTAGGTATACTTACTGTAATGTGACCATGTTTAGTTTAGCCCAATGCTAATACAACATTGATGATGAACTTTGGTGAGGTGAAGACTTTTTTTTTAAGTTTCCAAAGATACAATTCACAGAGAAATCACGTCGAGGACCGGTGGACCTATTTTTTTAGATTAATACAACAGAGAAGTCATATGTATTACGCTTTTGTCTTATTTGTTACATTTCAGTAAAAAGGGTTGTATAATTTCTACGTTTTAAAAGTACCTCCTGGAGCGGAGTAGAGCTAGATTTTTTAGTCACGTGATCATCGAAATTATGTGAAATAAAAGACCGGCTATGGATTTGGTTGTTTTCGGTTTTCATTAAAATAATACACTTAAACCTTTCTTTTAAATCAAATTTGATCTCTCGTATAGTGGCGTTTGTTGCAAAGTAAAGCGAATTTTTAGCTGTGATATTTTTCGCCTTTTGATTTCACTAAAAAATAAACCATGTTCTAATTTCTGTCTGAAGTTTTTTTATTAATATTTCTCTCTTAAATTTAATTCGGAGTAAATAGATCTTACTAGACGTACCAGCTCTGCATTAAAAGACCACGGAGCAGATCTTATCGAGAAGCCACAGATATAATAAAAGAACGGCTTCGAGTAAAAAGAGGTTACTTTTCAAACGCAGCAAATATAGTGAAATGCTGTATGTATGATTACCCTAACCTGCTGTAGTATTAATAAACTTTAATGTAATTATACTTAGACTTATTGTATCCATATTGTCAAAATGCCAGAAGGAAGACTTCCATTTTAACATATAATATGCCCTAACCTAATAGATTGCGCCGAAAAATGGCCTCTATCCCTATTTTTATTATTTTTGTATTTCACAATCTACACACGAACTCAAATATCGCTACCTATCAAAGAGTTAAGTTAGAACACATAGAAAGCTAATACATTACGTGTTATTTCCTTAAAATTTCATTAAAAAATAGCGTAGTTTACTTTTTGTAAAATAAAATTTTATGTTTGATTTACATTTTTCTTTAAATCCGTCCGTTACAAAATAATCCTTCGGATTCCGATGAAAAAAACTACTTGATACGCCCATGTAGACCGCAGTACCACAGCTGTCAAAAGTTTGTAGATACTGGCTTCAAACAAAGCCTGTGTTAAACGGCGCCCGTTAGGTATCTATTTTTCATTTGTTTATCTGAGGTTAAAAGCTTTTACATATTATGATTTGGTTTTAAAATCATAAGCAGTTTTACATTCAATTTAAATTAGAGATAGGTTCTTAATTACCTTTGTCAAAATACAATTTTCAAAATCAATCAATACAATATTATCTTACTTGGGTAGAAGGGGTGACTATTGGGGTGACTTATTGTTACGGCACATCCCTACAATTAAGTATGTTCTATGTATGCTTTAATAGCTCAATTAGCTCATACCAGTTTTTATCTAAACCTTTTAGCGTTCGGATAAAAAAATATTACCTATGGAGTTAGTAACTGATTTTGTTTTAAGTGAACGTGGCCAGCAAATGCTTGTTCTAAATTATAATAAATTTAGAAAACGTAAAGACCTGAAACATGGAATAATATATTGGGTGTGTTCTGTAAAGGACTGTAAAGCAAAATGTCATACTCGAGGTAAGTTTAATTATTTTCATTATATTTATTAAAGAAAGTGGATTATATTGGTTGTTTATTACTAAGAAATGGACAGTGGATATTTTGACAAATAAAAAAATTTTGAATCCGTTCTTGATATATCAATGATCTTAAGCACAGAGTCTTTTAATGTGTATTTGAATAGCGTCCGCATACCAAAGGTAATTGCAACTTTTTAAATTTGAATTGAAACCTTTTTTGAATGGTCAAATCAATGATCTAATGTCTTTTCAGATTTAAACGTCCTGGATCATTCCTTGGAACACAACCATCAAGCCAACTTGCAAAAGCTAAGTCGACAGGCTATAAGTAATAGTTGCAGAAGGAAGGCCGTGCATGACATTTACCAACGACCATAAAAAATAATGAATATGGAGATTTCGACGTCTTCGTATAAGGAAAATATAACAACTATGGATCTGGACTTTATACGGCATAATGTGAATCGCAATCGATTGAACACCAACAAGTCAGCTACACCAAAAGATACACATGATGTCCAAGAAGCTCTGAATGTTATGGATTTAACAGCAGATAGAAACGAACCATTTTTATTGGCCAGTGATATTGAAACTAATATTGTAATTTTTGGTTGTACATCTAATATGAAATGTTTATCGCACATGGATGGAACATTTAAATATTGTACAAAATTATTTTTTCAATTATTTACTATTCATGGGTTGCGCAATGGACATTATATTAATAACTTCTTACATGATGAAAAAAAAAAAACAAATAAATTAAGAATTAATCTTTTTATTAAAAAATATCATTCAATACATTTATTTTTATTAAAAGTAAAAAAATGGAATAAAGGGTACAAAAACTACAATTTATAATTTTAATCATCTTCCTCTTCATCGTCGTCTTCCGGCTGCTGGTAAATTTCAAACTGGTCTTCATTATCGTCTTCAACGACATTTGTTTCAAGTTCTTCCATGATTTCGGGGTCAAAGGTTCCATCTTCGTTAATGTCGCTCTGATATGGTAGAGCATTGAGACAAGCTTGCCCATTACATTGGCCACAAGCTAAAGAGCATTGCAAGCCCGCTTTCCTGCATCCGCATCGCAAACCACAACCACTCTTGCAGTTGCAGAAAATTGTATTTAGCAAATCTTCTGAAGCAGGTGGTAAAATTGTTATGATAGGCTCCAGAAAATCGTTTCGCATTGCCCAACCCCATATCTGGTAATACTTTCAGCTTGTAATTTTTCAATTAACATATTAATGAGCATATCTTTGTTATTTCGATTTGATAAGAATTTTTCTTGAGTAACTGGTACAACCATTGTTTCATAGAAACAGACTTCATACGTTTTTGAAAGGGCAGCAGTTCTTCTCTGCTGCTCCATAGCTTTTACGTTCTTTTACGTAGTCTGAATTTTTTTAAACAAAATTTGTAGAGAATTTTGTATTCTACAATATTGATAATAAATACAAATAGCAAAAAACCCATAGGAAATGAGATATTTACAAAAAAAGCGCAAAAAACCGATTTTTGTGACCTTTGACCTTGGAATTTAATAGTTGCGTACACCCTACCATATGTAGGTTTTGAGACAACTTTTATGGTGTCAATATACAAGTATTTACATACTTACAGCTGGGTATCTCGAATTCCGAGATTCTTACCTAATTTAAGCTTAAATGACTGGACTATATTAGATAAATAAGGACTTCAACTATTAGAAAAAAATTAATTTTAGTCATAATCTAATATTTTTATTTAACATTGGTGGCGAAATGACCTCCTTAAGAATTGAAGGATCCCTTTCTTCCTGCAGAAAGAACAACACCAGCAGCTGCAGAACAGCACCACGCATCTTAGACATTGTTTTTAGGTGCTTACTTAAAAAAAATAACAACTTTATTGCTGATTTAAATTCCTAATCAAAATTAAAATGTAACTCAACAGTCCAGTAAATTTTATTTATTTGAAAATAAACCATTTACAAAATTGTTATTTAACATGGACAAGATTTGTACTAATTTGTACCACCAATGAAAATTTTGTACTATGTGCAGTTTTCAAAAAACACATAAAGCTTCGAGGCTAGAAGATTAATATTAAGCTAGCTTGACTGTATATTTGGAATCTATGCCTTCATACAACGCTCTATCTTGTTGAGCTAGGTTATACTATAAAAATACTTAGGCTGTCTTTAGGATTTCAAATATACCCGACCGCAACAGATTTTTTGTAATTCTTTAATATATACGCTGATTTTTGATAACTTAATTTATTTTAAGTCAACTTTTACAAGTCAACTATACAGCTGATATCAATATCGTAAAACGTCTATCATCAAACTGCCCCTCTGTAGTCAGGTTCGTCGATTTACATAGCTCGCCAGAATCTTCTAGTACTTTCTTGAATGATCCAGATGTTACTTGATAGGAAATTACTTTTCTATCTCTTTTTTTATTCGTACCATAGACCAATGCAGGGTACAGGGTAACATTTCTTCCTCTTCTCCAATCATACGTCGCGAATGATTTAATTACTGAAACCTGGTTGAAGTCAACGGGGAGGATCTGGACCACGGTATGGCGCTAACTTTTGGATGTAAAGTACCCTGGGTTTATTAGTAGTAAAAATTAATACAAAATATGTTAATCGATTCTGCCCAGTTGGTCACGCCAGCCTGACAGTGGTGTTTAAGATACGATACTTTTTTAGTTATCTATTCTTCCCAAGTAATATAGATAAGACAGAGGCTGCTTCTGCATTAAACCCCAAAAATAACAAATTTTAGAAGTATGTTAGTTCTGCTCTGAAGCGACGATGCAGTATGTGATTAGAATATACAGTATGGTTCAAATGAAAGGAATAAATTCATTATAATGGAAGTAGTTGGTTTTTCGAAAAAATGCTCGGACAGGTCAATTTTGTTTACTTAAAGCGCAATTTTTTAAATAAAATTCAATTTTCCCCCACTTCCCATTTTTGGGAAGTGACGTCATTGACAATTTTTTTAAATAGCAACCCCAATTTTTTTTCTTGATATTGATAGATCTTGCAATTTCCTACTCGGAAACATAATATTTGAAATATCTGACATAACAATTTTTTTTTGAAAAAAAGTCATTTAAAGATCAGATACATAAATTTTATGTTATTTTGAAACACAATAAATTAATAAAAGATAATTATTTGTAATTAAGTGCTTAATCTAAAATAATAATAATAATAATAAAAAGAATTTAATGACAATTTCACAAATTCTTTTTATTATTATTATTTTTATTATTATTTTGTTAGATTAAGCATTTAATTACAAATAATTATCTTTTATTCATTTATTGTGTTCTCAAAATAAAATAAAATTTATGTGTCTCATCTTTAAATGTCTTCTATTCAAAAAAAATTGTTATGTAAGATATTTCAAATATTATGTTTTCGAGTAGGAAATTGCAAGATCTATCAAAATCAAGAAAAAATATTGAGGTTACCATTTAAAAAAATTGTCAATGACGTCACTGCCCAAAAATGGGAAGTGAGGGAAAATTAAATTCTATTTAAAAAATTGCGCTTTGAGTAAACAAAATTGACCTGTCCGAGCATTTTTTCGAAAAACCAGCTACTTCCATTATAATGAATTTATTCCTTTCATTTGAACCATACTGTATAATATCAATGTGTATGTAGAAAATAAAATTGTAGATTTTTTTGAATTTTCCAAATGTTACTTCATTTATTAGTAAAAATTAGTAAAAATTACAATATAGTATTGATGTTATTTAAAAAATGCTTATACCTTACAGATGAATTAATTAAACAATTATTAAAAACCCCAACTCGCAAACCAGTAAAATAAATTATATAACTACAAAATTACTACTTTTCTCTAAAAAACCCACAATCTGATAAAGGTTAACCAAAAACTTATAACGTCAATTGATAACTTGGTAAAACGAACCGCAGAATCAAAGTTTGGATATTTATATATAAATTAACCTGACACTAACATTAGATATCTATTTTCATGAAAATGTCTCAACTAACCAAAACAGCCGAGTGTCTGCTCGTTATTTTTATGTAAGTAATTTTTTAATAATTTTTTAAACTACAATTATAAAATTAAATTGGCTTATAAACATAAACATATAAACTATTTTTTTCTGTTGTTAGTAGTATTTTGACATTTTTGTTTCATTAAAGGTAATTTGACCACTTTCTTTTAGTTATAAATTGACTCAAAACTAATTCTAAGTTTATTTTTTTACGATTTTTTTATAAAATTTGGCATGTTGACATATTTATAAAATCATGCAGAATTTTTATATAAAAAGCAGTTTTAATATTTCAACAAAGCAAACTTTTTAAACAATTTTTTTTTTTACTACAAAGATTTTTTGTTTACAAACCTGGAACTACTAAAAATCAAAAATATGTTAATAACAAACTTTCCGCCATGTTGATAAAAAATAAAAGTTGGATCTCATTCTGTATTATAATTTCAATATGTAGACAAAATAAGGTTACATTATATGTTTTTATTTAAAATAATAATTATTTAATAACATTTTTGAAGTGATTTTTAAAATAAAATTTAAAACCAGTGGCAGCTTGTTATAATTTAAAATGGGTGTTCACTTTTTCCAATAATTTTATTATTTGTAAATTCGGTTCAAAACCTTGTACAAGTGTACACCGAGAGAAATTTTTTGCTATGGTAACAAAAAATGTATTCACCCTTAAAAAAAACTATTAAAATAGGCGACAGCCAAAGTACTTTGCTACGGTTAATAAATTCACTTTTTTGGAATTACTTTTTAGTCCCTAAAACTTACTTTTTAGTTTTTATTAATTTTAGTGATTAGAAAGTAAAATTTTACTCATTAAGAAGTAGTTTTTTATGTTTAAAAAGTAGGTTTTTAGTGGTTAAACAATATATTTCTTGCAGTTAAAAAGTATTTTGTTACCTTAAACAGGCAGTTTTAATTGTTAAAGAATTATTTTTATCTCTAAAAAATAGATTTTACTGGTTAAGAATTAGGCTTTTAGTGGTTAAAAAATAGTTTTTATTAATTAAAAGTAGTTTTTATTCGTTAAAAATTAGGTACTGATTAAGAAATTATTTTCTTTGCAATAAAAAAATATTTTTTTACCTTTAAAAGGTAGTTTTAATTGATAAAAAATTAATTTTTACTTTTAAAAAATTGTTGTTAGTGGTTTAAAGGTAGTGTGTAGTGGTTTAAAAGTAACCATTTACCTTTAAAAAGTAGATTTTAATGATTATACAGTTAATTTTTACCTTTAAAAAGTATTTGTTGATGGTTAAAAGTAAATTTTGCTATTTAGGGCTAGTTTCTTCAGCTCTTAGGCCATTTTTTCTACAAAAAAATAAAGTTCAGTTAAAGTCGAAATACAAGAATGTTTTGCATGTATTAAATGTCAAATTTCCAGATTTACCGAGTATAACTGAAATTTATATTTGTTTATAATGAAACCAGTTCTATAAAAATAGAAAAATTAACTTTTTAGCCGTGCATTAGAAACTATATATAATTATTAGAGCAAAATTTACCTAATATATATCTACCTATAAAATTTACATATATTTTTATTTAACCTGTGGTGGAAATAAAGATCAACATAGGAAAGGAAGGGTTTCAAAAATAAAAGAGACGATTATTTTGTATTAAATATATTAGTTATATTGCTAAATATTTCAAAAATGTATTTGAATTTTAAAAATTCAGTAGGTTATGTAATATAAAATTGTTATTTGATAATTTAAACTAATTTGTCTTTAGACGAGTTAAGGCATATGTACCAAGATTTTTTAAATGAGTAGTTAGTAGCTTTAAATTAATCCGGTATTTATTCTTTGTGAAAAATCCTAAAAAAAATTTTATTTATTCTAAATATATTGTTTTCTCTTTATTATAATATAGAATAGAATAAGAAAATCCATGCCATTAGGATTATTAACTATAATAGGTAGGAACATAAAAGCATAACATTCTTCTATCTACCAGGTGGGCCATTCCAAACGATCCTTCTTTAATATCTAGAAAAAAAATTCTATTTTAATAATACTATCTCAGAAACGAACATTTCGAATTTTAATAAACTTGAGTACCAGTCGTGGATCCTAGAAACCTCCCCTAGCTCAGTAATTGAGTTTACATAAAAATTAATGTCAGGTATTTTTAAGAAATGTTTAAATTTAGGTTTTTAAGGTCTGTAAAAGCTAAGGTTATACTGTTAAATGCAACAAAAAATGAATCAGTCTCCCGAATCCTTTATAAAACTGTCAAAATTCATTAAAAAATCTTACTTTTCAATCCCTAAATACGTAGTTTTTAGTTTTTATCAATTTTAGTGGTTAGAAAGTAAAATTTTACTCACTAAAAAGTAGTTTTTTATAGTTCAAAAGTAGGTTTTTAGTGGTTAAACAGTATTTTTCTTGCAGTTAAAAAGTATTTTGTTGCATTGAACAGGCAGTTTTAATTGTTGCAAAAAATTACTCAGTCTCCCGAATCCTTTGTAAAACTGTCAACATTTATTTAAAAAAACTTAAGCTGGAACAATTAAAACAGAAAACTTTTGGGGCATGCGCATTATCAATTTCCAAACAAAATTAAATAAAATAAGGTATACCTAAAAAAATAAAAGTTTGCCATCTTGTCAACTAATTCTTATTTCTTATTCTAGGTTATTTCATGTATACCTAAACGCTCTACAGATGTGCATGTTTAATTTGCCAAAAAGCGGTACAAAAAAAATAATTACAAAACATTTTTGTTTTCTATTTCTTAATTTAATAAAAATATCAAAAAACACTGCCATATATGTGTTTTGTTAGAAATATCTGTTAACGTCACTGGAACAAATAATTTTAATCTTAAACATTTAACCCTCAGTACTCAAAACAGTTCCATCAAAATAGAAAAAGGAATTTGTGATATCTTAATGAAAAAACATTGCAAGATTTTTCGCTTTATCTACTGTTTTTTCCTAAATTAACGTTAAAGTGAGGGGTCAATACATTTGAAACCGATAAATTAGTAGATATAAAATACTTTTATATTATACGTTATGTACTTACTCTTAAAATTTTCAACAAAATCTTGAAGTCCCCAATTAATCAGCTTCTCTGTGTAATATCATTGGAAAACGAACACAACTTATGCACAATTATTGCAAAAATGGCGTCAGACCTACGATTTGCCAACGTAACGTGGATGATTTTTGCTGGCGGCTAGGGTAATTATAACTAAAATCACAAATCAATCACCGGATTGTTCAGTCTGTGCCTGCCGATATACCGGGAACGGACTGAAAGGAGTACGTTGAATACACGAAAATTTTCTCGAGCACAGACGAAAAAGCTCTCGATCGAAACCGATCGTTATTTTCTAAAGATATTTTTTATTGGACTTAAAAAGCGAATTGTTATGATGGAAAATATACGTATTAATATTTTGAATTTCTACTACAGAAAATAAATGTTTAGTAATTAAAAACTATTTTTAAGAGCAAAAATTATTTTTGCTGGTTCTATAGACTGAAAAAAAAATATTTGCAGAGGTAACAATTTTTTTTTGTATGGCGACAAAACTACTTTAAAAAAGCATTTTATTTAGTTGCATGAATGTATTTTTTTAATTGTAGCTGAAAATTTATTTGTGGTAGCAAGAAATTTCTCAACAAAAAACTTTTTAAATCTCTTTTAAGTCTCTCAGTGTAGTTATTATTATCAATATTATAATGTTTTCAAGCACTACAACTATTAATGAATGAATAAATGAATATTTTAGTTATTGTTATATTTGTTTTGTTTTTAATACGTTGAAAACCATCTATAAACATTAGTTAGTCAACTGACTTTTCTTCATAATTTAAGATTATTTTTAAATGTAGAAACCTTGACATTGATTTTTGTGTAAAAAATATTATTACATGAAACTTTACCCCCGATTCTTGAGTTTTTATTATAAATTTAATAATTTTCACAGTTGTCACATATAAAAAAAATATTATATTTATTAAATACCCTTTATTGACAAAAAACAATGCATAATATTATACAGATACAAATCAGAACGAAGATGAGTCCCCTAAATGCAAAAATCGTTATTTGCTAGTTACAAAATTTTTCAGGAAGGGCAAAAGCTTTCAGTAATTAAAATACATATGTATCCGTTTTAAATTTTGTTTTAAGTTGGCTCTAGTGATTTTGTTTTGAAATAACTGTGCTCTTTAATCCGAAATTCTACCAAAAATAAAAATAAATACTTTTAAAATTAAGATACCGAGTTTTGCATGTATGTTTTAAAAATACCAAGTTTTGCAACTCACAATTGCAAATACCGATAAGTGCATGGTTGTTTTATTTTAGAACTTTTATTTTCTTACAATTTTTTTTTAAACAGATACAAAAATATAAATTAAAACATTTTTGTTAGGTGTAATAAAATACATACAAGCAAAAAAATCTTCTCTAAATAAGCAAACAACAAATGAATAAATTAAAATGTCTACGTGTCCGTCTTACTTAATCACGTGACTATTAGGCGCAACGCCATTGGCAGGTTACAATTACGTAGTTTTGCATTTGACAAATGAAGGCAAATACAGAGTATTGCATCTAGTCTTCGTTTTCTAATTCGTTTTTAATGCAGAAATAGGAAGTTTTGCATCTTATTTTAGAAGAAGAATTGTAGAGTTTAAAATAAGGAATTGAATGGCGCGAAAACATTACTTCTGAAAATTTCGTTAAATTCCGAGTTTTGCATTTATGGGACTCATATATAATGCGTGGCATTCTAAATTATAATTTTCACAGTTTAACAGTTTAACAGACCCCCTTAACCCTGATTTTCAATCAGATTATTTTCAGAATCAATAGGCTTCATCCTCTGTAGAGCTTGATTTTTCCAAAAATTTTAAGTTGATATTATTGTTTGTTTTGAGTTAGATTTATTTTAAATATTTCAACACACCTTACCCCCCCACTTTTATTCAATATTTTTCACAATCAATATCATTTCCCTATAGAGCTTGGTTTTTACCAAATACTTCATGTTGATATAGCTTTTAATTTTTATTTATGATCCTTTTTTAATTTTAACACCCCTTAAACCCCCATTTTTAATCAGATTTTTTGTTTAAAATTAAGGTGCTTCTTCTCCTTATAGAGCTTGATTTAAAGTTAATATCATTTTTTGTTTTTGACTTGATGTTTTTTTATATTTTAACCCTCCCTAACTCCCCTACTTATTCAGATTTTCTTTTTAAATTAATCGGCTTTTTCACTTTTTATAGAGTTTCATTTTTATTAAATATTTCATGTTGATATCGCTTTTCTTTTTTAATTTAGGATTTTTTTTTAATTTCAACCCATTCTAACCCCCTATTTTTACTCAAATTTTTTCATAAACAATAGGCTTTGTCCCTTCATAGAGCTTAATTCTTGCTTTAAATTTTTAAGTTATCATTTTTCGTTTTTGTCTTATCGTGCATACAAAAACCGTGACATCGGACAACGTAAACCTATAATACTATTTACAGAATACTGTATGAAGAGTAGAATAATAATATAATCAAGGCTAAAAGAATAACATAATACATAGGTACACTAAAAGAATGATAAAGTCAAAGAGTTGAAAATTATTTAATAGGTATATCAGTATTTCGGAGATAAACTGTGCTGTCATTCTAGTCAGCTTTTTAGTAGAGTAGACTGAATGTTGGTTGAACATTTTTCGTGTTCCATATTTCGACAAGAAATTCAGTTGGCCCCAATTATTGTTACAATATGTATTGTTTACTTATGATTTAACTATTAAAACTTTTTTTAACATACATAAATTTTTGGTTTTTGTAACATATTTCTATGTTTTGATAACAAATTTTCTATGACATACCTAGTGTCTTATACCTCCAAGATGCCTCTATAAATAGTATGACTAACGTGAGTGTTAAATAGTGTTGTTTAACGTTTAACTTGTAAGTTTATTAAATAATGAACACAGCGTTATCTTTTTTTTTTAAGTTAACTTATATTGCGACATCACTATACATGATATAGAATACATGTCTGGATGAGCCGATTTTAAAAATAAAACCTTTATGAAACTGCACTGTCTACATAGTTTACCTCCCAGATAGATATCGGTAACTATTTAATTTAGTCTTCATGATATAGGTACATACCTAACATAGACACAACTATTAAGTTTCTTGGATTAATTTAGGCCAGTGCAATATTTATATTTTATATCGTCTTTAAAAAAACTGTAATGTAAGTTTATAAAATCTTCAGTGCTATATTAGTTTGACACTGTTTATCAGTACCTCTGGCATTTAGAGATAGGGCATTTTTCTATAATTTTAAAAGACAACCTACAAAATAAACAATTATTCATATAAAATTGTACCATGGTCAAGAAATTATCCTTGTTTAAGGGTCGACCTTTTCACCTCTGAGTAAAGTTACATGTAAGTTTACTTGACAGATAAACGAACAATTGCTCTATCGTTTAATCAGCAAGTAGTAACTTTCAACTTGGTTGAAAGATTGACCCTTAATAAAATATATTAAAATTGTTATACTTTTTTGAAACTTAGTTTGTCTTTTGTTGGTAACAAAAAAATTTGCTCAGTACATAGTTGAGTATATTCTGTATAAATTCTTGGGTATATTCTGTAGACTCTGCAACAAACACAAAATAATTACAACTGTAATTTGGAAAAAAACCTAACCTCAAAAATAATAGTATTTTTTTAACTGTGACATTTTTCGATAACAATCGTTGACTTCATACACATACTTTCAAATTATTAAAGTCGCAGTTTTATTTAAACTTAATTTTTAACACAATTCACAATGAAAATTGTCTCATGTGGATTTTTAGAATTTGACAGCTTGATTGGAAAGTTGGAAACGTTGAGAAGATAGACTGTGAAGTAGGTAAAGACGAAATAAAGACTATTTTGTATATGACAAGTGAAGGCATATTTTGATTAATTTTGAGTTAATAATTTTATATTTGTAGATTGACGGAATGAAAATGTTTTTAAATCATTCAAATCACCCTATTTTAAAAAAAATGGCATTTAATATCACCAAAACTCGGGTTTGACATATGTCGTAAAAGTGTAATACAAAAGTGCAGACACGTTGTTACGGTTCAAAATTCAAAAGAAATATTGAGATGCTTTTACCATAATAAATAAAATAGTATTGAATTTTAACTGTTAATTAAATTATATTCATAAATTTTAATAAAATTTATTAAAAAAGAACATTCGGTATACTAGCTTTGAGTAGAAGTTTCTTTTAATGATTGAAGGTCCATTCCGCATGTTCTATGTGATAACTAGAATAAATTATACCTTAATCATTCCATTGCCCATATTATTTGCAAAAGAAGTTTAACCTTTTGTCCGATACTTCTTCAGTGTTATGTAGATCCGTTCTGGATTTCTGTGTTATATATTTTTCAATATTTCTTCGAATAATTTGTAGTTAGGTTCTAGAAATCTAAAATAAAATAGAAACGATTTGAATTAGATATATCATTTCAGGTTTATTGCTTTTGTTTATTTACTTTTATTCTGACATTATGTCATTCACTTTAGACTGTTATTTAATTTTGGAAAATTCAATAAATATACCGTCATTGCTTCTCTATAACTATGATTTAGAAACAGCACTGTTAATTAGAACTCAACAGTAAATGGTCGAGTGGGGAATTATAGAAGACAATTGGTTAGATGTTTATAGTTTAAATAAAATTAATATTAGCTTTATATATTTGACAAATAAACTAAAATGGTATAAGGAGAGTTGTATACATAATGTAAAATTAAAAAGAAATAAAATTAAAATTCAGTAACGGGGTACCGCGGAGTTACTTTTATTAAACAAAAAACTATATTATACAAACTAATGAAAAATAATTATAGGGAAGAAAATAAAATAATTTTAAAAATTACCGCAATCACTTAAATTTACTAATTAAAAAAAAAATCAAAACTAAATAATAACTCTAAAAAATTAAAAAAAAAATAAAAATGCTGCATCAAAGAGATGTCTAATACAAAAGTAACAAAATAATCTATTACACAAATAAAGATTCGAGATAAAGATATTATAAATGATTCAGGAAACACAGCAAATATTTTTTTTGTGAACATTATACTGTGGTTGGGGAAAAAATGACATCAAAATTAATTAAAGATCAAAAATTAATAATTTTTCAGAATAAAACAATTAATCAATAGTTTTATCAAGCGCAGATTACAAAAAAGTTACTAAAACTATATTTTCTTTTTTTTTCAAACAATAAAAAACCAGGTCTAAGCAATATAACATCCGAAATTCTTAACGGCTTGAGCAAATTTCTCCAGTATTGGAATTTCTTATAAATAAATCAACCGATATTGGTATATTTTGAAATAGTCTTAAAGAGTCTTTGATAATATAAAAAATTATTTTCACGCAAAAGCCTACCCTGTGCTTTGTTTACTCATTGCCCGCGGTATTAACCCAAGAGCGGTATCGTACGTAAAATTTACATGAGGTTTGTAGCGAAAGGGCTCTCTCCACTAATTCTTTTGAGTCACGATCTTGAGCTTTCAGCAGTGCCTCAGGAAACATCCACTTGTGATGATTTGTAGGTGCCAAAGTTGCAACTATTTAGCAAAAGAACATGTAGCTCGATTTTGAAAAGTATACACGTAAAAAATACGCATTGATACCAATGAGTAGTTATTTGTTGTACGTTTATCTGACGTGTCGCCAAGCTTAAAATTTTAGGCTTCGCTTATTTCTAAACGACTGTCGGGGCTAATGGCTCTTTGTGTCTTTTACAATGTGATAAACATCGCTTGCATCAATTCATAAATAATTTAGTCACACAATGTTGAAGCATTAGGTGGTAAAACTTTAACACGTTTTGAGTACTTCACAAAAGTCTTATTAAACCATGGCAATCACAACGTCAACAAATATGATACCTAAGTACTGTAAGTGCAGTAGATATTAAAGACGCCTTTATACTCAGTACAAATATCGAAGGGTAGGGGATCAAAAAGGGACCTGAGAAATATTGCCACCTTTGTCCTACACTAAAGGAAAGAATGGCAACTAAGTATTGCCTAAAATGTACCAAAACAGTATGTGAGGAATACCAAATAAATATATGCACGTGTTTCAAAGAAATCAAATGAAAAAATGTTCTCTTTATTTTCAAATTCAGTAACTGTAATTTTTTTATTTTAAAATACTGTTTTATTATTAAAAAATGTTAAAAACACTATTTTATATCCCGATTAACAAAGCCTAATGAAACAGGTAGTTTTACAAAGTATACATGTAAAAATGTGCAAATGCGTAAATATTAGATTATATTGACAAGGGGGGTAGCCATGTGTGAGTTGAGGTAATTTTAAGGTGAAGGGTGAGAAAAAGTCCTTTATATCTCACAAGGAAAGTCAATGTTTAATTGTTTAACAAAACATTGAGTGCGACCGGTTTCGAAGTGTCATCACTTCATCTTCAGGCTCGCCTAGTGGGTAGGAGAATATGTGGTGTAAGGTGTGTTAACTTGGAAACAAAACGATATATAAAATAATAAAAAGAGAAAACTCACCATACTCTCCATCCACTAGGGAATACTACAAAAACAAGTTTCATCAATTTTGGGTTGAAATAAATTGTAAAATGAACCGATTTACACGTAATAAAAAGTTAAAAATATTTGAAAAAACAAATATTAGTCAATTATAGTAAAAATTTTAAAATATTCAAGACTATACAAAAACAAATCACATACATTAAACAGATTAAAAGATAAGGCCTATTTTAAACATTGTTGTTTTTTAAAAAAACTAACATTTTTTGAAAGGAGACCTGTCAAGTTAAGGCCTCTACAGGTGGTGGTAAGTATTATAACGAAAATTCTTGGGTAAACTTATCACAGGGTATAGTTAATAAGATGTAAACTATGAGTGAAGAATTATTTATTATCTATTATATAAGATTTGGGCCATGAACCAATCACCAAGTGTATGTGATGTTGTAGGAAGAAGAAAGAAGAAGAAATGACTGGGTTAACTGTTGTGAAGCAACTGAAGAATAAAATGGGAAAATGACGTATGTGGATATCAGACAATCTAACCTAATCTTTACATGTGCTCGTTGGTTTCTTATGGGAAAAAATATAAAAAAATATAAAATTACTTACTGAAATGTACCCCTTGCAAGAAGATATGTGAATAGAAATAAAGGGGGGAGGTTAAAAAGGAAGTTAGAACGATAAATTTAGATTAGTGTTGAGAAAACAGGAGGAGTTTCTGACAATATCTGGGCATTTAAGCAACCAACAGGATTTAATTTTAAATGTCTCAATATCTCGAGGTTTTCGAAGCTATTAAGAGTAAATCTATTGTAGGAACTATGAAGGATTTCGAAACCTTCAGTTGAATCGAAGTCGTGATTTGAGTCCAGTAGGTGGTTGGCAAAATGTGAAAAACCTGTTGTATTTTGGTTAAGACAACGTAAATGTTCTTTTAAACGGATCTTGAAATTTCGAAATGTGCGTCCCACATAGAAAGAATGGCAAGATTTACAAGTTAATTTATAAATTCCAGATAAGTTAAAGGGATCTAATTTATCTTTATAGATAGTAAAGATAAATTAGATCCCTTTGACTTATCTGGAATTTATAAATTAACTTGTAAATCTTGCCATTCTTTCTATGTGGGACGCACATTTCGAAATTTCAAGATCCGTTTAAAAGAACATTTACGTTGTCTTAACCAAAATACAACAGGTTTTTCACATTTTGCCAACCACCTACTGGACTCAAATCACGACTTCGATTCAACTGAAGGTTTCGAAATCCTTCATAGTTCCTACAATAGATTTACTCTTAATAGCTTCGAAAACCTCGAGATATTGAGACATTTAAAATTAAATCCTGTTGGTTGCTTAAATGCCCAGATATTGTCAGAAACTCCTCCTGTTTTCTCAACACTAATCTAAATTTATCGTTCTAACTTCCTTTTTAACCTACCCCCTTTATTTCTATTCACATATCTTCTTGCAAGGGGTACATTTCAGTAAGTAATTTTATATTTTTTTATATTTTTTCCCATAAGAAACCAACGAGCACGTGTAAAGATTAGGTTAGATTGTCTGATATCCACATACGTCATTTTCTTCTTTTATTCTTCAGTTGCTTCACAACAGTTAACCCAGTCATTTCTTCTTCTTTCTTCTTCCTACAACATCACATACACTTGGTGATTGGTTCATGGCCCAAATCTTATATAATAGATAATAAATAATTCTTCACTCATAGTTTACATCTTATTAACTATACCCTGTCATAAGTTTACCCAAGAATTTTCGTTATAATACTTACCACCACCTGTAGAGGCCTTAACTTGACAGGTCTCCTTTCAAAAAATGTTAGTTTTTTTAAAAAACAACAATGTTTAAAATAGGCCTTATCTTTTAATCTGTTTAATGTATGTGATTTGTTTTTGAATAATCTTGAATATTTTAAAATTTTTACTATAATTGACTAATATTTGTTTTTTCAAATATTTTTAACTTTTTATTACGTGTAAATCGGTTCATTTTACAATTTATTTCAACCCAAAATTGATGAAACTTGTTTTTGTAGTATTCCCTAGTGGATGGAGAGTATGGTGAGTTTTCTCTTTTTATTATTTTATATATCGTTTTGTTTCCAAGTTAACACACCTTACACCACATATTCTCCTTCCCACTAGGCGAGCCTGAAGATGAAGTGATGACACTTCGAAACCGGTCGCACTCAATGTTTTGTTAAACAATTAAACATTGACTTTCCTTGTGAGATATAAAGGACTTTTTCTCACCCTTCACCTTAAAATATTAGATTATAACTAAAATTAATTTTTTTCTAATAGTTGAAGTCCTTATTTATTTAATAGTGAAACTATACCTTACTGTGCAAATTTTTGAGAATTTTTTTTTTTTTAAATGTGAGTATTTGTACAGTGTCTTACGAGAAAGTAAGACTTTAACAACAATTTTCGAATTATAATTAAGTATACTATTATTTATTGATTAGATGGAGTAGAAAAAAACTAAAAATAAGGTTTTTGAAATATTTAGGTTTTGTTTTTTACAATAAAATATATAGGTTACCGTGGAATTTATTGAGAAATTAATATTAAAAAATCACAAAAAATTTTCAACTAGGTTACTTGAAATTTTTTATTAATATTAATTTCTCAATAAATTCCACGGTAACCTATATATTTTATTGCAGAAAACAAAACCTAAATATTTCAAAAACCTTATTTTTAGTTTTTTCTACTTCATCTAATCAATAAATAATAGTATAAATCGAGAATTGTTGTTGAGGTTTTACTTTTTTGTAAGAATCTGTACCAAAACAGTATGTGAGGAATACCAAATAAATATATGCACGTGTTTCAAAGAAATCAAATGAAAAAATGTTCTCACATTTAAAAAAAAAATTCTCAAAAATTTGCACGGTAAGGTATAGTTAAAAGTTCACTATTAGATAAATAAGAACTTCAACTATTAGAAAAAAAATATATTTTAGTCATAATCTAATATTTTTTATTTAACATTGGTGGCGAAAGGGTGGCGAAAGGACCTCCTTAAACGATACCGTTCTAGGGTTAAGTCTGCCGCTGGTGATATAGAGAAGACAAACGCACCGCTTGTCTAAACTACCAGAAAAAGTGATAAGTGGCCGTTGAGTCATAGAAATGGAATTCTCGGACATTCGACATCATCTAGAGAGTTCTAGTACAGAGTTGGCTTTATATAAATAGCGCGAGTTATCGACGGACGGCAGATTGAATTTAAGTTTTGGACAAAAAAGATAAATTGTAATAAATAAATTGGAATTATGAGTTTTATAATAGTGTTTGAGTATTATATAAATTAATTAGTACGTCATAAATAATTGGTAAATAGTGTATTTTTAATAAAAAAACTATAAATAAATTAAACAAACGATACCTTATTGAAAAAATTATTGAAAAAATTTATTAAAAAATTATTGAAAAATTTATTGAAATATTTATTGAAAAAATTATTAAAAAAATTACTGTAAAAATTATCTCATATAGTAATTTTTACCGATATATAAGTATCTTCAAATAAATCAGAATGGACATCAACAACAAAAAAGTTCGTTTACTTATGCCGTTAAATATCTAGAAATATATACAGGGTATTTCAAAAATGTATGTTATAAATTCTTCCTCAGATATATTACCAAAAAAATAAGTGGATTTGGCAATATTTATTTATATCAAAAACTGTGTTTTCGTGAATGTATACTTTTTGTAAATTTTCTGGAATATTTATATATTTATATATACATTTTTAAATAGATTATTTCAAATTACTATAATCAACTATACATATTTTTAAAATATTAAAAAAAAAAACATTATTTTCAATCTTGTTTTAGGGTAGGAATAGCGGCAGGACAATATGGATACCCAAGCTATCAAAAAAATACAGGAATATTTCCAAAAGACTTTTTATTTGGGGTAGCAACATCGGCATATCAAATAGAAGGAGCATGGAATGAAGATGGAAAAGGTCCTAGTATCTGGGATGATTTTACACACAAAAGGCCGGCGTCAATATTAGATGGCAGCAATGCAGATGTTGCTTGCGACTCCTATCACAGATATAAGGAAGATGTTTTCTTAGCTTATAATCTTGGCGTGAAAATGTACAGATTTTCCTTTTCTTGGTCAAGGTATGAATAAATTATACTCCTAATTATTAAAATCAACAAATTATTACATTTCAAAGCTACTTTCATCGGCTTAAAAAATGCCACGTCCAACGTTTGGCATATATGCGTCGAATTTGGCACAAGACAAACGAAGGAAATATTATTCTCTTCACATAAACGAATAATAGATTCGCTAAAATGCGACCCTAAATTGTCACCAATTAGTACCTTTCTTCCTTCTAATCTTCGAGCATGTGGTAAAAAGCTAGTTTCATACCAATCCTGGAATGTGTTGGTGTCTATCCATCCATGGGATGTCCTAATAAATCTACATCCAGTTACCCAACATGGTTTGTCACAACATGGGTAACATTTAATGCCTCCTTCCTTCCAGGTGTTATATAAGTGCTCAAATTGTTATTTTTTAATACAATACACCTTTAATATTTTCTATCCCACAACGAATAAAGTAAATGTTTCTTGGTTTTCAGAATTTTCCCAACTGGTTACAACAACAAAATTAACTACAAAGGAGTACAATACTATAAAAATCTCCTAAAAGAAATTCTAAAATATGGCATGATTCCTGTAGGAACGATCTACCACTGGGATCTTCCACAAAACTTAATGAATGACGGTATTCATTGGACCAACCCGGAAATTATACGCGTTATGTTGGATTATTCCAGATTTCTTTTTAAAACATATCCAGAAGTTGGAATTTGGATAACAATTAACGAACCGCATTGGCTCTGTCGACTGGGTTACAGTCTTGGTACCGGCGCACCTGGTATTGTCAGCAATGGTAGAGAAGAATACAAATGCACTTATCTAGCTGTTAAAACTCATGCTGCAATATATCGAATGTACAAAAAAGAGTTTCCACATTATAGAGGTAAAACTTTTTATCTATTTTATTGTATAGTTTTGCAATTTTAATATCTAATAATTGAAATATAAAATTACCTTTCTGAAAAGTTTGAGCGGAAATATTTTAGCACGTTTAAGATAAAATTTTATTAACAAAATCAAAAAATAAATTTTAAGTACTCGATAATTGTTCCATAAAAATTAGTTAATAACTAAGAAACAAAGAACGTATGGCATGTTTTTAAGATTTTTTTTAATATAAGTATCTCTTTCTTACTACCTACAAAACAACGAAAATAATGTTAAAATTTCAACGCTAAAATTTCTTTGCTTGTCAGTCTCAGCATCCGATAACCCTGCAACTCTTAGCTTATTGCATTTTGTACAGGTTCTTTTTTGTGCTCTGTATTGCAATTGGGACAACATATGTTTGGCCGTTTGTGGTTCCTAATGACATAATCGCCACAATATACCAGTAAGGTTGTCATATCGATGGTTTGAGTGCGAAACGTCGTAACCTCAAAAATTAAATTTTACCAGGGAATAAAAAAACCAAATAGACTTTAGAGGTAATTTTGAATGTATATGCTTGTTTAAGTATTACCTAATATTTAATAATACATTTTCATTATAATTTATAATTTATACTAAAAATAGTGGGTTACGATGTTTTACGGACTATTGTGACTTACATCATTTTGGATTATAAAAATAAAAACATTAGTGGGTAATTTTTAGAAACGTATTTTATTGCAAAAAAAAATAAACATGTTTTCTACGTTTTTTTTTTATAGAAAAATAAAACAAATATTATTCTTGCTTTTAGTCAGAAAACGAAATTTCATCATAGAATTTCTTAACTTCATTTGGTATACCTTCAGTACGTTACTGAAGATGTTGATATATCTTCTTAGATATAGGAATTCTGTGTTTATATAACGGATGTTTAGTAAAGGGTACAACGGATTGATTTGGTCTATAGATAACTAATAATTTAATTCGCCGAGTACTTTAAATATTTTAAATCGTGCGTAAGGTAATGTACTTCGAATGGTGACGGATTCTTTCTTGCTTCCTTAATTAAACGTGAATACTGACTAAGAAGGTGAATCTCTCATCCCTTTAACTTTCTTTCAATTAAGGCACGCGCTAAATCTACTTCCACCTGGGTGTGGCCTTTTTCTAAAAATGTTTAAAAAATTGTTACATTATGTTTCACCGCAAAATAACAAGGGTATTTTCCAGTGTCACATTTCTGTTCTGATACCCACAACCATCTGAATATTGGCTAATTCTCGGATGGGCAAAATTTCTCTAAATCTGTTAAAATGCAGGAAACGAAAATTGATGCAACAAGTTCCTCTTTAGTTTCGTTCCAGCAATAACTAACGTAATGATGATCATTTAAATTATAAATTAAAAAGTTATGGACTTGCTGTTTACTTTTAAAGTAAAGTTTACTGACATACAGCATAGGACAAAACTTGACTGTCTGTACATCCATACATCCATAGTAAACCAATTACATTCTCCTTTTATAGCAGCTTCCTTATCTCTGCTTTTCTCATTTCTTGCTTGTTCTTTCTTAGCAACATGAATATTGTATTCATCTTCGGTTATTTTCCCGACTTTATAAGAACACCAAAATTTACATTGATCTTTTTTTGGTATGTAAATTGAAATATTCATTTCCAAGACCAAGAATGGTCATGAACGAACAAATAGACAGTGGTAAACTTTGCCTTTTTCCACAATGATTTTTTTATAACTCATACAATTCGGTTTTATTTTTGAAATTTTCTTCTAGGAATAATTTTTTTGTATCTGATCTCCAATAGTGCGACGGCAACTTCGCTACTGAATTAATAAAGTCATTCATAAAGTTTTTCTTTTCGTGATCGTTTTTCTGTTTTGTGGTTCTCTCTTTTATTCCCAGTGTATTAATAAACATCTTTTTGCATACTTTAATTTTTTCATTATCTATTTGGAGATAATAATAGAATGTTCTCTGTCTTCTGGAAGGTCCCTGAACATAACATTTCTTTTTCATTTCATATTTTACGAGAGATCTTACGTAAAATTTCTTTTTTTCTGGGTGTAATTCCAAAAACATATTAAAAATATCGTTTCTTTTTTCTTCAATAACTTTCTTACATGATCTTCCAAAAGTACAATTACATATAGCATATAATTTTCTGGCACTTCTTTTAATGTTTCCCTGTTTATTTTTCAGTACATATTCTTTTCCTTTTATCCTCAGTTTCTTATTTACCATTCTCTTCCAAACAGTGGTAGTTACTCTTCCGTTTTTTTTTGATTTCTTGGGTTTGTATTTATGTACGGGTAATATCTAACTGAATACTTTCACTATCTTTACTAGATTCTAAATTAATAGGTTAGTCCTCCGGTAAGTATTCATCACCTTCTGATTCAAATCCTTGTTCTTCTTTTTGATTCTCTTCCTATAAAACTATTTTTTTTGCTGCATTGAGGCTTGGTTTTTTTTCTTTATCAGCAGATTCACTTGTTTTAAAATTTTCTGCTTTTATAACTTTCTCCGTTAGACCTATATCTTCTACTGAAGCAACTTCATGCATAAAATGCTGTGCAGGACTTTTGGTCTCTGTATCAAATTCCAACGAAGGGTTAATGTCCATATTGTTATCAAAAACTATTGAAATTATATCAAAAAAACTTTATTTGAAGTTAAATTCTTCAAAAACAGGTTTTAAAGAAGTCGATGATAATTTCTCAGATTTTTTCGGTCTTAGATTTTTTGCCTTTTCAACGTTTTTATTGGCACAAGCCTGAACCAAAATTTTAGCAATTCGGCTTGATATTGTAGCAGAAAAATGTTCTTTCAAAGTCTAGAAATATAACTTTACAGTTTTAATTACATAAAAAGTATTGTACTTAAAATTAATAATAATAATTGTATGTTCTTTAGATGTTTATTCTTTTTGTATTTTTGTTGGCAATCAATATTAACAGGAACGATACAATAGGCTGTATAGAATAACTGGAAAAAGCCTGTAATAACTAAAAAGAAAATTAATGTGTCGGACACATCAAATTTGTTGTATTTATCTCGTAAAACGTTGATGTGGCAAAAAATATCATCAGAGCAAAAGTGATGTACGTAAAAAACTCTACATAAAAAAAGGTTATATAAAATGTGTACCCAACCCTGTTAGATTATCCATGACTTGGAATCAAAAATTAATTAAACCCTAATGAAAACTTGAATAATAATGTTTGTTCGTCATATCAAAGAATTCTACGTAAAAAATAATATAAATGTGAATATAATGCTCACTTTTTCTTTCAAAATGAACTTTTGTTTTTCAAGCGATGCTGTAATTTCAAAAACTATTATTAACAATTATTTTAGCAAAAATGGCTCCCAGTGTAGACTGTTTATGGATTGAACCCTTAGATAACTCACCTGAAAATATAGCAGCTGCTGAACGACAAATGCAATTTGAAGTATGTGTTATTTTTATTACGTTATCTATTTACTCTATATAAAAAGATAAATCTTTTTTAAATTTCATTTGATACCTATTTATTTTTTAGTGCGGCTTATACTTTAATCCTATCTACGTAGGAGATTGGCCGAAAGTGGTAAAAGACAGAATTTACTATAGAAGTATGGCAGAAGGCTTCAAAACATCTCGTCTTCCTTCATTTACTCCTGAAGAAATTAAGTTCATAAGAGGCACTGCTGACTTTATTGCATTAAATCATTATTTTACAACTCTAGCTTCAGACACGATGGAAGCTCCTTTCTATGAAACTAGTTACGAAAATGATAAGGGGGTTAATATTTCGCTTCATCCTTCTTGGGTCGTACAAGATAATGGCAGAAACACAGTAAGTTTCAATTAAATACAATTCTTATAAATTTTCCTATTTGCTTCTGTTATTATTAAGATTTATAGGTCCAGACTTGTCCATATTTTATTTCAGTACATAATGTATACAACTCATAAACATATATTCAACTTAAAAAGGATCGTACTATAAATTGAATTATTCTGATGAATGTTTGGCCCTAGGTCCCTTCTATCACTTTCCAATAGTTGTTTCTTTACACCCTCGTATTATAAGTATCTATTATATTAACAACTTTATATTTAAAATTTCAGATTGTTCCATTTGGCGTCAGAAAAGTTTTAAATTGGGTTAAGCAACGTTATGGAAACTATGAAATTATATTGACAGAAATTGGAATGACCGAAAATGGTACCTCTATTGACGATGATATTAGAATATCATATTTTACGGTAAATATAATTATTTAACCAAATATTAGATCTGATTAATTCTTAAACAGTTTAGTTTATTTTTTTTTTATTAATAATAAAATTTACTCTGGCATTTTTAAATATTTTGTGATATTTCGATAGAATTGTGCAGACGTTCCCTTTCTATTGTATTTTATTTCTTTTTTATATAAATAATGTTCTTGAATTTATTGCATATTGCAAATTTAACTCTATTATTATTTATAGTAAATTAATTCATCTGCTCAGATTATGCATTCTTTAACTGTGCTATAATAACAAAATTAAAGAATAATTTAAAAATTTTAAAATACTTTCTTTTGTATAACCCTGTATAAAAAATAAAAAGTCCTCGAAGAATCTTAAATATTATTCCAAAGCAGCCTACAAAAATCTCAGTTAGTTCAGTAACATAGAAGTATAATTTTCCGTCTCACTTAAATCACAGAACTTAACGATTGCACTAAAATCCCCTCTCCACTGAAAACTTTATAAAGGGTGTTTCTTAATGACATGCTAATATTTAAGGAGGTGATATTTGGGCCCATTTTATGAAAAAAACTCCTAACTTTTGAGATACAGGGCGGTAAAATTTTCAAAATAAAAATAGTTTTTATAATAGCTGTGATGCTATTGTAGATATCTTTATAACATTAAGCACATGTCTTATATGGGGGTCTTAAAAAAATCGATGCCTCAAAATAACAAGTGTTTTTTTAAAACCAAAATCATGTTATTAAACAGGACCAATTGGACTGCCAACGTACCAAATTTTAAGTGCTTTCACTTACACTTTCCATGTTAACCCATTAAAGTTTTTTCACTCACAAAAAACCGTGTTTCCAACAGCTGATTTTTGACAGCTGACAATCGATAGAGTGACAGTTCACTTAGTTTTCAATGTTGCCAATCGAAAGAGCACTTATTTCTGAATAGTTTGACAGTTAGTTCGGGTTTTGTAGAGCGATCCCACAAAACATAAGAAATGTTTAGAACATTTTACCACCTTTCGTTCCTATTTACCCTTTAGTTTGGATCCGCCCCCTTTTACGGTACACGTTGTGAAACTTCGATGATTTTTGGTTAACACTTTTTGTGATAAAAAACCATATAAGATTGTCCATATCTTATTTATATATGGATGAGTAATCTATGTAACTATATACATTAATATACATTATCTTAATTCCATACATTTTGAGGGGCACTGTTTGCATATAGAGATAATTTTCCTCACCTCTATAATCAATAGCAACCGATACACTCGGCTTTTAATTACTTTTAAATTCAACAAAATTCAACTTAAATTCATACACTATATTCATGAGCATCAAACCATTAATAATTTATTTGTTTAGGACTACTTCTGCAATATACTGGATGCAAAATACGAAGATAAAGTCAATGTAAAAGGAATCATAGCTTGGAGTCTGATGGATAATTTTGAATGGATGTCTGGATACACGTAAGTCTTATATCATATTTTCATTTTTTTATACAAGTTTCGAAGTACAATAGATTATATTTTATCAAATTTGTAAGACAAAAAATCTTTTACTTAATTCATGTCCTAAAATATCTAGGTTTCTTAGTATTGACCACTATCCACCATAAAGCTGATCATTGTACAAATATTATCGAAACACCTCTTAATCGCCTAAGTAGATTGTATAAAACTTCCTATAACAAAAAAGTTATTACATATCAATTTTAATTCTGGAAAAATTGAGAAAGGTAGTGCCTCTCCTACTACAGCACCAACCAGAACCAAATAATTTCTTTCTAAATTATCAAAATTATTTAAAATATTGGCTATTTTACAATGCATTTAACCATTTTTAAATTAACCGATTTTGAATTACATCTGCCTAGTGTTTTGTGATACTTATTTACAATTGGCAACTGTTTTTCTTGTATGTTTGAATTCGATTTTTCGTTTCTATTCAGACATATCCCAATTTTTGATCTAGTCACAGTTGCGCTGCTGTATAATATTTGTCCTAGAATGTCTTCATACCCGCAAACAGTTATTGTCCTATTCAGGAATGTTTAGAGAGCCCTAACTTCTGATTTCTTGTTTTAGGTCTCATTTTGGATTGTACTACGTCAATTCCAAGGATCCTCAGAAAAGAAGAGTACCAAAGAAGTCTGTAAAATTTTTTCAACAACTAACCCAAACAGGAAAATTGAAATGTGATAAACCAAGTAGAAACTGGGCAGGTCCAGTACAATTTAATATGAACGGCAAACCTATTTTTCCGGGACATAATCATGATTATCATCATCATCATCATCATCATCCTTATAACAGATACTAAATTCGGGCCGCAGAAAAAAAAGATGTGCAATAATAATATAAAGGGCTTGTTAAACCTATTTTTTAGGTAGGTATGTACAATTGAATATAAAATTAAAAGATCATAAGCATTTATTGTTTACTGCAATTTACAAGCCACCTCTAATCAATCAGGATGAATGTATTGAGCCTTTAGGAAATTACCTAGAAAATTGATGATCATATAATAATAGAAGATATCAATGTAAATATAAGAAATATAAATGATTCAGTTTCTAATTAATTAGACGTTTTATCATAAAATAATTTTATTTCACTCATTAACAAATATACAAAAATTCAATGTAGTTCTAAGAGTTGTATAGATCATATATTTTATTCTATAAAACAGACATATTGAAAACTGTACTGCATTAACATTTGAAACAAGAATTACCGATCATAAAGCTACAATAGCCTTTCTCCCGTTAAAACAAAATATGGTGAAATCAATAAAAAAAATAAAATAAAACAAATAAACTATACAAATTTAAAACATGAATTTAAAAAACATAACTAAACATCCTACCTCAATATTTTGGACAAAGACAAAAAGCTATTATATCTAACAAATACTATAAATAACTTAATAACTAAAAATACTTATACAGTCAGAAAAAAAGATATTGTAATAAAAAGAAAAGAATGGATAACTAGTGGTATATTACATTCAATTAAACACAGAAATAAGCTCCATAAAGAACAGAAATATCCCAGATAATATTTAAAAAAAAAGATATACAACATATAGAAAAAATGTGGACAAATTAATAAAAAAAAAACAGAAACAGAATATTATAGAAAACAAATTATAAAAAATAAAAATTATTTAAAAAATTTATGGAAAGTTATAAATGACATAAGCGGGAAAAAATTATTTAATAGCATTAGATAGAGAATGTTAATCTAACATAAATAATGAAAAAACTGAATCACTTGTGTTTCCATGTGTATATATATTTTATATATGTATATTAAAATTTTCCTATATTAATTTTTATCATGAATATTTATTATATACTTATTTATTTATTTATATTACTTACTATTTATTTTATTTATTGTATATATGTTTTAATTGTTTAAATAAGCCAAATTTGTAAAAAGTAGCCCATGTGCAACCTCTTAGAGGTCATCCATGGGTGTCTTTCTTACTTTATTCGTACTATTTCTAATTAATTAATTAATTTATATTGTTTTCTTTTAAATAACGATTATAATTATTATAATTTAATGATGTCACATTTAACGATAATAAAGATTTGTTATGAAGTCAAAAATAATTTATTTTTAATAGTTGCTGGTGGACTCGCAATAGTATAAATGTCACACAAAACCCGTTACAATTATTCCCTTATACGCAAGGTGAATTATTAGAACTCATACTCAATAAAATATAAAATAAAAAATCTTGCGGTTTCGATGAAATATCTGCCTTTCTGCTAAAAAAAGTTGTTCTTTTCATAATATCTCTTTTGACTTTTCTAGTTAACCTTTCATTCTGCAATGTTGATTTTCCAGACTACATGAAAACAGGAAAAATAGTTCCTGTCTTCAAAACAGGTGACCCAAAACTTGTTATTAATTATCGTCCCATAAGGTCCCTTCCATTTTTCAAAAATATTCGAGTATAGCTATTTAGGGAGACTAAGTGAATACTTAAGCAAAAATAATATAATGTTTCAAGAACAACATGGTTTTCTAATATCACGTTCTACTAATACAGCAATTCATATATTTTATGAAAATTTAACCAACTTAATAGACGCTGGCCAATGCTCTGTTGGGATCATCTGAGATCTCAGCAGGGCATTTGACTGTGTCGATCACAATATTTTATTTAGCAAATAAATAGTATCGGTGTTATTAATCAGTCTCTTCAATGAATAAAATCTTTTTTATGGTAGTTCACTCGTAAAACGGCCTTTCTTAAGAATTCAATAAAATTGAAATATGAGGTTAATGAAAGTGTCTTTTATGTACCTAACAAAAATAAAAATTTTGGACCGTCCGTAAAACGAGATATTAACAATCAAAATGTGCATAATTAACACTCTTGAAGCCCTGCCATGTACACAATCATTGCATTTATTTCAAGATATCTCGAAAACGGTTCTTACCATATTATTTTAAAACTAATGTAATGTAAATCAAGAAGTTATAAAATTTTCTAAAAAAAACGCTGAATTTTTTTACCGTTTTGATAAAGAAATATAGATTTTTAAAATAAAAATGTTCTTAAAGCAGTCGACGCATAGTGGCGTATTGTGATTACAAGTTGGCAACGTTGTAATCGATACACTCAACGCCCGCTAATTCAAATGTCTGTTAGATCAGTGCTTCCCAACCTTTTTATTGCCGCGGACAAGTCAAGTTTATCACTTTATCGAGGCCTTCTGGGAAGGGACGTTGTTTATACTTTAGGTTGATATGATTTAACAATTTAAATTTAATTGTATTTAAAAATGTCTTCAAAATTAAATAAATATGCAAAAGATGAATATAATTTTATTTAAACATGCCTTCAAAATAAAATACAGTTACACAAAAAAATTAATATAAAGTAATTTAAAATTTTAACTTACTAGTATGAGGAAGTCATAAAAAAATACAAATAAAAGTAATGATTTTCTGTAGTATTGATGATATCGTAGGAATGTTCATGACAGCAAGAAATTTATTTAAAGCAGTTTGACCAAACCGTGAATGGACAGCACCTTTAAATAAATAAAATTATATTAATTATATTAAAAAAATTATGAACATAACAAATACTTATGTATTTTTTTTAAATTTACCTAGAACTGCTTTAGTGTTGACATCTGAATGCTTAACTTCACTTTTTGTTGCATGAACTTGGTTCGTAGGTACTATTGTTTCAATATTACATTCATTACATTTAACATTTAAAATTGAATAAAGGCCCATCGTGTTTCATTTGTGATATTTTCAAGAGGAAGAACTCTTTCACACAAGCAACATTTTAAATGTTTTCCCAACTCTAGTAATTCCACGATGCGACGACTGCACAGGTTATTTTTCAAGCTTGGGGTTTCGTTTCTTAATTTTTTTGCATTATTCATAGCCAAAATTGATTTTTTACGTTTGTTGAGGACGTTCTGCTTAAAAAATTTTCCTTTATCTCGCAATTAATTGATTCTGACAATGAAACATTTTGATATTTACATTTATTTTACTTTAGGAATACAGTTGACGTTTCAGAATATATTTGCGATGTTGCCGGATGGATTTTACGCGATATAATACCACATTTGTATATAGGATCACATTTGTTGTGTGTACAGTCTGTTACAAAAATAATCTTTCTTTAGATTTAAGAATCTCGAACGGTTGGTATTCACTATAGGGCGATATTTTTGTGTACGACTGTCACGAGTGAACTACCTTAAGAAAGAGTCGAAAAAAAGTTAATAAAAAGTTACAAATCCGACTATGTTTTTACTAATATTGGTGTGCCATAAGGTTTTTTTGTATCTTATTCTTGGTATATGTAAATTATTTGGTTAAAATTAGTCAAAATACACATATTACACGATATGCATATGGCACATCAGCTCTTGTCTCTGACAAAAATGCCCTTACATTAGAAAATAAATGCAACCAGTTTTTTTCCAATCTTTTTAATGGTTCTGTATAAAACATCTTTATTTAAATGCAGAAAAAACCCATCTTATACAATTTCATAATAAACAAAAGCAAATCAGCTCACTCAATGTTTTCATCAATAACAGAAAAATTGACGATACTCGATGTGTTAAATTCCTTGGTTTATACATTGATGAATGCCTTGACTGGAACATTGCGAGACAGTCACTTCAAAACTAAACTCAGTAAATTACTTATTTAGATATTTAAAAACAGTTCTAACCGAAAAACAGCTAATCATGTTGTACTATGCACATGCTGAGTCGATTTTAAGGTATATGTGGTTCATTCCCAAAAATCATGGGATTTTATAATCTAGAGATAATAAATATCCATAAATAAAATGTATTATTCTGGATTTAAAATTAAATATTCTTTTATGGAATACACTCTTAAGAAACTAAGATAGAGCAGAAAATAAAATAAAATAGTACCTGCATAAAGAATACATAGACACAGATCTAGAAAAATATGCCTTTTAGAATTTGCAACTATTTTTAATTCAGATGGCTTGGAAATGGAAAGATCTATTTTTAGAAAAGTATATCTAGATCTTCTCGCGCAAAATTGGGAGAAATTTGGGAGAAAGTGAAAAGGTCACTACTAATACTATCCCTCAACCTACTCTCTCACAAATTTTAAATATCCTGCAAAGAATGCAACAAAATAGTCAAAATGAAAGATGCTTCAATTGTGGAAGAATCGGACACCTTCAAAGGACTTGTCGAAGTAGGGCTCGTTCTATAAATCGGAAATCAGGGAATGATACCAGAAATACACCTAGATCAACCTCCCGAAGCCTGTCACGAATTCCTTCAAGAAATAATTACAGCAACTATGCCTCCCGGAGAAGCCGGTCACCCACACCTAGCCGGTTTTCTAGCAATAGTCAGGAAAACGAATAAAGGTCGACACTACGGGGCAGGCGTCGGCTATAACAGAGAGCCCCAAAATTCGCACTTACACCTTAAATAAAAACAAATAAAATTTATTGGTTAGGGGGTATATCGACAACCAAGAAGGCACCTTCGTCCTTGATACTGGTGCAACCAAGTCTTTTATTAGCCGGAGAGGCTAGCCGCGAGCTTAGTGTGCATCCACTTACTCGCAACAGTTAAGCAGTGATCTCTCCGGTCACGTCGTGGGTGGGTGATCGCTGGGAGGTTCCACCATGGGCCGTGTCACCATGGGATTCATCCGACTAGCGTTTAACCATCGACGACGTGGAATGAATGAATGAGGGTGTGAATGGGAAAGTAGTAGGACCTTCAAATGGTGGTACAATAAGCCGCAGGCTGCAGTGCTGTCAGACTACAGACGGATTAGGGTGTAGCACGGGAGGTCTGAAGGGTGTAAAACTAAAAAAAAAGTCTTTTATTCGAACAGGGATCCTGCATCGAAAACCACAACCAACTCGAAGAAGCTTAATTCTAGAAACAGCTACAGGGCACATTACTCCTGTCCTAGGCGATATATCAGCAACCGTACAGGTTGGTAATCCCCTGATAGAACACATTACTTGTGGCCAATATTTAGGATCAGTGTGTCCTTAGTACTAGTTAATATTAGCCAATAGGTATAAAAATGTTATTTCCTTAAAAATTGTTACATAGAACCTTCTGGTTTTAAGAAAATTTAAAGTCATAAATAAGGAATGCGTATAGAATAAGTACAGACTAATTTCACAGTTTAATTTAAAAAAAAATAAATATTATCAATTTTTATTAATAAAATTAGTCAATAATTTTTCGATAAGGGTTATTATTTACTACAGACAATTTGTCTTTACCTACGGTGGTGTGTCAACTATCTGTATTTGTAAAGTGTGTAGGGTGGGTTACGCCACGGCACGCAGGTCTCACAAGGCCCATTGTGCACCCTTTTAAGTTGATAGGCACCTCCTAGCTCGTGAGCCAGCCTACAGATTTGATGTAGTTGGCAACATCGCCAAGAGGTGTTTCTCTTATATCGACCGGTGTATACTCGATAGTCTCATCTTCTTGTTTTCAACACTGCTGAGTGAAAAGTTTACTTAGCAATGAGTCAGACAACTTGTAATTTCCATATCTCTACCTGAAGCTGCCCGAGTTCTTCTGTAAGATGCATTAAAGAGTTGTTAAGCAAACCACTTTAATAAAACTGGCGTCGGTGACATTTCAAGTGTAAGGCATCACAAGTAAAAATATTTTTTTGTATGGCGAGAAAACATCCTGCTAGGTACTAACATTTGACAGAAATATCTAAAAGAGTCACTTGATTCTTTCTGTTCAACATTTGCTTCTAAATTACAATTGCGAAGTTGGTCAATTAAGTGCGTTTACTGACAATAACAATGATTAATATCACTATATTATGTATCAAATGTAACAATTTCTTCTTTAATAAAAGTATTAGTACTCTTAAAGTACTCGCAGGGTACTCATAGCCTAATAACTCACCTACCGGATTTAAACATTAACGCCAAAGTACTATAATTTTATTATTTAACTGATATAAATTATAATTCTCTTTTCTCTTAACAAATATGATACATTTATTCGCCACTTAATAAACCTATTTATTATGATGAATACGACACGTCACAACTTCTAACAGTCGTAAGTCAAAACATGGCGCATTCGGAGGATAAAACTTATTAGTCGTCTGGAAACATGTCTCGCAGAGAATTTCTCGCTAGATAATCCAGTCAATCGAGCGATTCGGAATTATGTCTCTGGCGTTGGGTCTATTGAGAATTGAATTTCGGATAAAATGATTTGTCGGTAATTACTATGTCGAATGTTTCTCGATATATAACTTTGGTATAGCTTAACCACCAATAATAAGACAGGAATAGGAAAATAAAAAGTAGATTATCTGAAATATTAAATTATTATTTGCTAAAACCGTTTTAAATGACTTTTCGTGTTTCTTAACGTAATGTGAGAGATATAATCTATTTAAATTAAGTTTATCTTTAAATTTTTCTTAAGCCGATATTTAAATAGACATTTTTAGGCATAACCACATTTACTTGCATATTTTAAAAAAGATAAGTTTTATTTTTGTGTAGAATATAGTTTTAGACCAATAAGTAAAGTATTTAGTATAGATACACACAAACAAATTTAAGTTTATTCCATATAATTATATGGAATAAACTTTTTGTAAGGAAAAATTTGGTATCCAATTTTAAGATAAACTTTTTGTTCTAAACAAACATGATAATAAAGAAGAAAAACATGCTGTGATTTATTATTTTGTGTTCGGTAGTTTTATCACGATTCTCCGGAAATTTTATTTCGATCCAAAAAAACAACAAAATGCCTTAGATTGGACTAACGGATGAGCAGAGGGAAAGAATTATTGCTTTCATTAAAGAATGAATGCCCCAAAGAGACATACTAAAGGTAATAGGCGTTACCCAGTGTGTTGTGTCGAAAACATATGCAAAGTAGTTAGAACAAGGAATTCTCAAGAATAGGCCTAGACATAGTTGTCAAAGAGTCACAATTGAACAACAGAATTGCTTTATGTGCCAAATTACTAGAAGAAATCCCAGTGTTTCTCATCCAGAGCTGGAACGACAACTTTTGAAAACTACAGGTGTGAATGTTCCAGTTGAAACTATAAGAAAAAGGTGGAAGGAAGGTGGGTTACTTAAACTACATTAGGCTTATTGTTCATACTCCTAAAGTGATAGGCACCTCATAGCTCATGAGCCAGCCTACAGATTTAATGTAGTTGACAACGTCGCCAAGAGGTGCTTCTCTTATATCGGCCGGTGTTAGCCGATACTCGCTGAACACAAATCTTCTAATAAATGAGAGCGTCGAGCAATCCCAAAGGATATGCTCGATGGACTCATCTTCTTGTTCGTACCCTCTGCAGAGTGCGGATTCTGACAGCCCCATGATATAGAGATGCTTTCGTACTTGGCAATGACCAGTCAGAATTTCTGTGACTAGGCGCAGATTATGTCTAGTCATGGTCAAGTATTTGTTTGTTGCAGTGTTGTCAGGATAACTTAAGTGTTCCCTGACAACTCTGTAGTTTATTGTTTCATCTTATATTTCCTTGATTTTCACAAGAGAATGTTCTTTGATTAGGTCTGTCATTTCCGATTTTGTTAGGCCAGGTCCAAAAAGTATTTGGTTGGCTGCTTTCTTGACTAGTGAATCAGCAAGACGGTTACCTTTCGAAGTAGCGTGATGAATACTTCGGACAAAGCTTTGTGACATTCTATTACTAACCTTGAATAAATTCGTGGTCTGTTCAGGGTGAGTAGTGCTTGTCTGCTATCTGTACAGATGAGCATGTTCCTACAAGTGATATTATTTCTGGTTATTACTTTTGCTGCTATGAGAATCCCCGTTAGCTCTGTTTGAACAACACTGGCACTATTGCTCACAGCCAATTTTATATTTAGGTTAAAGAATCTGGAGTATATTCCACATCCTGAGCTTTGTTTTATTTTAGAACCGTCGGTATAGATATGAATCGTACCTACTACTTCCGGCTCTTTTATTTATTCTATTTACGTTCGCTTGAAGCAGTGGGAGCGTATCGTGCGCCTCCTGCCAAAAGTGACGTCTCGCCTCACCAGATCCTACATCAGGTTCTATTCCGTCCGTACGGAGGCATATCATTGTCGTCAGAGCAACCTCCTTGTTGTAAATATCAAGGGGAGTGAGATTAAGAATGACTTGCATGGCTCTAGTCGGTGTTGTTTTCATGGCTCCAGTTATGTTGAGACATGATGTTCTTTGAATTTGTTCTAGTTTACGGATAGCTGTTAATTTTTGGGTTTTCGGTACCCAGACAACTGCACTGTATGTTAGCATAGGTCTTATGATAGCAGTCCATGCGACGACTCTGGGGAAGAAACTCCAGGTGCGGCATTGTTTATAAGCAATGTATGCTCTTTTAACTCTGTTTTCTAAATGCGAGTTCCATGTTAACTTGCTGTCAAAGGTGAGACCAAGGTACTTCACCTCTGTTGCAAAGTTTAGTTTTGTGTTTAGGAGTTCTGGAGGTTTTAATTCCATTTTCATCCTTTTCCTTGTGAAAAGACCATTTCTGTCTTCTTAGGATTGATAGATAGTGAATGGTCTTTGCACGACTGTTCTATAATTTTTAGAGCTACTTGCATTCTTTCGCAGAGTATGCTCTCAAAATTTCCTGTTTGCAGAATGAGCAGGTCATCTGCATATGCTATTGTGTAGTGACTGTCATTATTGAGACGACTGATGAGGGTATCAAGGATCATATTCCATAGTTGAGGTGATAGCACCCCTCCCAGTAGACATCCCCTCGCATCCAAGCCTTTTATATTCACATCTTCCACACTTAGGTTTGCTGTTCGTTTTGAGAGCATGTTATGTATCCACCCACTAACCATTTGTGGAACATTCCTGTTGGTTAGTGAGTATATTATCTTTGGAAAGGTGGTTTTATCAAAAGCATCGGAGGGGAGGTATGCAGATGCCAGAATTAACGTTCTTCTCTTTTCCCTTTTAATGGCGTATAACATCTTAACCGCAGTTAAGTCGGAGGTAAAAAGGTGTGCCATTGAGTGGGCTTTGTATTTTTTAGGAATGTAAATGGATGTCCTAGGTTGTTGATTGCTGGGAAAGCTAAAAATTGAACCATTTACATTTTAGAGACCTAAAATTTTGATTTTTATTATCCAGGGTTCCTGGATGAGTGCTATTGTATCTGGCAGCTCATCAAGGAGGCGGCATAATATTACCGTAGCCACCCTTTTGTGCTGCAAGTTACATTGTATAATCGTTACCTCTTTTATTGCTTCTCGGTCCTCCGTTGAAAATTGGACAGCAAGATGGTTATTTATTCGATTGTTCCTTCCTCTTAAAGTAGGGAGGGGGTGGTCTCTTTTAGCTCCACGGAGTTTTCTTGTTGGAGGTTATCAATTGAATTTTTTTTTCTGGCTCGACGTCCTCCACTGTTGGCCTTAATTGGGGGGGAAGAGGGTCCTTTACCAAGGAGTCTTCACTGGGCCCCGTTTAAGCCTCTTTTTCAACCTTTGGCCTTATAATCAATGAGGTGAACGAATAGCTCATCCTCATTGATTTGGCCTTTAGGATTCCCTAAGGGCCATCACTTTGTCTTCGGCATCGGAGACGAAGAGATTGCCCTTATGGTTTTTTTTTTTGATTTCATGATGGAAGGTGTACCATTTCACCACATGCAAGTTTGGGTTTTGTCCCTCAAGTCGCCTGAGCACAACCTCTTTCTCGTCAGCTTGCGCTTTCCCTGGGATCCAGAGAGAGGTTTTGGTGAGCTTGGAGAGGTCGTCCATCCTTACAACTGCAAGTGTTGCTCCATCCCATGTTTTTAAGAATGGTACCTTGGTTTTTAGGCATTCCAACGTCAGATCATCGTCGCAGTTTACTTTGATGAATTTACCAGAGTGCAACCAAGACCTGAATGTGGGTGGCTTGGTTTTGCTACAGGAAGCGGACAAGATTGTTTGGTCCAGATCTCCCATCAGTGTCTTGTTACGGCTGTTTTGCCTCAGGGTACTAAGGGAAAGCCTTTTAAAGCCAGGATGGGTCAATCTCAGGAAGGATTCGAAGGTTAGCAAAATAAAAGCTATTGTGGAGTTCTTTTCTTGCAATCAGGAAGATTATTATATTTCTCAAATATCTTTTAGCAATAAGTATGAAACATTTGGATGATATTGATATAAATACGTATTTATATTTACAAATTATTCACAGGTAAGCTCAACAAGAACCATAAAAAGATTACACTAATTGTAAAATACCTATCTTTAACAATGAATATTTTGTCTTGAATGTTTTTAATAATTATGGTCTATTTTGTTTCAGACTTAGATTAATGTCCTTGTCACAAGTTTGACCTATTGAGAAGGTTTAAAGTTCTATTTTCTAACGAATTATCAGCAAATTGGTAAGTTAATATACATAAGAATGAATTATCAGCAAATTGGCAAATTAATACGTAAAATATACTTAATCACTGACTCGACTAATAATAAAAAAAAAACAAATTAAAGTTTTTAAGGCTTATCTGTCTTTTTTCCAGAAGGGCGGCTTCTCTCCAGAACCTTACAGGGCTTCGATTGGTATTAGAGATCTTATAGGCGTCAATATAGTGTGGTCCTTTCAATTGAATAAGATGTAATGGGAACTATCAACCCAGATATAGTTTTAAGTGCCAAAGGTAAAAAGAATAGGAAAACGAGAAAGGCCTAAAAATAATATAACTTGGTAAAGCATCATCTAAAGAAATATAAGGTACAATAGAATAGTTCAAACAATAGACTCACCTCGGTTGGCAGGGGGCCTAAACGTGGCTTCAATTGAAGCGAATTTGATAATTGAATTCTCCAAATAAATTATTTCTTTTAGATCCACAAAATGTGATATTAGTTACTTTATCCCTAATATCGAAATTTAATAAAATAATCGGAGATTTCGGTAAATATCCGCAAAAAAGGCGAGGTTTGGAAAACGTGGTTGCTTCTCAAAGCAAATTCTCCAAAAAAGAAAAAGATGAAAAAAAAAACTGATAGTTTTTTTCTTATGGGCTTTAAACCGAATCATTCCGCGAGAATCTAGAGAATTATTCTTCTGAACTATTGGCTACACTGAACTGTGCATGACGTCATGGTATTTTTCCAATAATTTATGTTTTATGGTTCTGTGAGAAGAAAATTTGACAGGTAACAGAAGAGGAACATAACAAAATTTAAGGTTATATTTACTAATTTACTAAAATATTTAAATATTAGTTTTAATTCGTTTATTTTTAGGTAAACCAGATATCAAGGTAAAGTTAATTGAAGATGAAATATAGCTACAGTTGAAGGATCTCAAAATAGATATATATTAAAATAGTTGGGCCCTTGCTCATTTCTTTGTGAAAACTAATTATTCTATATTAGAATAATAAAATTGTTAATAAAAATTATATATAAGGTATGAGACTTTTAGTACGTAACAGTCTTTTTGACAAGGATTTCTCTTTAGGTAGTTATCTTACGATAAGGGTTATCCTTGTCTATTATAGCTACTTTCAGGTGGCTCGTATCTGCATCCTTGTAGCTTAACCCAGACAGAACTTTGTTTCTGTCTGGGTTTTTCCCCTTCCGGATCGTTACCTCGGAAGAGGTGTGAGATCGCGGCCTTTTCTTGTCCCGAGTTGCATCGTGTTATTGACCTTTGGTGGAGGCAGAACTAGCGTTGCTGTCTAGGGACTTGATTAGGCCGCTTCAGTTTTGCTTTAGACCCAGAGATTTTTTTGCCTCTCCGGGGCCTGTTAGTTAGAGGTGAACTAATGAGTCCATTCACCTTTTTTGAAAGTGGGCGTCGCTGTCCAGCCTCCTGTATGGGAGCTGAACCTTGTTGTCCTGGCTCCTTTGCAGGAGGTGAGAGTTGACGTCCATCCTCTTGTCTTTGAGGTGATCGTCGCTGTCCAGCCTTCTGCGCCAGAGTTGGACTTTGGTGTCTAGTCCCCTTTGCTGGAGGTGAGCGTTGATGTCCAGCCTCTTTGGGTTGTTTTTGTGTATCCATATGATTCCCACGAGTAGCTAGGGAAGGAAAGGTCGACCGACGCAGAGCCCCGCATGCGCCGGCATGGCCAGATACAAGAGGATGTTGCCAGGTTTCCTCAGGGGAGCGTTTGCTGCCGCATATACCCCTGCGACAATTCATCCGTCGGCACGTCACTTAACAGCTTAGATTGGGGGCGTTGGTTCGCGGTGGTAGCCTTCGCAAAAGAATTTGAGGGTTTTTAGGCTCTTGCATTCTACCTATGTCTACCACTAACCAAGGAAAACTTGGCCGTTCTCCTATCCACCATCCGGAGACGTGCTCAGTTGGTACTCAACCGCTGAATTCTTGGCCAGTAAATCAGCAAGATGATTAACTTTCGATGTTGCGTGACCTTTGATTCATCTTAAGGTGACCACATTGTTGATGGATACTTTGGCCAAATCTTCATGATATTCTAGTACTAACCCTTATTCTAATTAATAATTTGAAACTGTCCAACCTTCATATTATGATCCATTTTAGTTTTGATTTATTTTTTGAAAGCTTTTCTCCCGGATTTTTTTGGTAATATTATAAAATTGCTTTTTATTTTTTATGAAAATGTTTTTCCAGGTCTAATACTGGGAATAAATAGCATTCAAATTAAAAAAAATTAAATCGAACCTAAATTGCACATTGAAACCATTCTTGAAATAAGTTGTGTACAATTCTATTAGTTTGCGAAAAACAATTTGGTACTTAGCGAATTTAATGACCCGTGGATTTTTAGTTATTGACAGCTGTCTATATATACAGGTTTCTACATATTATAAGAAAAAAAAGACTCAAAATCTATACCACCTACTTTAATTATAACGGCGACCGGGCAATATAACCATTTTCAATGATGTAATACGTTTAATTTTTAACAGTATTTATTAATGTTAGATTGTATTAAATACAAACCTTAAGTCCGGTTTTCAAAAAATTGTTAGGCGATAGTACACTTTTTGAATTAATAAAACGATATGTTTATAATATTTAAATTTATTACTTCTTAAATAAAAATTTTCCCCACAAGTGCGAAATTGACTCTTTCCCGCTAGAGACAGCCTTTACCCAAATTCCGCTTTGAGTGGTTCTGGAAATCAGTCGGTTAATGCAGAAAAGTCGACACAACACAATAATATTCATAATAATAATAAAATAAAAGTACAAATTAATTAATTTTCAATAATTCTCGGTTTTTAAATTTTATAAACCAAATAATTATAAAAAAAATAATGATTATTTTATAAATATTCCTACTATTCATATTAATACACTAAAACCAATACTTTAGTGTTAGAAAACAATATCAATTTGTTTTGTTTGTCTTTTATTTGACATTATTCTAACAATAGGAAAACCACATAAAAGGCGCTCACTTAATTTCCGTTCCTCTTCAACTTTACTATGAAATTCTCACTAAATTAATACAGGAAAGTAGAGTTGGTTGCTACACCTCACTTGCGCTTAATCACGTGACGGCTATTCCGCAGTCAAATTAATTTCAATATCTAGTTGCCTTCAGATCTGGTAAGGAAATGGAGGCAAAACCAGACTTCTGATAGATTACCGTAATTCCATTTACAACAAACACTAATTGCTGAAACCAGCGACACATATTTTGAACATTTGTAATGGATGTCGGGCTCGCTGTACAATAAATTTGCATAAATTATTGCCTACACTTACCAAATCGTTGGCTTGTTTTAGTTTGAAATAATGGAATTTGAATACATTTTGTTTTGGTGTTGATAGAGTCAGTAGTAGGCAATTTGAAGTAATATTATGGGATGTAGTATCTTAATACTATTGTACACTGAACGAAAAAGTGGCCATTATTTAATCAGAAAGTGAATTGAATTAATGATTAGGAGGATCAAAAGTCAGCCGATACCATTGTGATTAAAACAATCAGTCTCATGTAATCGACTAATCATTACGTATTGATATAATCACATAAAGTTTTTAATCTAATTATATATGGAAATTGATATGATTAAACGATGTGATTAATTTGAGGACTTTAAAATTCAATTCAATTACTTTGGAGATTAAAACAATACTACAAAACATCAATATTAATATCTGCAGACGAGTAGCTGATCATTGTTGGAGATCATTCCGATTATTCTGTTGATTAAGTTGAAAAATGATTCACTGCAGAATACTAAATGATCATCGTTGGAGACCAATCCAATTATTTTATTGTTTAATTTAATCAGAATAAAATAATAAAATCAATCTTTGTTGGCCACTAAATGATCAATCTAATAGGTTATCTCCTGAGAATTTTGAGTTGAATATCACAATATTATTTATTCGCTGTTGCCTCTCCAACTGTTTATTCTTTGATTTAAGGTTACTTATTTAACTTTTTAGCTCTTCAATTTTTTTGCTGTCCTCTAGTAACAACTTCTTTATATCTGGTATTTCTTTAGTCAATTGATTAGTAGACCTAGGAATATATGCACCCAAAAAGTAGTTAAATATGCGCATATATATGCCGCAAAATACTTCAATATATAAGTAAAAAATTTAAAAATATGCAGAGCATATGTAATAAGAGTAATTTGTTATTTGATCGAAATAGTTTATTAATATTTATTATTTGTTTTATTTTACAATACCTAATATAATACTTAATAATTATTTAATTACACAAGTATACACAATTTTGGATCTAAGCAACCAAAAGTTGTTTCTAAGGTTATTTGGGGCGCTGAATCCGAATCTGCACTCCGTTTTTTGATATTGGTTCTAGTTTTCGAGATATTGAATAAACACATTTTTTACAATTTTTGACAATTAATCTCCAGTTTATTCATTAAAAAGTGTTAAATTAGAAATGAAGAGCAGTCGAACTGAGTCGCTTGTACTGTTTGGGATCTGTTTCACGCATTAAAGTCCAACAGTAGTCGCTCATCATGCCCTCGTCCCAAAATCCTTGGTATCGTTTTTCGATTTTCGCCAAATCTTGGTGTAGTCGCTCTCCTTGCTCGTCGCTTGTATCACCCAAGTTTTCAGGAAAAAATTCGAGATAGGAATGCAGAAAATGTATTTTGAGAGACATTCGAGCTCCAATCTTGTAATAATTTTGCAACAAACTGTCGATTATCTGCTTGAAATCCGGGGATTTGCGGTTACCGAGAAAGTTGTGAACAACATCTTGAAATGATACCCATGCTGCTGCTTCATTGGGCGTTAAACATTTTGTAAAGTTTCTGTCGGCCATTAATTTTTGAATATCAGGTCCGACAAATATTCCTTCTTTGATTTTGGCGTACGATAATTTGAGAAATAACTTGGCCAAGTACTCAAAAGCCGGTCCTTCTCGGTCGAGTGCTTTGACAAAGTTTTTGATAAGGCCAAGCTTTATGTGGAGAGGTGGCAAGAAAATGTTCTGTGGGTTCACAAGTGGTATAGAAGAGACGTTTTGTTTTCCTGGTTCATAATTAGTACGGCTTGGCTAATCTTTTTTCACATAATGTTGGTCAGTTGCACGGCTATCTCACAGACACAAAAAATAGCAAAATTTGGTAAAACCAGATTGCATCCCCATCAAGAGATCAATAACCTGTTGGAATAGTATGTAAATCATTTATTCTTTAAAACTGACTTGAAATTTATTTTCAAACCTTCAAATCGCCACAAATTTTCCATTGATGCTCTTTATATTTTATCTTGGTCAAAATTTTATATATTGTATCATAGCATTCCTTCGTTTATACTGCATGATCAATCGGAATTGATGGTTTTATGTTTCCATTGTGTATCAGAGCAGCTTTCAGGCTGTATTTTAAAACATCTATGAACAAACGCCATTCATTTACATCGTATGGTGTATTCATCGCAACAAACAAACCGTTGATGTCATAGCAGAAGCATATATTCACCTCTTTTTTGAAAAACGTTAAAAGCGCCTCATTTCTGGTTCTATATACAGTGACTTTTGTTTGAGTGTCAAGATATTTCCACTCCTGCATCCGTGATGCGAGCAATTCTGATTTTTGTTTCGATAAATTCAAATCACGAACCAAATCATTGAGTTCACTTTGCGAAACTAAATGTTTTTCATCCATGTTAAAATCGCTTCCACTGTTCATCGGTGATGAACTACAAGTTTCCATGGAATTTGCACTCGTACCTGGACAAATTGGCAAAGGATCATTGCTTGTACGGGGAACTGGCTTAGACACTGATGATACTTCAGGATATTTAAATTTTGCTAATTTTTTTGCATTTAGACCGACCGAACATTCATCAAGCAAAAGTTACAATCATCTACATAATTTTTCGGCTCTCTCCATAACATTGGCAATGAAAATGAAAAACATACTTTTTTACCGCGTGACCACTTGTATAATATTGTGCTACACGCATTACAAACCAATTTCGGTACCCACGGCTTGTTAGTGTTTAATACAGAGAAACCAAAATAATAAAAATATGCATTTATGATCACATTAGTAATAACTTTGCCACTTTTTCTGATCATATAACATCCGCAAACATAACAAAAACACTTTGAATCAATTTTACAATTCCGTCTTTGCATTTTTACACGTTTTGGATTCAAAAAAAAACTTTAAAAATACAAATTAAATCATTTTTCTAGCGACGCCAACAGCTAACTGTCATTATAATAGCTCAGTGCTGCCCAACATGCGTGAACTCACAAACTAGAACCAATTTTGAAAAACAAAACACGGATTTGAATTCAGCACCTCAAATAACGTCAAGATTTGTTCTTATCTGCTCTGATCCAAAAGTTGACCTGGGGTCAATTCTCGACTTTTATTCCCATGGGAAAATAAAATTTTCCCATGGGAATTCAGTTTTCGTATTCTCGGCATAAGCGGTGGAATATTTTCCAATAAGAAGTATGGGAAAATATTCCCCTGCTTACGAGCATTGGAAATTGTATTTTCCAATGGGAATTGTACTAGAGTTTGCGCATTAAAGTCGAAAATTTGACGAAAGACCACGCGAAAGTCTAAGACATAACCAAAGATTATTGGATATTGGATATCTTGGATTTTTAGTGAAATTGTAGTTAAAACATTTTTTTGGCGTATTTATAGATTGATATTATTTTATTTATGTAGGTATATTATTTTTAATTCTCTTTCACTAAGAAACTGTATAAACTGATTTTCCTAAATCATTTAGAAATTGTGGGAGCTGCTAAGGGACTGGCAAATAACACAAATTGAGTGTAGTAAATTTAATAAGACCTTTTCGAAAATTTTATTATTTTCGTTAATGAAAGAATTTCTTAGTTTCTCAAAACTTTCGTTGCTCTTCCATACAAAAGCTACCTTTTCTTTTTTCAACATGAGAAAAGAAAAACTAAGAATAACTCGACAAGTTTTAATTATTATACGTAATCGAATATTTTCACTTATTCTCGATCATGATAGCGATTGCTCGGCACGGCATCTGCTCCAGCGCGGAGGCTCGGCAGGTAATCGGATACCCAAAAACCACAACAAATACAAATATTGCCAACAGTAAATTTTAAAATATCTTTAATGTTATTGGTTGTTTCGAAATATTCGTGAACTTAATATCAGACATACGTGAAACTACTATTTCCATGGGAATGTCTATTCCGACACGTTCGAGAATTGAATAACCTATTACCATGGGAATATAAGTAGTGGAATATTTTCTCATGGGAATATTTTTCAATGATCTCGAGAATCGAGCCCCAGAATTTGTAAACTTGTGTTATTAACTAATTTTATTTACAAATCAACATTATTATAAAACGAATAAACAATTAGATGTTTTTCTAAATAATCTGTATTAAATTATTGTCCCCTATCAGTAAGTATGTACTTGCACAAAGAAAAACTCATTTCGACATCTAGAGAAGAAATAGGTGCAAACTTAAATTTTCCTGAAATATCTGGATGAATAGTATTAATATCTTCAAAGTTACCAGAATAAATATTAGCAAGGTTTCTTAAAACAATAAATCCTTCATTTTTTAAAATTACATTTGAAAATTTATGAAAAATCTTCTTTCCAATATCGCCTTGGACATTTTTACACTTTGATTCAAACGTCTTAATTAAATTTACGGAAGTCACCAAAGGTAAATTTTTTTGTTCTAAATCTAATATAATTTTGGGTACAAATGCATAATTTTTTAAAAACACTAATTGCTTTGGTAATATGTGATTTTGAAACAACTGCTTTGTATTAGATATTCCCTTAGATGAATCATCAAAATCAAATATGATTTCTTTAATTTTTTCATAATTATCTGCGTAAAAAAAGGCAGCTTTAAGCCAGGTACCCCACCGAGTAATCACAGGTTCCGGTGGCATCTGTAATTCAAGAATTTTTTCTTTGTACCATTGAGTTCTTAGAGGAGCTTCAAGAAATATGTTTTTTACATTACTAATTAAATCATTTATTAAAGGAAAGTTAGACCTAATTTCTTCTGCAACTCTGTTAAGGCCATGAGCCAAACATGTAACATGGATTAAGTTTTCATAAAACATTTTTAAATTTTGTGCGGCTTTTACCATGTACGGGGCAGCATCGGATAACAGCAATAAACATTTTTCTGTTGAAACGGCTTCTGGAAGAAAAAAAGAAGACAATTCTGTCTGGATAAAACAAGTTATTTGTTTTATCTAATTGCTTTGAAGCGATTAGATGTGGACCAATTTACATTTCTTCGCGTAATGAACCTATCATTAAATGGGCTATATATCGACCACAAGAGTCTGTTGTTTCATCCACAATAATGTAGAAATGGTTTCCAACGGTAATCTCACGAATTTTTTCACGAGTCTCAATGTACAAACTGTCAACACCACGTTTGCGTAATATACTTTGCTCTGGAATATTAAATTTACAGTATTTTTGCAAAAATTATCGGAAAATTGGATTATTTTATCGTATTAAAGGGATATTCGAAGTCACTAAAGCTTTGCATAAATCTTCATTAAAAATAGCTTGTTCACTTCTAGACGATCCAGATTCTAAATATTGTTTCAAGGGAAGTTGATTTTGTCTGCGAGTGTCTTTAGATTTCTGCTTTGCTATATCGCATGCTGAGAACGAAAGTGACTCAATCCAACATTTTGGCAAATCGAGTTAAATACATAAAACGACTTAAAAAAGCATATTCTATTCCCCAGAAAATAATAAACTGACGCTTTTTGGTTAAAAAAGGGTGAATACAATATCGCCGTCCCTTTCATTTCATACTCTCCCCGCACATCATTTAACGAAACAGTGGCGAGTTTAGTTATAAGCCGGGAGTGTTCGCTAGAGGACGTCTAGCAGTTATTCTAGTAGTGACCTAATCTCAATAGAGTCCTTGCATGACAAAAAACTAAGGTAAGTTTAACAGTAACTTTTAATCTTGTAGTGACCGATTTTACTGTTGAGTCATTTTACGATTTAAAACACGGCTATTCAATACGACTTAAAACTAATTCAGTCATTAATTTATTAATGAATAGCGTTTAATCTGCGGATCATTTAGAAATAGGTTTTTACTTTATTAAATTTTAGAAAAATTATTTGTTCTCTTTGTGAATGTGTCTATTTACAATCGAAACCATCTAATAAGTAAAGGACACAATTTTTAATACGTCATTTTATTATTTTTTTAGTGTTGGAACAACTATTTAAAGTCTCTTTAATTTAAGAAAAAATGAAAAGAAGAGCTGATTTAATATTACATATGTTGGAAATTAATCAACAAACAGAGGTAAAATGATAATATTATTTTTTTAACTAGTTGTTTTTAATTATAGTTTCTAGCTTTAAAATAGTTGTTTTATTTTTCAGCAGAATTATGAACATGATAAAGAAAACATAGTTCCGCCTAGTCTCTCTAAAATCGAAAATACATCAGAAAGAGGTATAGATGTGTACAAGACACAATCAACAATTCAAACTAGGTCTGATGACAGTGAATTCCAGGTAAAATTAGTAAATTATTACAAAACGTTAAGTGTGGTGTGTGTCTGTGTGTGTGGGTGCGTGTGTGTGGGCGAGTGCGTGTGTGTGCGCGAGTGCGTGCGTGTGCGTGGGCGAGTGCGTGTGTGTGCGCGAGTGCGTGCGTGTGCGTGTGTGTTCATTAAGAGGAACATAGTACCTTATTCTCGAACAAAACAGAAAAGCATAAATAGGATAAATTGAACATTTTATTTTTAGAGTGATTGGGCGTTTAAAAAAATTCTACAACTAAACGAATAGAAATTAAGAGCTCAAATTCAGCAGAAGTTAATTAGATAAATGACCTAGATGAGAAATTATGCTGAAAAAAAAAATGAAAAATTTTAATATACCTTCATGAAAATAAAATAGAGCTTTTCACCCTTTTATGCTTATCTGTGTTTTAATTATAGTAAAATATTACCATGGAAATTGTATAAAAAAAAAGTGTTTTTAAAACTTATGCACCCACACCTCACTAATAAAAAGGGTGAAAAGTTTGCTGAATTTTAGCTTTTAATTTCTATTCGTCCAGTTGTAGGAATTTTTAAATATTATTTAATTTTACGTCCGCAATATAAGCCAATGTCTTTTTGACTGAATGTATACACCCAATAACTGTACATTAAAACGTTTAAACTTTAAACACATATGGCCGAAAAATGAAACTTTAATATAATTATTAATACTATTAAAGTAGCTTCAACTTTAAGAAACATTTAAGTATTAGATATTAACAACTATTTATTTTTAGATATCAAAAGAGTTTAATCCACAAAACATCACAAATGCTGAAGTTGAATTAACAAAGGATGATCCAATCCAATCAGCCCAAAAGATAAAAGGTGTCAGATCTAATTCAAGTAGTTCCTCTACATCTAGTTCCTCGTCAAGTTCTTCGTCAAGCACTTCGTCAAGATCTTCTTTCTCTGATTCTTCTAAATTTGTTGGCCCGAGTAGCAGTAATCCACGAACTACAGTTAATCCAAATTATAATATATCGCCAGTTAATACAGATGAAAGTGATGTAGATATAAGTGACTCTGATCCAACCTTTCAAATTAATAAAATTAAGGGGACGCATAACTCTTTATCAAGCAGTTCTTTGTCTTCTTCCGGTTCTCAGTCACGCGCTACTAATGATGCTATGTTCAACAATCGTAATCCTAATAATGAAGATGCTATTGATAATACCAAAAAATCTAGAAAACGTAAAAGAAACCCATCTCAGTGGAAACAAAATAAGATGAGACGTCTAAGAAATAGTGGACAAGCCTATGTATCCCTTTCTAAATCAAAAAAACAGGTTCCAGCACGTAGTATGAAGGAGGTGTATAATTGTAGATTGAAATGCTTCGATAAAATAATGGACACTGAAAGGATTACTTTGTTCAATCATTTTTGGAATCTAACTGATTTAGAAATGCAGCGTGCCTATATCCGATGTAGTATGAGAGAAGTTAAACCGAAATATAAATACACCAATGCAGAAAAACCTGGCTGCCTAATAATGCCTTTTATTTTACAGTAAATGGAAACCATATTCGTGTATGCAAAAAATATTTTATAAATACTTTGGATATATCGGATAGACAATTAAGAACAGTCAAGAAGAAAACAAATAGTCAAGGCTTTGTAGAGCAAGACAGGCGAGGTAAACACGATAATAGGAAAAAAGTGAAACCAGGATATAAAAGATTACATCAATTCCATACCAAGAATTGAATCTCACTATTTAAGAGCCACTACAAGTAAGGAATATATATCTGAGAGTAAGACTATTACAGATCTATGGAAAGATTTTAACCAGCAACAAAAAGAAAAAAGTAGACCTGAATGTGATTATTGGTTGTTTATTAATACTTTTAACAAGGATTTTAATATTAGTTTTTTTCAACCAAAAAAAGACAGATGCGAAACTTGCCTGGCCTATGAACTTGCTCCTGTGAATAGTAAGATGGAACTTAAAACAAGTTATGATAATCATCTAGTGGAGAAAGAATTATGTCGTCAAGAAAAACGGACAGATCGAGAGAATATTGACAAAACTCATATTTGTGCTGTGTTTGATTTACAATCTGTAATGTTATGTCCTAGCCCTTCATACTTTTACTACTCATCTAAAATTAACTGCCTCGACTTTACCATAACAGAATTAAATAAAACACAAAGTGAAGTAAATAGAGCTTATGGCGATGTTTTCTGCTATTTTTGGGACGAGACGCAGGGACAAAGAGGGGCCAATGAGATAGGTTCCTGCATTTTGGATTACTTGAATAATTTAAGCCTGAACCACCCGAATGAAGAGTTAAACATTACATTTTACTCCGACAATTGCACCGGGCAGAACAAAAACAAAACAATAGCTGCTCTATACTCATATGCAGTTGCCCACTTTGAAAACATTCAAACCATTACGCATAAATATTTAATTAAGGGGCATACTCAAAATGAGGCAGACAATGTCCATAGTTTGATTGAGAAAGAAATTAAGAAAAATAAAAAATCCGGTAAACCCTTCATTGTCAAGGAACTCAATTACGATTTTTTTTTTAATCTTAAAAAGCTCCAAGAACTCTGGGGCTACAATTTTAACGAAGACTGCGAAAAAAAGATTATAAGATGGAACGACATCAAAAATTTGAAATTTATAAAGGAAGAAACATTTATATTTTATTACAAAACTTCTTACAAGCAAGCCAAATTTACTGCAGTTAACATTCGTAATAAAAGAAAAAAAATGGTAAATGTTAATGAAATAACAATAGAAAAATTGTATACGCAAGCGCTTAATTTAAACGAGAAGAAGAAAAAAGATCTTAAAGATCTAGTAAGAAAAAATCAAATACCTAGTTACTACGCAAGTTTTTATAATTCTTTATAATTTAATAGGAAGTAATCATTAATTAAGTTTTTTTAAGGACACATTATTTAAGTAGATATTACTATTTATTTTTGTTACCCGAGACGGTTTTTTGTTTGTTTTGTAGTGAACTAAATAATACACACTAGTTATTCTGTTTAATGTGTCGTAAATTCTCATTTAATAAAGATGTTTACTGTAAAAATAATATTTTTACTGACCTGTTACATTATAATATTAGTAATAGCTAAGAACAAAAGTGCACTTTTTTGAGTTGTGTCAAAAAATGTTGTTCACTTACAGTATATAACAGACCTATATCAAAAAAAGTACCTATTGTCTTAAACTTTTTAGTACTGAAGTGACACATTTTTGGAATTGTTTTTTAGATAAATATTTATTATAATAAATATTGTTTTAAAAAAATATTATAATAAGGCTATCAAAAGTAGAGAGTGTATAGAATAACTTATTACTTAAATTTGGAAAGTAATATTTAATTTAAAAAAGTTATAGGAGAAACAACATAACAGTACCTGAAAAGCAAATACATTTCTTTAATTTCCCAAAAATCGTGAAATTCGAGTTAGGTCACTTTCGTTCTCAGCATGCGATATGTGAGGGTGTTTTCGCGTGTTGGTCGATTTAAAACTTTTTTTTACATGGAATCCAAAACAAATAAATTCCTGTAGATGTTGAAGTTTTAATTAAATTGAATAAATGCGTACGTTGTAAAGTTGTCCTACTTTTTTTTAACCGTGAGTTGAAATAATATTTTACTGTCGTTTGATTTACCATTAAGAAAGGTCAAAATAAAATATAAAATAAAAAAGTACTTACAATTTTAGAACATGTTTTAGGCATATCTATGTTTACAAAACACCTGGTTATCACCTTCTACCACAAAATCCGAATAAGATTTTACCCACGACTTAATTAATTTTGCCATTTTTCCCACTGGTTAACACAACACAACAATAAAGACTGAAATGAAGTTGAAAGTAAACTGAGTCATTTAGAAATGTGAAGATATTAATACAACTACCTGAAAGGATATTTAGCAAAATTTGTTGGTTTAAGGAGGGTGTTTATAATGTAATCCTCTCAAGTACCTACACCATTAACCGTAATTTATTACAGGGAAAAGTTAATCCTTCAAAATTTTAGGAAATCGACCTGTAAAGGCATTTCACAAAAAATTATTTTGGTCCAAAACTCATAATTTTAATATGTCCAGCCAATTAGTACGTCAGATATATGCCAAAAAATTAACAAAATGTCAATATATGCATTCAAAATTAAAAATTGTATATATATGCAAAATATGGCGTTTTGCATATATATTCCTAGCTCTATTAATTAGTAATGTTTTCTGCTAGTTTGTTATTTTGTTCGTCAATAAAAAATTTTTTCTACACCCGTATTATAATAATGCACTTATATATATCGTATTACGATACAGATTTTTAATCAATAGAAACCTACAATTTTTCAATCAAGCATGCTGTTTGACGTTTGTCCTAGGTTCCTATGTAATTATTTTAGTTGTCAAAACGTATTAAATTTTCGTAGGTAGCTAAACTTCGATAATTATAATATTAAAATGTCTGATATTAGCGATATAGAAGACTCCTCCACACATATCGGAGAAAGCAGAAAATACAGTACAAAATATTTTACCGCAAAAATCTAGGGAAATACCAATACCTGAAGTAATACCATTAATTACAATTTTGTAGAATTTTTTAGAAATACGAGTAATTACTGTTATTGTGTTCAATACCAATATAAATATAATATTTATAGGTCTTGATTATTTATCGGGTGTAGAAAAAATAGCGTATGCAACTCTCATGTAATGGTTATTAAAACACTCGCATAAACCATACGAAACTCGCCTTTGGCTCGTTTCGTATCCCGGTTAATGCTCGTGTATTAATAACCATCATTACATGATCGTTGCATAATATACTATTAATTTTTCCAAAATATCGCTTTTAGTATTCATTTTTTGGTTTTATTTTATGGTAATTTGAATTAAATTTTAGTTTTTTCGTGTTTTGCGCTTCTACTATAAACATGAAAATCGTATTCTTTGTTATTTATATTCGTCTTATACAATATCAGTGATACAACATATGCATACTTTTATGTTATTTTGATAGATACAGTCATATAGTACTCACTGTGTAAAATTTACAATTTTTAAACACTTTTTTCCACTGGTTTTACAATATTATTTGTTTAGCACATATATCAGTAAAGATCGTACCGTTACCGCTAGCACAGGATAAAGAATAGAAAAGAAACATAGGGCTAAAACAGGAACCTAGCAACCGAAGCCACACCTTCTTCATGGTGTGTCTTCATACATTGTCAAAATTGAAACGTAGATTTGTTACTTGTTCGAAGTGCAACAGTGCACACTTTTATACCAGATGAACGAAGCTGTCACTGCTGTCGCTGTTAGAAAATCAATATTTTTTTCCTGTCGTGTCTTTATTTGTCGTTTTGGATTTTTGGTTGTTTTTAGCGAATATTTTAATAACTTTTAAGTTTTTTTAGTTGTTTATTTTTAGTTTTTGTTGATGTTTTTAATTGTGGAGTTGTTAATTTAAGACTTTATTGTACATATTAAGATTAGGTTTATAAACAATCCCGCGTCAAAGAGGAGGAGGATATAGGTACTTGTATTTATCGTGGATGTACTTCAAGAACAGATTGCAAAGAAGGATTGTTCACTCTTGTGAAAGATCCAGTGAGGTAGGTATGAAACCTTGAGGATGAAATAGGAATTGACCTTGCCATAACATGATAGTACAATGATTGTATGTATTTTTCAGACTTGAATTGTGGCTTGAGGCAGCAAATAGAGAGAACTTATTGGGAATGGGTGTTGAACACTTAAGTAAAAATTACAAAATTTGTGAACTACACGTCCAGGATAAATTCTTTTATCAGTCAGGAACAAGAAAACGATTATTTGCAAATGTATTTCCAACAATATTTTCCCATTCAGAACCTACGAAAAGAGTCACAGTTTTGCAAGGTAAATAAATGCATTTTATAGTAAAATGTTACAAAAAGTTTGCTACTCGTCTTGTCATTTTTTTAAATTACATTTAATAGTTTAAAAAATAAAATGATAAGTACTAATAATCTTAGAATATCTACCCATACATTCCATTTTGTAGAACTACCTCGGAGGTAAACTCCACTATGTCGACATACAACAACTTATGCAAATTAAAATAAAGTAGTTTACTAAAACTACTAAGTTAGGTTAGTAAAAAATATAAATATTGTGACAATAAATGGGTGTCTAAATGCATATCTAGTTGAAATTTAATAATTTAACAACATACAATCTGCTGTACTAAAAAGTTGACTAGAATGACAGTTTATCTCCTAGGCAAAGAAATATATTCACATTTTATAAAATTATTTTAAATACTCTCAAACATTTAATTCTGACAAATGATGCACCTTCTTGACACTAGTTGATCTGATAAAATTTGGTTTTTCTATCTTTTTTTAGAGGAATTTGTTGTTCATGGCGAAAAAGGCAAAGACAACTTGTGTCTACCCTCAACTTCAGCAGGAGTAGAATTTATTGAACAAATGCATAGTCAACCATCTGTTTCTCTACCTTGTGTAACAGCACAAATTCAAACGAGTAATGTGTTATCATCAAACACTCCAAGAAAGCAGAGACTGCAACTGAAGATAGCAACGTTGAGAAAACGTTTGTTTAGTGCAAAAAGAAGAAAAATAATAACTCATTATTTAATATTTTTTATAAGTACCGTTTATGTAATTATTCTACAGTGTCTGAAAAAGTTGGCAACAAATGGGAAACTTTTTTATTATTAAGTTTAGGAAAAAACGTCATTCTTCATAAAAAGTTCTGCAAGGCCTAAAACCCAATATACGATAATCAGATATCGAAATTTTCCAATCGTATACGAGGTTTGTCAAAAAGTATGAATTTTGCTCAAGAGTAAAGTACCTTTATTTTCGACAATATCTAAAATTGTTATTAAGAAAAGTTGATTAGAATTGCAAACTACGTTCAAATGTCTAATTACAGCTATCTACGATTAAAACCAGGTTTTATTATTGTTTACAATTTCTTTAAGATCGAAAATGATCAAAAACTAGGTATCTAAATTATTGACCTGTACAAAATCAAGTTACTGTGGAAATGTTTTGAAACATATCTTATGTCAGTATGCTTCAAAACCTCAGTTTGTAATAATTGTACTTTTTTAAATACTAGTAAAAATGCCGTTGAAATTAAGTCTTGAAGAGAAAATTGAAATTGTTTTAATTGTTGGAGATAACTACAAAACTTATAGGGAAGCTGCCATAATCTTTAATAACAGACATTGGAAGATTTGTGGACTTTGCTTGGCCTCCAAGATCTCCGGACCTGACCCCCCTAGACTTCATTTTATGGGGATACTTGAAGCAAAAGGTATACCTTAAAAGACCGTTTGAAAATATTGATCATTTGGAAAGAATAATTAGGGAAACATGTGACGGTGTTACTCCAGATGTTATTAGAAATGCAATAAAAGAATTCTCTCGAAGAACAATTACCTGCTTAGAAAGGGACGGTGGATATGTTGAGGCGTACGTGCAGTGAGGGAAAAGTTAATCCGGATTCTTCTTTTTCATGCATGTAATGTTTGATGTTGTGTTTTGAAAATAAATGATTTTAATTATGTATGCATTTGTTTACATTGTATTATTGATAACTCGTGCAAAACAAAGTCAATATTTATAGCAAAATTTGCAATGAGAAAATGAGTGGTGTAATCAGTAAGTGCACATGAACATAATTTTTAATTTCTATCGATATCTGAGGTTTTGAAGCATACTGACATAAGATATGTTTCAAAACATTTCCACAGCAACTTGATTTTGTACAGGTCAATAATTTAGATACCTAGTTTTTGATCATTTTCGATCTTAAAGAAATTGTAAACAATAATAAAACCTGGTTTTTATCGTAGATAGCTGTAATTAGACATTTAAACGTAGTTTTCAATTCTAATCAACTTTTCTTAATAACAATTTTAGATATTGTCGAAAATAAAGGTACTTTACTCTTGAGCAAAATTCATACTTTTTGACAAACCTCGTATACGATTGGAAAATTTCGATATCTGATTATCGTATATTGGGTTTTAGGCCTTACAGAACTTTTTATGAAGAATGACGTTTTTTCCTAAACTTAATAATAAAAAAGTTTCCCATTTGTTGCCAACTTTTTCAGACACACTGTATATTTTTGTTGTATATTAGGATATAGCTATTTTATTATCTATGTATTATAAATTAGACTTGCTCTATAAATCTGTGTAAAGAATTTTAATTATTTTAATTTTCAATCAATTCTATTTTAATAAAATACATGCACTAGATTGTAAACTTATCAATTGCATAAATACCCGTTTTTTTATTTTTCTTTTTTTTTTCATAAAATCCCTAAAATACGCTTTAGCTAATTATTTTTTAACAATTATCCTAATTGATTTATACTTATGGATTATAAATGACTAGTGAGATTTGTGGCACAATATTAATATTTCATTATGACAGGATAAAATAAACTATTGTTTAAAACTTTATAATTTTTATTTTTGAAACCTCTGTCGGAAGTGCTACAAATCAAAAATAATTTACTTAAATCGAGAATAGTTTCAAATGCATTTATGCAAATTTTCATAAAATATGACACATAATTATATAAAAGAGAAATGTAGTTTTTGCAGTGTAGATTCAGTGAATAGCTAACATTCGCGTGTACTGTGAATAATTACGTTTTCTCAGAGTATCTCTGTGGTGGAACTCAAGGTCAAATATTTCTATTCCTTCAACTTCAAAGTTCCGACCATTACTTTCTTTTCTGTATTGTTCTTTCTTCTGTGCCGCTAGTGTAATAAATGAGAGACAATTCTGTCAAACTAATTGTCAGTATATTTTTTAGTTATTGAAATTAAATATACATTAAAATGAAATATTCTTATGTAGAATTAATAAATAATCGCATTTCAATTTTTAGTTACAATCCGTTAATTTTAATAAAACTTTATGAAGTCAATTTAGTTAGGAGAATTAAAGCAAAAAATTTTAAGAGCCTCGATGGTGGTGAGGTCAGAGCACTTACCTTTCATGCAAATGGACTGGGTTCAAATCTAGGATGGAGACAAATTAAATAAATTTTTTCCAACAACCTACCACTACGACAACCCAATATACACGTTTGTACATAAAGTTGCCTACCCTTGGATATCATTTCTGCCCGATCGATATTGCAATCGAAACAGACAGATGACAGCGCAGTTTTGCCGCGTTTTCTGACTCAAGTCAATTCTTTTTATTTGTGTTTTTTCTTTAATAATCAATGATGTAACTTTTTTATCAAATTTGATTTTCTTTATTAGTTAATTCTTAAATGTGTAATAAATTAATGCTACGAAGTTTTAACGGTGGGTTTTTTAATACTTTCCATATCTTTCGATATTTAAATACCAGAAAGAGCCAAAAGCCGGAAAAATAGGGAAAAACAAAACGAATCAATCTAGTACACAGATGGTTCGAAAATGAAAAACAGTACAGGAGCTGGGATCTACCATATACACTCAAGAAGAACCATTAGTCTGAATCTGGGGTCACTGACAACAGTCTTCCAAGCTAAAGTAACAGCAATAAATGCCTGCGCCAAAGTTATTCTAAATGACTCTTTTAGAGATAAGAGGGTCTTTAGCATGACAAGGAGTCAGGCAATATTTAAGGGACTGAAATTGGTAGGAGTATAATCTAAATTAATACTTGATAACCAACAGTCCCTCCAGGCCCTGGCAAAACATAACAAGGTCGCCATTGGATGGGTGCCGGGACATGAGGGATTGTTTGCAAATGAGAAAGCAGACCTCCTAGCAACAAAGGGAGGAGAAAAAACTCTAATTGAACCAACATGTTCAGTGGGTGTTAAAGGAACAAATAAATAAAAAACACCATGGGCTCTGGTTGGAACTTCCTGGACTTCACAGTCAAAAAGATTTATAGAAGTTAAAATCAGACATAATCAACTGCTAAACCTTAGGAGAAGCGAACTCAAGACCGTAATAGGACTTCTTAAGGGGCACTGCGGCCTTAGAAGATACCTAAATCTTTATGGATATCTATTCACATACTACGCTTCTGTCGGAACCTTATATGGGAACAGGAATGGTACTTCGGGGTACAATATCTGGAACCTGAAGAAATCAAGAAAGCTCCCATCAGAAATATTCTTGATTTCATCAAGAAAATCAATCTGAAGGGGTAGAAACTGTGAGGGGTACAATAAGCCTAGAGATTTAGTACGAGTGGGCTTTGAACCACTCCCCAATTCGGATAGATAGAATACTTTCTAAAAATAGAAAGGGCACTTCGAACTTACGAAATACATAGCATTCAAGACCACCCTGGCTATAGTTCATTTTTTTGTTTATTTTATTTATAAACTAGTAAAAGTTATTATTAAATGTGTTATTTTA
>OV651823.1:23143964-23398964 GCA_927349885.1 Psylliodes chrysocephalus
TGTATTAGTATATAAACATATTAGATGACTATTTTTTGGACAGCTAGTGGTGCCTTGTCATCTTTTTACTAAATTTCAAATCGTTTGACCACTTTCCTTTTAGGTTCTAATTTATTTATTTACAAAAAGGAAAACAATACGAAACGAACCCAAAACCAGTTTTCACAATTATTATAAATCTCAATCTAAGCATACAAAAAGTATTAGTGATTAATAATGATATAATATACCATCTCGTACCCATACGTAATTTATACTTTGTAATTTTTGCTACATCCTTCTTATTTTTCAAAATAGATTTCTTAAGCAAATTCGTAAATTCCTATTTTTTGTAACAGTGGTTAAATATATAGCTGGTGACAACAGCTAATGTAAAGACGTCTTCGGCGAACATAAACTAGCTTAGATTGCACAGATTCAATTTTAGAAGTTTGCAATTGATTGTCTTTGAATCTCCAGTTAAAGTTGATTTAAAAATCTCATTATGAATACAATAATAATGTTTCTTAGTAATTAATATAATCGACTTTACATCAATTTTGGCATATACCTTTCATCTTTTTTAAAGATATAATATCCTTGGACCTTAGATTCCAACACTAATATGCCTAAAAGCACGATAAGAGGAAAAAATTGACAATTTGTTGGATAACGTTGTCAATGAGAAAGGAAACAAAAGGATCTTTAATGCTATTTAAATGTGTACAAAAAATAATTTAAAAATCCGTTTAAAAACAAGAAGTAGGAAGGGCACAGCAATATCTACGCCAGAACAATCTCACATTGTATCGATATCGAAGACTAATAATATATGTAAGTGTGATACGTACCCTCCACCCCCTAGAACCCTTACCAGAGAGTACGTAAAATAGGTGAATTAAAAAAAAGAGTTCTTATCTCACCTCAAAATCCTGTCTATTTTATAACGTCTAACAGATTTGACTTCCTGGCTGTGATTACTCTGCTTTCTCAGTCAGCTGCTTCCTGCTGGTTGAATAAAGATACAGAGAAACACAAATACCAAGATAACAGACTCGAAACTCCAAGGAATAGAAGCATTGTTTATAAAAGATAAAACATTAAAAAGAACAATGTCCTTACAGCAACAAATTAATTTTCCTTTGGCACGAAATACATTTTTTTCTTTTACAATTTTATCAAAAAAATTAATAGCACTTGCTAGGCCTATAAGCAGATACATATAATATAAATATTTCCCTTTAGGTAATTGCCAAGAGTTTACACACTGGGCCGTGTCAAAATAAATGAAATAGTTATAATAAGGTTTCCAAAAAAACAATATGAGGTCATGTTACTCATTGCCATGTTAAGGCAGACAATGATTAACATATAAGTTAAACATATGTTCACGAAGTACCAAGTTAACAAAATTATGTAGTTTCCTAAACTTTGTAAGTATGTTCGAGGTTAGAAACATAGAGTGAATAAAACTGTCATTATTTAAATTAAATCAAGATATGGATAAACCGTAACCTTGTAGCACCACAATGCAAACGGTTTAAAACTTCATAAACCCACTAGTCGCGGCGAATAACAAAAGTTAATTAAAAGTTAATAATAATAATAATAATAAAAAAAACGACTTTATCCAAAAAATAAATATTATAACGTATATAAATAATAACAAATGTAATTAAGCAGAACCCGAAGTGGCGAAGTCTATCTAAGCCACTCCTACTTAACCACACAGGATCCGTAATTAAAGTAAAAAAGACAATTGAACAATGATAATCGAGAAAAAAAATATTGTAAATTACCATTGTTTAAAAATAATAACATAATGTACTATATTCCTCCCCTCAATGCACGGATATATTACAAGCTCTTCTTTGTATATCAAGAGGGTGACACTTAAACTTATATTTAAACTTATTAATGTTAAACAATTTAAATTCATCTGGTGAAGAATTGTAGATTTTTATAGCATTGTACGTGAAGGATTTTTTGAAACATAACTGTCCGATGCTTAGGCAAAGCACATTTATATTTAAATCTCGTGTTTCTGTCATGTATACAATAGTGGGGAAATAATTTATTTTTAAGAGCAATCCATTGCCTTCTGACGTCACACCACACGAATCTCACGACCTCCCATTAAAGTATTTGGAACCTTGTTCGCTACATAAATTTGGCAATGTTGTGTCGTACGCTGAAGGGTCCGATTACAATTCAGGTATAATTCGTTGGCTATCGCCGCCTACTGGGGGTTAGTGGCTTGTTAATATACGAATCTAGGAATACTATTTTTAAACCAAACAACTCAAATATTTTTTATTTATTGATAGTTATAGATGATATACAGGGGTGTCCCGAAATTAGACGGTCATATTTTAACAGCGTAATCTACATCCTAAAATAGTAGTAAAAGTTCATATAAACATAGGTCCGAAAACTTTTCTTTTCCGAGATACAGGGTGTTAAAGGTGAAGTCCTGATACCACACTTTTGTAAATATTTTCTAAACGTTTAAATATAATTAGGTAAAATTTGTTACAAATACTTACCTTTTTACGCTTCATTTATTAGACTAAACCCCAGTTATTGATCATCTTCTTAGGTGGGGTAAATTAGGGGGAGCTTAGGGTAAAAATTGCCGTGTATGTCTGTGTGTCTATATCCACCATAACTCATGAACCGATACACAGAAAAACACTAAATTTTAAACTTAAGTTTTATTTCGGCCTGACGTGAAATAATTAGATTATGGACAAAGTCGGAACATCTGGGGGGGCAGGGGTACTTTATGGGAGGGCCGTTTTTATATTTTATTGAATATATCTGTTATTTATGTTTGGAGAAGAAAATTATTCAAATAAAAGTGTACTTCTAATATTATTATCTGAAATTTTTGCTTCATGTCAAAATTTCCAGAAATGGTCCGTATTCGAGAAATTTGAAAAATTTGCAAAATTCTAAACTAAAACTAAAAGTTGTTTGCGATATCGATCTCTATAATTTTTGTTTATACATGATTTTTCTAAAATGGACCGTAATGGAAAAATTGTAGGAAAATTGCTAAATTTAAATTTTTCAGTATTTTCGTTTTCAATGAATAACTATAGAAAAATGTTTCGAGGTAGATAGATGTATGTGGAAAATGTATAAATTTATTTTATCCTCTAAACATTTTTAGAGGTACTGCAATAAGTTGTACAAAATAACCAGAAAAAGCCTATAACAACTAGATAGGAAAGTCATGTGTTGGACACATCAGATTTTTTGACTATAAAATTTGGAAAACCAATATTTTCTGTATAATAAAGCTACATTTGTTGCATCTCGCTAGGACGCGCCATTTTCAAGAGAAAAGCATGTTACCTTATTCGAAAGTGTAAACAATAATTAGTAGGTCTGTAGAATTAGAAATTTTATTTTTTTTTTAACTTTGAAAAACCGGTAACTAAAGAAATTTTAGAAAATATTTCATCTAGACTTCACTTGTAACACCCTGTATCTCGAAAACGAAACGTTTTCGGACCTATCTTTATATAAACTTTTACTCCTAATTTTAACCGACTTCATAAAAGGAGGAGGGATGTTCTCAATTCGTCGCAATATTTTTTTTTATGAATGTTTCAGCGATAATTCTTTAACACGGTATCTGATTTCAATGATTCTTTTTAAGTTAGAAAGGGGGTACTTCAGGGGTGGTTCCATATAAATTTAGTCAAAATCTAATAATTGGGCCCATGAGAAAATTCTCAAACTCTTCATTTTTTATGTATGTTTAGCGATAATGCTTTACCACCTTGTCCGATTTATATGATTCTTTTTTTGGTAGTAAGGGGGTACCTCAGGGGTGATCCTATATAAATTTGGTTAAGATGTAGTGACGGCATCTGCACGTTTTTGAATTCGGTTTTTTTTAATTTTTAATTTCTAATACTTGTAGGATGTAGATTACGCTGTTAAAATATGACCGTCTAATTTCGGGACACCCTGTATATTGGAAATTCGAAATAATACTTATGACATAGCGGTGTTTTTCTAATTGTAATCGGACCCTAGGTATATGGATACGGAAAATGATGAATTGGAGATAGGTAAATTGTATTTATTGTATTAAAGGAACAACAAATATAAGTACAATTAAATAAGTATATTAATATAACAATTTTTTTAAAGTCTGTATTAAAAATTTTTTTTTTTTCACATAGATTATTAAATTAAAAAAATAACTATTAAAACACGAAATGTTAATTTTTTCTCTTTTACAATACAAAATAAAATTTTCTCTTGGCAGCAGGTGGTTTTTGTGACGCGACAATTATGATGCTTTGCATCTCATGAATTAAAGTTCTCTTTCAATCTTAAGGTGTGTTCATACCCCTTATAATTTTCTGACAAGAATATCTCAAAATATTTAAATTTTGGCAAAATAAATTAGGCAACAATATCTATAATATGCATATATTTTAATGTTTTAATTCCTTCCAGTTTCCCAAAAAAACTAAAAGGGTTTTAATTTTGAAATATCATGAAAATAAATGCATTCCTCGACAGCACTATTCTTAATATAATACCCAAATTTAAGCCCCTAATGTCTTGTTAATGATTTCTTAAAATTCGCCAAAATTAGTGGCTAAAACGCTTCGTTAAGTGCTATCTTCTGGTGTAAACTGGTGTAAATTATTGCAAGAAACGAATAATGACAGAGTGTACGATACGATAGTTACAAGCCCGTTACACTGTTTTCCACTCAATTTATTAAAAAAAAAAAAATTATAAATTAGGGTGTTAATTTTTTTTCTCTAAAGCTATTGGTTTTGGGAAAAAAATTCAAGAATAAAAAAAATTAAATAAATCAAGGATTTCATAAAAGTTCATCTCGAAAAAAAGTTTTGATATGAATTAAAGTAAGTGTTGCTAATTTCACCCCCTATAATGTAACAGAAATATTGAAAAAATACCCGTGGTTAGTCCTTTGCGATTACAGAATTTTAGGTTTCTAGCTTTACTGAAATTTTAGAAAAAAAGTAAAAACTCAATTTTAGTCACCACTTTTTAGGGTGATATCTCGAAAAGGGGTGGGATGAGAAAATTTTGTTATAGGAAAGACCCATCGTAATTTCATACGAGCAATCAGTTCCTGAATTTTGTCGCATGTATTTAGAAACACCCTGTATATTACACATTTTTTTAAGCGTGCAAATTTCTTGACAATCTCTTTTCCCTAATTGGCACATGTCGTATTTTTCTAGGATTTACTAACTCTGGCAGCAAACAAATAAAATAGAAATTTGTCAGCTGTGCATTTTTGCCTTCCAGAATTTTTCATTTCATAAATTAACTAAAAACTAAATTAAACAGAAACCTAACAACGCCTCAACAACAAATTAAGACGATCACAATAATTTCGCACCTCTTCAAAAACAACTACCTATTTTTCGACACAGGAATTAACAAATTTAACTAAACAGCAGCTATCCTTTTAACCACGGGCTTCAAAGACTAGCAGCGTTGCCATATTCACTGGTGTCATTGTTTTAATAGAATTAGTATCGGAATGAAAACTATGTTAATCTTCGTTCCTTTTTAAAATTGGTAATCTTTTTGAAAAAAAATTATTTAGAAAATAGTTAAGATATTTGTTATAGAATGCCGGTAAAGAGCCAAAAAATTAAATTTGTTTAAAAAGTTGAAATTTTTGTTGTTTTTCTTTAAAAATATAAGTTTTTCGCGGTTTAGCGAAATTCTTGGTTCCTTTTTACAATGATTGGCCTGAACCATTTTTTTTTACAATTTTTTTTAACTGCCTCAAATGTAAAATTGATTTTTGGCGGAGGAGCGCCCGTCATGTTTGCTCTTAATACGGAAAGTTGTAGATGAAACCAGTATTTTATACCCCTTGTTTGCCTCTGTGGTGTCCTCGTTCCACCCTAGGACCGACTTTTGTTTCTTCTCTATTCTTTTCATTATTTTCCTAATGTTTTCCGCTATATTATTCCAATTTCCCTGGTCTTCCATCATTTTTTCCACGATATTTTGCAGCGAAAGGTCTAGCTCCCTAATAATTTCCCGGTCATGTCTCCACCTGACGCATGAGAAGACCGTGTGTTCTGGTGTGTTAGTCTCTCCGCAATACATACAATTTGAATCACTGGCTTTCCCTATCATGTATGTGTATTTTCTAAATGAGCCATGCCCACTTAGAAACTGCGTTATGTAGTGGTCCGTTTTTTTGTGTTTGCATTATAGCCAGGGATATAATCTTGGAATCAGCGTTTTTGTCCCTTATGCCGTTGCCTCTGTGTTCTCCCATTCTTCCTGCTACATGGCTATTAAGTTATCCTTTTCTGCCCTTTTGGTTATATCGGTCATTTTCTCATCTCTTTTTTTCCTCGAGTAAAGCATCACCCTTTCTTTCACCATTAATGTAATTGGTATAATTTCCGCTATTACGTTAGCCACCTCTCCAGATATTTTTCGATAGGCACGGGATACTTTGATCAACATTTTTCTCTGTAAGCTCTGGCTCATTTTACTGAAAGTTTTGGTCTCAGTTCTCCTGTGCCATATCGGTGCTCCGTCCAGAAGAATGGAGTGTACTTAGTATTTCCCTATCAGCTTGAGATAGGCCACTTATGTTTGGCATCAGCCTTGTCAAAGCTGTATAGGATTTATCCGCTTTTTCCACAGTCTGCCTAAGATGTTTGTAGTATATCAGCTTGTCATCGATGTAAATTTCAAGACATTTTGCATTTCTAATAGATGTCATTACTGTGATCCTTACGTTGAAGGTTATACCTACTTTGTTTCTTGGTTCCCTTAATATGATCGCGGTAGTCTTTTGCGTAGCCAGCATAAGGCCGTTTCTATCCATCCAGTCGCATATCTAGATTATTGTGAGATCATCCGCGTATGCGACTGTTTTGCAATCTGTCGTTAGTTGGAGTGCAGTACGTCCTCGTATAGTATGTTCTACAAGGTTGGACCGAGAAAGGAACCCTGTGGAACACTCTGGATCATTTTCTTGCTGTATCCTTTGACTGATATTTGTCTGTTCTGATAATAACTTCTAATTAAATTAGTTAGCCATGTTGGCGTGCTGTTGTCTTCGAGTTGTTTGTTAATTAGGTGCCATTTTGACGTTCTTAATGTCTAGGTTTGCAATAGCTTGACAACAGTGGTCCGTTTTTCTACCGATCGCTTCGACTGCTTCCACGGTAGATTTCCCTTCCCTTAAACCGTGTTGAATGAAGGTACCTAGATGATATATAAACCGATTGTTCATATTAAGCCAGTTGCATTCATTAATTTTATGGGAAATGTGATGGGAAATTTTTAATTTAATACTGAGAAAATGAAGATTGGAATACAATAATTTTAACGACGTATAGGATTTTTTCATTAGACTTTTTATTTGTTTACAAAATCTCAGTTTACCATCTAAAATGATACCCAAATCACGTGTATTTTCAAAAATTTCTAATGACTCACCTGCAATATTTAAATAAAGATTATTATTAAGAACCATCAAATTTCTACCAAAACATATTAATTTAGATTTGATTGAGTTTAAATTTAAGTCATGTTGCTTTGAAGTTTCGAAACTATTTAAAAGCTCATAGTTGATTAATTCAGCAGTCTAATCTAAATTTTTAATGTTAAAGTTGTGTATCATCAGTATACCTATAAGGAACATTTTTTTAATAAAATTATTAATATCAGCTGTATAAACAATGAATAATAGGGGACCCAGGATCGAGCCTCCTAATAAAATATCAATGTTTGATGAGAATTTTTTATCACCACACACCTTTTGTGATCTTTCAAGTAGATAAGACCAAATAGGTAATAAAGAAGTACTATCAAAACCCAAATATCTCAACTTGAAACATATTTAACTCATGGTTAATCGTATCAAACGCTTTAAAGAAATATAATTATACTAAGGAGTATTCAAACCTCTATCCTGAGCTTCTATGACATCATCAATTACCGCAGCTATAGCTGTTTCGGTAGGAAAAACGTTTTCTAAATCCACATTGTGATTCAGGTATTAAACAATTATCTGTAAATTACTTATGAATTTGGTTGAAAATTATTATTTCGAACATTTTTGATAAAGAAGGCAGTTTGCTAATAATTAAAGTGAAAACTTGACAAACTCGCCCGAGACCATTTTAAGGCTAACGTTTTTTTTTTTAACTAGTCACTAGATAAATGAATTAGATTTTTAGAGTCACTTGCGCTTAAGCCTAATGGTTTAACAGTAACAAAAAATGGATTCTATACTAGTTTTTGGACATTATTGGAAAAGAGTTGTTTTGAAGTTATTATTATTTACATAGGTTCCACACAGGTTCCAACCAGGGAGGGGTAAAAGCGTACATTGAGTACGTTTTGTGTTTTTGTGTATACAAAGTATCCGGAAATTGCGTGTACATGGAGCTACCACAGCTTAAAATAAGTTGATTTAACGAAACTTATACACCAACTTGCTCTGCTTGGCCGCTAGAGGTTAGCAAAGTTAAATAAAAATATCAGTTTCTCTCTTTAATATCCATGGTTCATTCATATTAAAAGATAAAACTTGGTATTTTATGACCAATTAAATGTAAAAGAAACAATGTTTCTATTGCGATGTTAGGCATCTCATTAAGGCAAGAACAATGGACAATTTGCCTACTTTTAACTTTTCTGGTATTAAAATAGGAATCTATGAATTTTTTACTCAAAAAAGTTACTCTTGATGTACACTTTTAGAAAAGAAAATGGATTTGAACTTTTCATATCGCTCCAGTTAGTACTAAAGATGATAATAATGAAATTTAAAAAAAATATTTTTACATACGGCATACAGAACGCTGCCTATTGAAATCAATTATCCATATTTTAAAAATATATTTTCATCCTTTTTTAGGGCAGCAACAGCGGCAGGACATGGTAGAAATCCAGGAATACATAGAAATACAGGAAAATTTCCAAAGGACTTTCTATTTGGAGTAGCAACATCAGCGTTTCAAATAGAAGGAGCATGGAATGAAGATGGAAAAGGTCCTAGTATCTGGGACAATTTTACACATAGAATCCCTTCGCCTATAAAAGATGGTAGCAATGGAGATGTTGCTTGTGACTCCTATCATAAATATAAAGAAGATGTTGCCATCGCTCATAAGCTTGGTGTGAAATTATATAGGTTTTCTTTTTCCTGGCCAAGGTAAGAAGAAATTATACTAATTGCTAAAATCAATTATTTCATGTATTTCATCTATTACAAACAAGGTATCTCGAAAGTCCACAATTCCTAGTCTTAAATCATGCATATTATTAACCCTAGAGCGGTATCGTACGTAAAATTTACGTGTGGTTTGTAGCGGAAGGGCCCTCTCCACTAATTCTTTTAAGTCGCGATCTTGAGCTTTCTTTTAGCAGTGCCTCAGGAAACATCCACTTGTGAAGATTTCTAGATGTCAGAGTTGCAAGTATTTAAAAGAAGATGTAGCTTGATTTTGAAAAGTATACACGTAAGAAATACGCACGATACCAATAAGCAGTTATTTGTTGTACGTTTATCTGACGTGTCGCCAAGCTTACAATGTTAGGCTTCGCTTATTTCTTAACGACTGTCACTGCAAATGGCCCTATGTGTCTTTTACAATATGATAAACATGGCTCGCATCATTTCATACATAATTTAGTCACACAATGTTGAAGAATTAGGTGGTAAAATTTTAACACATTTTGAGTACTTCACAAAAGTCTTATTAAACCATGGATATCACAACGTCAACAAATAGGATACCTAAGTACAGTTAGTGCAATAGACATTAAAGAAACCTTTTTAACCAGTACAAATATCGAAGGGGAGGAGATCAAAAAGGGACCTTTGCCACCTTTGTCCTACATTAAAGGAAAGAATGGCAACTATGTACTGCGTAAAATGTATCAAAACAGTATGTAAGGAATACCAAATAAAAATATGCACGGGTTTCAAAAAAATCAAATAGAAAAATGTTCTCTTTATTTTTAAATTCAGTTACTATAATTTTTTCATTTTAAAATATTGTTTTGTTATTAAAATATGTTAAAAACACTGTTTTATGTTCCGATAAAAAAAAAACTAATAAAACAGGTAATTTTACAAAGTGTACGTGTAAAAATTTGCGAATGCGTAAATTTTACGTATCCATACCAATAAGCGGTAGAAATTAAACGATACCGTTCTAGGGTTAATGCATAATTTTCAGTAAACAACATTAAACGCTTAATTATTAAATTAATTGCTTTTTACGAAAATGATAACTTTGACATAATAGATTGCCATTACATTTCTGATAAAAAATTGTTGAAAGAGTATTTTTTTATAGATTTTAACATTTTATTTAGTTCTAACAAAATTATGGAAGAAAATGTGTTATTGATCCCCACCGAATACCAAAGAAAGAAATTAGGGACTTCCCGTGAATCTTAAGACACAGCTAAACAAACAGTCTGGTATTACTTCGTGCCAATGAAGATTTGTTAAGAAACCGTTTTATTTATTAAGCATGAATATCTCATGATTTCTAATAGGTTATTTTTTACAAATAAGTTACCTGTATTATTATAAGTTTGCTTTGAACATTGGCAGTGTAAAATTGGGCCATCTAGTAAACAGCTACTGAACCTGCATTAACGATGAATCCCTCAGGAGCATGTTTAAAAAGTAGCTTATACAGGGTGATTCACATAAGAACCGACATAGAGCAGGGGCATATAGGGGGTCCCAAAATATGGCAATTTAACGCAACTTACCTCTATACCAAGTTGCTTCCCTAAGGAGTTATAGGCTTTGAAAGTGAAGTTATAAATTTTGAAAAAAATCAATATCTCCGTTATTCTTGAACTTAAAGCAATCAAATTTGGTACACTTTGTGGATGTATTTAGGGCGTTACTTGACAGTAACTAGAGTTTAATTGAAATTTGTAAAGGGGGTATACTGGGTGGCGCACCATTAATATTCAACAGAATTTTGTTAACCCTTGATGGATTTTAAAAATCTTTGCTTTGTTTTGTGGGCAATTCAATTCTTAAACTTTTCTTACTTTAGTAATTTTTCGAAAAAACTCATCATTTTCATCAAAAACTCGAATAACTTAAAACGCGCGCTCTAGGTGTGTTATTTAAAATCATCGAAAATTCAAAAGTTGGCTATGAAAATAAACGTCAAACTTGACAATGAAGCAAGTAAGTTGTTTAATTAAGTAATTGTTGTTTGAGTGTTTTTAAAATGAACGGGAAGTTTTCTTTTAACGAGCAAGTTGACATGCTGTTAGTGCTAGGTTTTTGTGAAGGAAACTGTAGAAGAAGTGTAGAAGAATATCGTAGAAGATTTCCTAACCGTATCATTCCCCATAGAGAAACATTTTCTAATGTTGAAAGACGAGCTAGAGAAACGGGCAAGTTTCTCAATAATACTCGAGAACGTGCTGTCGCACTCAGGCCACAAGTTGAGGTAGCCATTTTAAATGCTATTCAAGATGATCCACATATTAGTACTAGGAATTTATCTCAACAAATTGGTATATCGCAGAGTTCTGTGCATCGAGTTATCCATCGCAATCTACTACACCCTTATCATGTACAAAAAGTCCAAGAACTTTTGCCCGGAGATTTGGTTCAACGTGTCAATTTTTGTCAGTTTATTCTACACCAAGATAATAACTTCCAAAAGAAAATTCTTTTTACGGATGAGGCGACTTTCACTCGCAGAGGTATCACAAATCTCCATAACTATCATGAGTATTCTGACGTAAACCCACATGCAATAACTCCTCGGCATTTCCAACGTGAATTCAAAATTAATGTTTGGATGGGAATTATTGATCGATATTTAATTGGTCCTGTTGTTTTACCGAATCGGCTGAATGGTGAAAATTATTTAGAATTTCTACAAAACACCCTTCCGTATCTACTTGACGAGGTACCTTTACAACTAAGGTTGCAACATTGGTTTATGCACGATGGAGCACCACCTCATTTTAGTATGAACGTAAGAAATTTTTTAAACCACCAGTATCCCAATAGATGGATAGGAAGAGGAAATAATTGCCCACAACGTTGGCCCCCAAGATCACCTGACCTGAACAAATGTGACTTCTTTCTGTGGGAAACGTTGAAAGAATTTGTGTATTCTTCGCCCGTTGCGTCTCAAGAAGAATTATTATGGAATCGCATTATTCATAAATGCACATCTATTAGGAATAATCAACAGTTATTAGATAGGGTGGATTTTAATTTTCGAAGAAGAATAAATTTATGCGTAAGAGAAAACGGCGATCATTTTGAACAATTTCTTTAATTTATCGATAAACAATTGTTTGTTCTGGTTGTTGTTTAAGTTTTTTGTGTTTATTTTGGTTAGTTGTTAATCCCAGTTTTTCACATTTCAGTATCTGTACTTACTTTAAGTTATTTTGTTACGTATCTAAATAATAATTTGCCAGCCAATTCCTACTGATCACATTAAATGACCTACTTTCTTGTTTGACGTTTATTTTCATAGCCAACTTTTGAATTTTCGCTGATTTTAAATAACACACCTAGAGCGCGCGTTTTAAGTTATTCGAGTTTTTGATGAAAATGATGAGTTTTTTCGAAAAATTACTAGAGTAAGAAAAGTTTAAGAATTGAATTGCCCACAAAGCAAAGATTTTGAAATCCATCAAGGGTTAACAAAATTCTGTTGAATATTAATGGTGCGCCACCCAGTATACCCCCTTTACAAATTTCAATTAAACTCTAGTTACTGTCAAGTAACGCCCTAAATACATCCACAAAGTGTACCAAATTTGGTTGCTTTAAGTTCAATAATAACGGAGATATTGTTTTTTTTCAAAATTTATAACTTCACTTTCAAAGCCTATAACTCCTTAGGGAAGCAACTTGGTATAGAGGTAAGTTGCGTTAAATTGCCATATTTTGGGACCCCCTATATGCCCCTGCTCTATGTCGGTTCTTATGTGAATCACCCTGTATAGTGACGTCACCTATAGCTTTATTCAGGAAAATATGCAATTGGATGAACCTAGACACAGAGCTTAAGTATATCTTCTTTGATATCCAAAGCAATAAATACGAACGAGGTAGAACACAAATAAAAATGGACATGCAAAAAATAAAAAGATAACACGGGAAAAATACCAAATACTAAAGAAAATGGCAGAGCTGGGGAGGATTCGAATCACATAGGATTAGAATCCTAAGATTCAAATCCTTTTTGAGGATCCACGAGCGGTATTCGAATACTTAAGAAAAAGGAAATCCTTGAGGATTCGCATTTGAATCACCAATATTAGTCTCGGATTCTTTTAGAGACGGTTGACTAACGCTTTGACATGTCGCGAAATGTAAACTGAAACAAACTGACACTGAAGACAGACTGTTAATAATTAGAAGGAACGTAACAATTTACAAATTAATGTCAAAGAAGGCAGCAGAGCACCTAGACAATTTTGAGTTGAAACCTATGCCTTACTTTTAGGCTTTTTAAGACTATTTTTATATTCTTTTCAAAATTTGTATGCTTTTTGTGTTTTGCAAAAATCACCTCGGTTTTTTAAAGCTTTTGTTCTAAAAATAACCACACTGCACTTTTAGGCTCTTGGAATATTGTAAAACTTCATTAAAAATTGCTATTTTTTAATAATATAGGATGCTTTGTTGGAACAAAGTCAGCAGAGCACCTTAGTTTTTTAAATCTTTCTTTCTAAAAATAACCACACCGCATTTTTAGGCTATTTTTAGACTATTTTTAGGCTCTTGAAATATTTTAAAACTTTACTACAAATTGCTACGTTTAAATAATACAGGGTGCTTTGTTGAAACAAATTCAGCAGAGCACCTCAGTTTATATTTTTTCTGGAAACATCTACTTATGTCACAGGCTCTTAAAATATTATTATATTTGTTGGAACAGAAGTGCTTTGCTGACTTCGTTCAAAGCTAGAAAAGCACCTGGTATTTTTTAAAAATAATATTTTGAGAGCCTAAAAATATTGTGTCGTTGTTTTAAAAAAAAAAAACTTAAAAAATCTGAGATGCTCTGCTGACTTCGTTTGAAGCACCTTGATTTTTGCAAAATAAGTTTATTTTTCTCAACGTTCAAATATTTCTTGATTTTCAGAATTTTCCCATCTGGTTACAATACCACAATTAACAAAAAAGGAGTACAGTACTACAAAAATCTCATCAACGAAATTTTAAAATATGACATGATTCCATTGGGAACGATCTACCACTGGGATCTTCCACAAAAACTAATGGATGACGGTATTCACTGGACCAACCCGGCAATTACAGACGTTTTGGTGGAGTTTGCCAGATTTGTTATTAAAACGTTTCCAGAAGTTGGAATGTGGGTTTCAATTAACGAACCGCATATGCTCTGTCGACTAGGATACAATCTTGGTATCGGCGCACCTGGTATATCCAGCAGTGGTAAAGATGACTATCAGTGTGTTTATCTAGCTATTAAAACTCATGCTGCAATATATCGCATGTACAAAAAGGAGTTTCCACATTATAAAGGTAAGACTTTTTTATCATCTTCTTGCATAGAGTTAATTAACTTTACTGTTGGTCAAGATAGTTAAAATTGGCATTTTAGCCAATAAGAGCTTTTGATCCTAACCAATCATAATGAATTTTTTTTTCATCTGTTCAAATAGTAAAATTTTGTGATTTTAACCAATAAGAGTTCGCTATCCTAACCAATCATTGAGTTTAATAGTGTTTAAACAGTTCATTCCTTTTTGTTTTCTGATAAAACTGTGTTTACCTTTTGAACTGACAACTACAAACACAATCTAGCATTTTTTATTATTGTAAAATTTATATTAATAACCAAATTTAAAAATTATTGTTAATATTATTGCACAAAATTAAAATCGGTAATAAGTGTTTGTATGTTTATGTTAAATGACTTTAATACACAAAAAACTAACTCACACTCACACTAAATTAAACAAATTATTTTATTTTTTGGTTTAAGAAAATTAAATCACAATAAAAACCTTTAAAATTTGGTCTGGTTTGATACAGAATACGCTATTGCCGCATTTAGTATTTTTTAAGGCTATAATGGAAATTATATTACTATACTTTTTTATATTTAGGAAACAAATATGTTTCTTGTGTCTATGAAATTGAGATAACTACTTTGTGTTATTCATTATTTTAATTTTTGACAATTACTGTACAATATTTTCGAATTGCAATTTAAAAAAGTGCTGCATTAATATTGTAATTGAGAATATTGCAACATAGTATTTGTTTATGGTTTTTGCAATAGTAGCGCTTCATCTGCAAAAATCGAATATGAAAGAAGATTTCCTGATCGAAAAACTCCCGATCGAAAAACTTTTACTAGTATTTTTATTTACTTAAGTTAACATGGTACATTCCCCACACTTAAAAACAATGAAAACAAAAAAAAATATTTTTAAAAAAATATTTTCTATATAGTAGATGCTAATCCACAGATAAGTACCCAAAGAATTATTAGTCACGCTCTGAATACATATACAACATAGTACTGTTTGGAGACGATTAAAAAACATAGCCTTCATCCTTTTTATATTCAAAAAGTGCAAAGGCTACACGAAGAGGATGTATTACTACGACAGACTTTCGCAATTAGATAATTCTTAATAAAATAATACTAGGCAGATGTATTTTTACAGATGAATCCCAGTTTAAAAGGGACGGTATTTTTAAATTAAGAAATTTCCATATATGGGCAAAAGAAAATAACTTTGCAATAGGGGAATGTCATTCTCAACAATTTTTTTTTTATCTTCATCGGTTGTAAGCAGGTAGGGTTAGGTTTGGCCCAGAACACTGCGGTCTCTTGGGTCTATTGTATTTCCCTGCTTTTCCCGTATTCAGGTACTATCTTTGGAATAGTCCTGTATATTTGGTTAGTTTTAATAGGTTCCCTACCAAGTGTTCCTGGGGCATTTTTTCCGATTTTAGGCCGAAAAGAATGAAACGTCGCCTAGTAAGAGCTTCGCATTCGAAGATCATATGGTATGAGGTTTCTTCCTCTTCCATGCAGATTCTACACGTAGTGAATTTGATGTTTTGTGGTTATCAACCTGTTCACTGCCTATAGAGCAGAGGTTTTGCTTATCCCAAATAAAGGTTCGGTTCCTGTAAATGGTAGAACTGATCTCTCTCTGGCGAGTTCAACAAACTTTTCATTTCCTTGAATACCTTTGTACCCTGGTACCCACGCTAGTTTTACCTTGTTGTGGGTTGCAAGATCATTTAGTATTCCAAGGCAGTTCCAGACAAGCTTTGACTTCATTCTGTTTGAATCAAGAGCCTTTAAGGCTACTTGGCTATCTGAAAGAATTAGGATGGTTTGTCTTTTGTACTTCCTTCTTAAATTCTATCATACACACAATTCGATTGCATGTATTTCAGCCTGAAATACAGTGGCATGTTTTCCCAGTGAGACGATGATGTCGCATTTGGGTTTAACTCCATGTACGCCAGAGCCTGTTCCCTTGTTAGTTTTAGATCCATTCGTATACCATACGAGACTGCTAAGCAAGTATTTATCTATCTCCTTATTTACCTCGTTCCTGAGAGGGTATTGAGGGCTGTTTTCTGGTTTACTTTTGGCGACCAAACAACCGCTCCATAAGTTATCATGGGTCTTGTTATTGCCAAATATAATCAGTGGACCATTTTTGGTTTTAATCCCCATGTTTTTCCAAATGCCCGTCTCCCTAAAATGAAAGACATTTTACTTGGTTCGTTTTGTTTAGCCTAACTCCAAACAAGTCGGAGTTTCTAAAACCTCCAACCTTATTTTCCGAGTAAAGGTTATGAGTTGTGCCTTGTCAGGGTTTACCAAGAGGGTTTCCCTAACGCACCACATTTTTGTTAGCCTAAGAGCTCTTTCCCAACAATAGTTCTCTGTGAATATTTGGTACAGTGTCATTGACAATAAACTAATTTTACCATATATCTTTGACGATAGATTAACTGGTGAAATTTACTTACACTTTTTGAAGAACATGGTACCAGTGCTCTTATAAAATGCGGGTGTTAATGTAGGTGGAACGTATTATTAACATGACGGTGCACTATACACGAGTTGTAAGAATTTTTTTAAATGACAATTTTCCTAATACGTGGATAGGTAAAGGAAGTCCCAATAACTGGCCATTAAATCCTCCAGACCAGGGGTGGCGAACAAGTCGATCGCTAGGCCAATTTTGGTCGATCGTCGACCGCTCGCAATGTCCTTATACCATTGACTTTTAAACGACTGTAGAAGTCAAAACTTTCTAGCAATAATTTAATGCATTCAAGGTATTTGCCAAGGTCATTAATTCGTAAAATTCTGACAGCCTGACACTGTAATCTTTGCCCACCCAGCACAATACAGTTTGACTTATTTATTACACAGTGTTACTGTAATTATCAGCCATACTGTCCGGGTTTTGAGTAACAATTTGACCGGTGTTAGGTCATATGATGAAAATTTCCGGAAATATCTGGATAACTTTAGAAAGAAAATGATTTTTTAGAAAGTTTATTAACCTGCACACGCCATCCATAATAGACAGCCACTTCTTCAAAGAATACTCTTGCGAAGAGTTAAAAAACAGTCCAAATGTTTCGAGAAGATCGGTTCAAAATTTGACAAAGAGAGCCACAATATCGTCATTACAGCTACAACAGGATTACAGGAGGCCATTAACCATATACTGTTCCTCGTAACTGTAATACTTAATGACATTTTTACCACACATGTATAATATATACCATGCGTGTATGTAAAATAATCTAATTAATCATAAACTTACCGCATCAATTCTTTCACATAACAATTTTGCACACATGCTACTATTATAACTATTTTAAATAGAAAATTTACTTGTAACGAGACTGACCCATGTCTTGCCAAAATTTATGAACAGAAAGAAGTGATATTTCACGATCAATCAACCTCAATCCCTCTTCTGATTTCTTTTGTTCTTCCAGTATAACACCCAAGAACAAACAAGCAACTTAATTGAACACTCTAAACGAAGAAAAAAATAAAAGATGTTGACTCTGAATTGTCTGGAACTTAATTCGGTATTTAATCGATATGTGTTGCCTACCTTTCTTTTAATACGAAAACAATTTTATTAAAATTTTATTAAATTTTTTATTTTTCTACGTTTACACAATTAATTGAAATTGTCTAGAGCGTGCTCACCAGGATCGGTGTTTAAATCTCGTATAAATAGGCCGACGTTAAATAAATTAATTAAAAAAAAAAAGATAAAAGTTTATCAATTGGTTTGTTTTCGTGTTTTTTTTTCCAAATAAAGACTTTTGTAGACTCGACTAATTAATGTATAATGTTGCCGTTCTAAATAATTTGAAACGAAATATATTTTTTGCTCGTCTGGCTTGTTTCGTTTTACTTTATATTAGTTAGTTGAATTCACTCTAACACATTGGTAGCTTAACAAAATTTGTACAGATTCTTGGTTGCGTATGTTCTAAAAGTTATTAGGTCAACCTGCGGTTGTCTAAAAATTGCTCGGTTTCTTTCTTATGATTAAAAATATCATAGGAATATTTTTTTGTGAAAGTAATTTTGAGTTTGTTTGATTTTAATTGGTATTAATTATATATACTGAAAAGTAGTTAATAAAATTAATGCAAAACTTGCAAAAATACCTAAATATTTTTGTTTATTAAAGTAAAATAATTATTGAGGGGACATGGGTGGAAAGAAAATATAAAAAACAATTATGTAAAAAACGTTTAAAAAGTAGTTTATTAGAAAAAAGATGAGATGCATTGGTACTAACATAATATTATGTCACATTAAAAACAACCTAAAATATAATATAGATTTGTCAAAAATATTGGAAATTAATCCTTTATACATCTATAACAATAAAGTTTTGTTACGCTTTCATTCATTGAGGAGCTTTGAACAAAACAATTTTTGGGAAAATACGATTTTCCAATTGCACAAAAATTTTTGTTTGTTTTGTTAGAAAATAATATTAGAGACATCATTAATAATATATCTTATGCAATTTTGAAAATTTATTTTTGTAAATAATATAACAAACCAAAATTAATTCATTTAGTTTTGCTCAAATCCTTTCTATTCGGGACATTTGTATGATGCCCCATATTTTATAAGGTAAAAGATTATATGCTAACTACTGAAACGTACTACCGTAGTCACTAAATATATCCTTATAACTAATAGAAGAGTCTTATAAAAGTGACAAATAACTAAAAAGCACTAAATAGTTATTTATGCAACAAGTGTGTAAAGTTACCCTTTTTTGACGAATGTGAATGTTGTCGACAATCACATGAGTCAAAAAAGGGACTTTACACACGAGTGGCATACAATATTTTTTCTACTACCGTACACATAATCCACTAATATTAGAAATATAAAAGTTACTTTTTTTCACTAGTGAAAATAAATTTATTGGAACTTTACAAATTTATAATTCTTACAAAACAAAATGACCAAAAATGAAGAAATATTTAAAAAAATAGGTTTTTAACTCTTATGAATATTAATATTGAATGTGCAATTATTGCAATTACCAAAACTTAAGGTTTTCCAGCACAGAGTTTGAAAAATGTTGTGATATTACTTCTGTAACCCTATTTTGAGCTTCGAGTGGTATGGATTTGGCCTTTTCAAGTAAAGAGGTTGAAATATTTTGTGTAACTCTAGTTTCACTGTCGAGTGGTTCCACTAATTCTTCATTAGAGTTGTCAACGGTAAAATTGTAGCTTTGTTTGGAAGTGGATGGCATACTGTCATCCATCAAAATTTTATTAGAAATTTTGTTTTTTTGTGTTATTGTGCTGTCTACGTAGCCTTCTGCAACAGCAGATGATTTCCATCCTCCATGTTTTTTGACCGTTAGAAGGTCCCCTCCAGAATTTGCCAGCATAGTGGCTGAAGACCTCCTAAAGCAGAGTCCTGTAAAAGCTGTTGGATTGGGCAAGTTTAGATACGTTGCTATAACACTTGGCATTTTACCAAAAGTATTTATCCCTACAGGCTGTTTAGAATATTTTCCATTTGCGAATTTTAAAAAAAATCTGTTACAATTTATATTTGATGGTCTTAATGAGGTATATTTTTTTATGAAAGATAAATAATCAACTGCAGAATTATTTGGATTTAAAATCGTAAAAATGCGTTCTATTCCATTTTTGGTTTCTGATACTTTGACAATATACACTTTTTGTTTATCTTCCACATCGTTAATTGTCATTTTACATAATTCTTCTCGGCGACAAGCTCCCGCAATTCCAATTTCAATTCCAAATATAAAAGCTACCTAAAAAATAACATATTGTTATGTTACAAATAATTTATTAAACATTAGGAAATATCTTGACGTTGCGCATGTAAAACTCCAAATAAATGCTATTGTAAAAAATATAAAAGTTTTAGGTATAATGTGCTGCCTAACAACCCCGGTGGCCTGTTAGGGCAGCAACTAATTTTGTTAGGCAACACACCATACGAACACACATCTCGTTGCAAAACTTTACAGAATATTTTAATTTTATACTGAGCATTCAAGCATTTACTGAGGCATTTACTTACTTTGATCATTAAAAACTTGAAATCTGGAGCTTTCAACAGAAAATTAATTAGATCTTCTCGTTCAAAAATTTTGGTTTTTTTGGTTTATAACCTTTAGTTTTTTGTTTGAGAAATGCTATTAACTTGTTGAATTTCGAAATATCAACGTTGTTTTTATATTTTAAGGTGCTTTTAACCATAGAATAAATCGACCATAGGGTAGAAGCTTTGCAATTCTTCAATTCATCAGAGAAATATGCTAAAATAACGTTTTCCGAATATTTTGTCACCTTATTCTTCCTACACCATTCTATAAATGCATTGTATTTTTGCTGATAAATATATGCAGATTTTTCTGGCAATAAATTTTCAGTGGCCTTTTGTGCACTGCATAAGATATCTGGGGCAGTATTATCAAATTCGCTATCGCTAGATAAATTTGAATCCACATCGATTATGACAGATATAATAAACTGCAAATAAAATTTGAATTTAAGTAAACAAACATTAAAAAGTAAAACTTTTTACCTTCTCAAACTTGATTGAGTTTAAAAAAATGCTAAATTTGCTTTAGAATCTAATCTTGAACTTAAGTATACTTTTGTCGTGTTCTGTTATAAGGTAGGTACTAATTAAAAGTTTAGAGATTGACAGTTCTTCTAATCCACACAGCCACGGCCAACTTACTTTTACCAAAATCGACATCCACTGTATGTTTACTTTTAATTAAATCGATGACATTTAGAGAAAATTATAATTAAAATAAACTGTTGATAATTTGTTGGACACTAAATAGATATAAGCAAAAATAATTTATTTATTTGTCTTAGAAGGAGATAGCAAAAAAATGTTAATATAAAATAAAACGTTATATTTTGTTGTTATGCACAAATTTTGTTAAATTTTACTTTTTTTAACTAGTGCGTAAAGAGTTTTACTTTACGTACTAGTGAAAAAAAGTACAACTTTACACACTTCGTGGAGTGCGTAAAGTACGTACTTTACGCACGGTAGTAGAAAAAATATTAAAACCACTCAAACACGAAAAACGAACTATTTACGTTTTAAGTTTTGTTTAGGTATTTAGACTTTTGATAGTTTTTTTTGGCTTGTCGGTTGCATAGTTTCGAAATTCTCATTATAATCGATACAATCGATTTTTAATTTTCACATTATCTGTTTAATCAACGAAAGCATGAGCGATCATGTTCTTGTTAAATTTTATTTTTACATAACTAATATTATGACGCATTTTAGAAATACCTATTATCTAATAGGTAGGCATAAAAAAATCAAATTATTTTAATCTGGAAATGTATAGAGGAAACATTCAAATTATAAAACAATCGATTTAGAAGTTTTGCAAATTTTTAGTTAGAATGTAAACAACACCCTTCGAAATAGGAAAAACCATAAAGTATTAAAATTTTTACCCAACCATAAAATACCTTTGACTACAACCCAAATAAAGCGATGTGGAAAAGTTCAATTGACCCTGTTCTTTAGGATTAAAATTATTATTATGTACATCAAATATATTTTACAAGTGAATACAATATACCAGTAATGTGAACAAATATTGTAACATTATTCTTAAGTAAAATTAATTGTTTTTTTTTGTTTTTGTCATATTTAACCTACTTAGGTACGACTCACCAACTAGGTGAAGTTTTGACAGATTATTTTTCATATTACAGTGCAATTATTAAATTGAAACTTAATATCGCCAAATATATTATTCTTCTAAAATATTTATTTTACCTAGATTTGGCAACCTGGATATAAAAATAAGTACACTTAAAAACAAAATCATAAATCGAGCTAGCGGTACAGTTATCGCCATGTATGTACAGTACAATCTATTGAATACTTAAGTGTAAGGGGTTAAGGTTTATATGGACCCACCTCCTCACTCGTTTCTGACTCTAGAGATGGCTCTACCTGTCGAATCAAATTTAGTATACAATTTATTAAAGTTACAGGGTTCTATCTGTGATGGAATAATATTTCGTTAGTTTATATCGCCGCCAAAAGAGACTGCTAGCACAATAATAGATTACGCGGGAGATCTTTATGATTCGATGCGAAGAACGTTGCCAAACTTCAATATAATTATGTTTTATTTGTTTATGTTGTAAGCCGCGGGAGGTGAGGTGTTGAGCGCGGACGGCCCAAACGATCCAGCTAAGAGATGGATATGACCTGGCGAGCTTTTGTTAAGTCTTCCACTGGTCCGCTCAATCATTCTCAACTATGAACTTTACTGAAATAAAATTATTTAGGGTGAGCGCATTATCCTTAAAAAAATATGGTATAAAATTAGAACAATATAATCTATGTGGTTTGGCGAATGGACTGGAGGATACGTTCGCGCGCTATGGTTGGGTACTATTTAATAATTAAATGAATATTAAATAATTTCAATGAAAACTATCCATAATTTTAAAGTTGAGAAGAGAAAGAAAAAAATAGACAGAAAGGGAAAGAAAGAAAGAACGTAAACAAAAGCTCAAGAAATGCAACTTCCAGACGATTCAATGTACACCTCAGGTATACATTTTTGAAATCGAATAGTATAAAAGAGTAGAAAAATGTGATAGTATACAGAATAACTAACCAATATGTACCTTAAAGGTAAAAAAATGACTCAAAATCAATCCCACGTAATTTAATTTTAGGAAGTTAAATGACAACCGGTTTCGGGATTAGGCCATCATCAGGTCTAAAAATAAAGTAATAAGCGCTTACAATATAAAATGACGTCTCCATAAAATATTTAAAAAAATACACGTTTATGATTAAAAAGGCAGTTGTAAGAGATACCATATGTGGAAAATATGATAGAAATTGTACAAGTTGAAAAAGATTTGCCATATTCTCACATTTATCAACATGTCTCACATATGATATTTCTTACAACTACCTTACCCTGGTTGGAGCTCGGTTTTAATCATGCACGTGTATGTTTTTAACCTTTTTATGGGGACGTCCTAGTAGTGTTTTGTTAGCGCTTATCACTTAATTTTTAGACCTGATGATGTCCTAAGGCCAAAACATTTAACTTAATAAAATTAATTTATATGGGATTGATTTTGAGTTATTGTCTTATATAATATATAGGGTGTTTCATAAAAAAAAACAAGAAGAGTGGTCATAACCGGGGAGGAGACCGTAAAAGTTACAACGAGTATACCACGAGCAGACTTGTCCCTTTATATGATTTTCGACTTATTCTTGTATTTTTTCATGAAAGCCTCACCTTTAAAATTATTTAGAGTGGATAATTTTCATTGAAAATTTCTGTGTAGGGCAAAGTGCCAATACAATGACGTTGTATCCATTTTTCATCTCTGATAGACGAATCGTCATTTCATTGGTGATATAAGATCACTGAAAAGTCATAAATGTTGAATAACAAAAAACTGGTTATTTAGCATTTGTCAGACAATTCAGTATAGGATTAAATTCAAAATTATTCTTTAAATGTTCCAATTGTGAATTTGTGAAATCAATAACCACAAATTGTGATCAGGAACCGTTACTGGGAATAACCTACAAGGAGGCTCTCTTATGAACCCGATGAAGAGGATCCTCTATTGTGAAAGACGCCTTGTGTGTCTCTTTGAGGTTACCTTTATAACTTCTGCATAGTTTATTGTTATTAAACTAATATTTAATAATTATTAAATAATCAGTTTTGTACATGATTGCAACTTAAAACCAATTCGCGAAATAATTAAACAAACTTGTACGTACAGGGTGTTATTTAAATAAATAATTAAAATTTGGAAAAATGTGAATTTATACGAAGCGTGACAATAATATTAAAGTTATAACAAAACAAATCGAAGAGTAGGAAGAGGCAGGTACGATTCATACCTACAACAACGGTTCTAAAACAAAACAAGGCTTAGGATGTGGAATATACTTCACATCTTTAAACCTAAACATAAAATGGGCTGTGAGCAGTAATGCCAGTGTAGATGAAACCGAGCTCATGGGATTTCTCATAGCAGCAAAATAAATCACAAGAAACAATATCACTGGAAGGAACATGCCATCTATACAGATAGCAGACATGCTGTACTTCCCCTGGACAGACCACGAATTTACTCAGGGTTGGTACTAGAATCTCATGAAGCTTTGGCCGAAGTATCCATTAATAATGTGTTTAACTTAAGATGGATCAAAGGTCACGTCACATTGAAAGGTAATTGTCTTGCTGATTCACTAGCCAAGCAGGCAGCCAACCAAATACTTTTTGGACCTGACCCTACTATTGGCCTGACAAAATCGGCAGTGACAGACCTAATTAAAGAATATTCCCTTGTGAAGTTCAAGGAAATATTGAATAAAACAAGAAGCTGCAGGGAGCTTTCATGTTATCCTGACAACACTACAGCAAACAAATACTTGACTATCACTAGATGCCTGATCACAGGCATTCTGACGGGTCACTGCCAAGTAGGGAAGCATCTCCATGTCATGGGGCTGGCAGAATCCGCAGTCTGCAAAGGGTGCAAACAAAAAGATGATATCATCGAGTATATCGTCTACAAGTGATCGATGCTCACATTTATTAAATTATTTGTATTCGTTGATAATTGGCTAACACCAGCCGATATAAGAAAGGCACCTCTTGGCAATATTGTCAACTACATTAAATCTGTAGGCTGGCTCACGAGCTAGGAGGTGCCGATCTATTTAGGAAGATGCAAAATGGGTTTAGTAAGGCCTAAGTGCCGTGGGTTAACCCACCCTCCACACGTTACAAATATAGATGTTAAACTTAACGAAACTGTTGCAATTGAAACATATGCTTCTATTACAAAGAATACAGTTGTTGAATGTGGTTTATTCATCTTTTAAGAAAAATGTTATAGTTTCTTAGGAACTTCACCGGATGAATTGTTAGATGATGCTAAAAATTTTTAAGTAAAGTGTTTTTACTCAGCTCGAGAATTTGCACTATTAAATGCACAAAAACATGTTAAATACTTTTGTTCTACTACTGCTGGTGGAAAAAAATTGTTCCTTAGGAAAACCATAACTATTTTTACTGAGTAAATGTTTAGCAATGATTTATTTTTTGTAGGATCAATAAGAATTTTTAAAAGGTATATTTAATAAATTTATTTATAATAGAAATGGTTTTTTTTTAGTTAAAAAATATATGAAATACCTACTAAGGTAATATGGTTTTTGAGCTAATCAGATTTTTACGAATTTATATTTTTTAACAGAAAAAATGTCATTACTAAATACCTGTTGTTTTAATTTCAAAATCCGTTTTTTTTACTTGCCAACCTTCTTAAATATCGTCCTACGATCCAATTTTTACCAAAAACTAATCAACATGCAATTAACATGATACTGATATTTGGTAAACATCTGTTCAACTTTTTTAATTGATAAAACACATGCATCATTCAGAATGTACCTTTCATTTAATAATTAAATAATTCAAATATTCTGTAAAATGAATAGGTACGTTTGCATCGACCGAATTATTAATAGAAAAATATTTATTTAATCCAGCGAACTTAGTAATACAACTCGATCTGGCAACACGGTAGCGTTGGTGTACGCGGACATCCGAAATTTCTGTTTGAGTAGGAAATGTAGTGCTCTCTGTGAGCAATTTTAGAAAGTACTAATTGAGATGGCAGCACCTCTCAGAGATAAGACTTTGAAAGAGGAAATTAAAAATAGTGTTATTGTTTAATTGAATTTTTCACTAAATTTATAAAAAACTTATTAATGTTTTGAGGTCAATGTCTTTAAATATAATTATTGAAGGTATATTCTTTAATATTACATTCATTTTTATAGTTTAAATCTAATTTTTGTTAATAAAATAAATATATTCTTCAATTACGTCATTTCTGCAAGTTCAAAAATTTTCAAAAAATTTATGTAAGTTTCTTAACCAAAACTAATTTATTTTATGAAATAATGATCTCTCTTGATAGTCTAGTTTCTTTGTTTTATACTTGTGAAAAAGTAAATTTTCCGATTTTTCTTGAGAACAAATGATACAAACCGGATCAAATTTTGGTAAAATAATACTTAAGGTTGTATATACATTCACACATTTTTTCAAAAATTTTGAACGTGTAGATACTTTTTCCGGGGGTCCATATAAACCTTAAAGAAGAGGTCCTTTATTTCTCACAAGTCAATTTAATTGGCGACCGGTTTCGAAGCTGTCACTTCATCATCAGGCACACCTAAATGGAATGTCAAGGAGTCAGTTGTAATAAAAAACAATTATAAAAGCATGAACGGACTATAACATAACAAAATAATAGAAAAGAAAGTTAACTTTCTTTTGTGTTTTTTCTGTTATTTTGTTATGTTATAGTCCGTTCATGCTTTTATAATTGTTTTTTATTACAACTGACTCCTTGACATTCCATTTAGGTGTGCCTGATGATGAAGTGACAGCTTCAAAACCGGTCGCCAATTAAATTGACTTGTGAGAAATAAAGGACCTTTTCTTTAACCCCTTACACTTAATCCCTACTACTCACATATGGCTACCCTCACTCCATATTGAATACTTGCCTATTACAAAACCACTGGCGCAAGTATCGCAGCCTTAAAAGATGCATACATTAAAAAAACGTTGCACACAATCTGTCATTACCGGCTATTCTATTAAGAATGCACTTATGAGTCATCAAAATAAATAAGTTTAATATTTTAAGCACTTACCCCTCATTGGCGTTGAAATTTATTGTATCCTAAGATCCAACCGTGCCAATACTAATTCCATCTATTTTTCCAGAAAACAAAAAAAAAATAATAATAATAATATTTATTATTGATAATTATTGATAGAGAAATAAGATTTTGCTGGGCTGCCTATCAAAATATGGCCGCAAGTACTTTAAATTAATTAAGTTTTTCAAATAATTTCGTAAACTTATTTTTAATTTAAATAATAATTTATTTTAAATAGAGAAACGATAGGAAATTAAAAAGTGTGAGTTACAGTTTCTAACTTGGCTGCAATCTCTCGTCAACGATCCGAAAGGGTTGATAATGCAACCTGGTGAAAAGTTACCGAATTTTTCTTAAATAGAGGTATAAAATCGGAAATAAAAGTCAAAAAATTGTTTGATTGTCCTCAAAATGTATGTATGACTCTCAAATAAGAGTATTTTCCTTACAAACGTTTTTATTTAGCAGTTTTGCCTTATTCAGCCTTTTATTCACACCGGGTTTTTGAGTAAAAAAAATGTCAAAAGAGCCTTGATTTTTGGGAACAAAAATTAATTGTCAAAACGCATAATATTGGCGAATATCAAATAAAACCATGTATGCTTAAAGCTGCTGAAAAAATTTTAGGCCAGGATGCTTATCCAAAAAATGTAAGACGACGTGGAATTAATACACGACTTTTTAAAAAATTATGTTCTGATATAGTCTATATCCAAAAAGCTGCTTTTTCACACTGAAGTCTGCTGGTTTTCGAGAGAAAACATGTTGATGAGGTTGTGCAAATTGAAAGAGGAAGAAACATTTTCTTAACCAATAAAGAAACAAGAAACTTGTTGGATCAGTTTCTTCATCCTAAATTTCAAATAAATTTGGTTTATTTAATAGATTTTTTATACACCTAAATAAATTGAATCTTTAGCTTCTTCAGGAAATCTGAAATAAGGAGGCGAAGGTAACATATTTGTATTTGAAGATAAACCCAATACAATCAACCTCTGGATTAGCAAAGTTAAATCTAATAAGTTAACTGCATTTGAAACGCTGAAGTCTATTATTAAGGAACAGCGGGCTGATATTCCTGTAGAAATAAAAAAAAACAGAAACTGATTGCAATTTAAAAACTGATCCGCAACCTTTTCCTCGTCAATGTTACCAATGTATCCAATGACATACAGAAAGAAATTATTGAATTGCAATACGATGGTAACTGCAAGAATACAATAGAAAAAGGAGCCAAACTTGAGTCAAAAAACAATTTCTTTTCTAAAAATTCGACAAATTGCTTTATGATACCTGACTTTGTTTTCTACCACATATTTATGCGAGCAAGGATTTTTGGCGATTTTGAAAATTAAAAATATATTCAGATATAGTTTGAACGCCAGTGCCGACATGCGTTTGCCTTTGAGCAACACTGAATCAAGAATCCAACAATTGGTTAGAACCATGCAGTCTTTAAAACACTATTATATGATTTTCGTACCTATTAAATACGTTTTTATCCCTAATTAATTCGGTTCCTTTTTTTTTAATTTCAACCCTGTTTTTTATCATCAATTATTGGTGGCCCATTGCAAACAAAATGGTCAAATGGGCTCTTATCACGAAAAGGTTAAAAACCGCTGCTTTATACCAATAAAATGGGTTAAAACAGACGGATAAGGCCCGGATTTATAAACCGCTCTTAGGTGAGTCGAATTCAGCTGAGTAGTTCTTGAATGACAATCGAAGTTCGGTCATAACTTCTCTAGAGTTTCAGGTGGTTTCAGTGTTGCACTGGAATTTACAGATAGACATTATTAAATTCGTAAATTCAAATTTACTGATTTTTTTATTAGCCGTCTCTAAATTTATGAGATATAACCGAACTTCAATTTTCAAGGACGACTCAGCTGAGTTAGATTCACCTGAGATCCGTTCAGAAGTACGGGTCTTAATGAAATTATCTTTTAATGGATTTTATTTGTAGCACTAGTGTTACACTCGACACTGTATTCGAACTGTCATACTTGTTAAAAGTCAAAAGTATATGCTACACGTGTGCTACAATCAAATATTTAATGCTACACTGAACAAATCAAATGCGATTAGTGCAGAACACTTACAACTAGTGCAACTAAAATCCACTATGAGTAACATCACTTTATTTACAATTGTTTTAGCAAAAATGGCTCCCAGTTTAGACTGTGCATGGATTGAACCGTTAACCAACTCAAGTGACGACCAAGAAGCTGCTGAACGACAGAGACAATTTGATGTAAGTATAATTGTTACTATGCTATCTAATTACTCTATAAAAAGATGTATTTTTATTAGAATGTAACAAAAACATCGTTTTTGGAAAAGAAGACAATCGAAATGTATAATTTTTGTATATAAAGGGTATTTCAATAGGAGCGCAAGCTTTAGAAGTTCAATATAGTCTACTGTAAATATTTGGGAATTATGTATGGAACAACACATCTGTTAAAAGCCGCCAAGGCTTTGCTAGCACAAACGTACCTTTTTTGTTGAATTTTAATTAACCCTGTTGCATAAATGTGGTGGTATTTTATGTGAGTTTAGCATAGTTTAAAGAATATATGTATATTAAAACTGTGACTTCAGGTAACCCCATAAACAAAAGTTTAAAAGGCCAGAAGGTGCCAACTGCAAAAGCGGAGCGGCCAATTCACGTAACCAAATCAGGAGATCACAAGATCAGGAAAAGACAGTTAATATTTCAGAGGCTATACAATAAGTATCCCTGTTCTGCTGAAACCATATTTACTAACTTTTATACGTCTCCTGTTATTAAGAATATATATTCTAAAAATCACAGCTATCTTAGTTATAAATCAAATAACTGTTTTTATAGATTTTTATATTTGTACTACTATCTTAGCTCATTTAATTAAAAAACTAAAGTATGAGATGGGCGTAAAGTCTTTTTTACGATTGTTAAATTTCTCTAGTCGCCCTAAAAACACAACTTTTGTATGTAAACTACTTATTATATAATTTTATTTTTATTTCAAACCTACCTATTTTTTAGTGCGGCTTATACTTTAATCCTATCTACGTAGGAGATTGGCCGGCAGGGCCAAAAGCCAGAATTCACGATAGAAGTATGGCAGCAAACATGACAAAATCTCGTCTTCCTTCATTTACTCCCGAAGAAATTGAGTTCATAAGAGGCACTGCTGACTACATAGGACTAAATCACTATTATACAACTCTAGCGTCAGATACTATCGAAGCTCCTACCAATGAAACAAGTTACGAAAATGATATGGGAGTTGTAAATTCGTTTAAACCTTCTTGGATCGTACAAAATAATGGCTTTTTTACCGTAAGTTTTAATAAAATACAATAAATATTTCTTAAAAATTTTGTCTTCTGTCAGTATTAAGATTTATAGGTTCATGCTTGTTGTCCACACTTAATTTTAGTAATTATTAGGTCATTGATTAGGTCCTAAAAAGGGGGCAATGAGGTACTATCCCCTTGGCAGGTTTTTTATCACATCAATCATTCTAATGGTCAATAAAGATGAAAAACCGTAAAGTGCTATTAAATTAAAGGGTGGTATTGTAGATAGGGATGAAGATGCAACCCTTACAGTTTTTTAGTTATATCTCGAAACGAAGCAAAATTCAGGCATAGCAATTACCCATCAAAACAGTTAATTTAAAACATTAATAAAAAATTGTATGTAAAAAATATTAAAAAAGAGAATTTAAAAATAGCAAAACAAATTTTTTGTTTTTTTCTTCATTTTTATTTTTTTTGCGTTTTCTGAGAAGAGATAGGCAATGATATGTACAAAAAAAAACAAATTTTCTTTCAAATGATGGGTTAAAAAGGTTGTTTGGCTAAAACCATAGTGAGATAAATTGATTTTTATTTAATTAAAAAAGTATTTCAAGTTAATTTGTTAATAAAAATACAATATTTTTATAAATGTGTAAAACTATGATCGATTTATAAATAAAGTCACAACATTGGTAAATTTCTAAATAAAAATATGTTTTAATTAAAATCTTATATGAACATGTTTTTACGCGACAATGCAACTATAAAAGAAATAGAATCTGCATTAGAATACATTTTATCTACTATTTATGGAGCAGAGCTAAATAAGATCTTAAGCAACTGGAGCTTTTTTACAAACTATCAAAAAGTGCAAAATTTTATCTTGCCCAAGTACCTACAGACAACAGGCGATATCAGCACCATAGTTTAAGAACATACAGGGATTTAATTTCAAAACTAGCCACCTAAAATAACTTTTAAAATATCTTTAAAACAAAAAAAAAACAAAAAAAAAACACGTTAATTTATATTTACGGGGAGGGGACACATTTTACAAGAATCTGTAACCGTGCAGTTTCATGCCCTAAGCGGTGGTGAATATCGCTTCTAAAATTTTAAATAGAAAGGTAGCTCTTCTTAAAGGTCTCTTTTTTTCCAATCTTTTGACACATTATTTTTTTAAATCGGATTAATATTTAACCAAGTTATGCCATTTTAACCTTTTAAATTAAAATAATTATTATTTACATTGTATTTACATTATTAATATTTTATTTGCGTAAGAATTACATTGTACTTAAATAAGATGTTCAAAATGTCCGCCATTGTTGGCAAGGCAATGGTAAATTCGCAGCTCGAATTCATCCCGCACTTTTTGAAGCGTCTCTGGTGTAATCCGCTCACACTCCTCCACTATTCTACGTCTAAGTTCAGGAATATCGCGAGGTTGAGTTTTATACACCACAGTTTTTAGATGGCCCCATAAAAAAAGTCAAGGGGCGTTAGGTCGGGTGATCTCGCTGGCCATTCTATAGCGCCCCTTCTTCCGATCCATTTATCTGGAAATGTCTCATTAAGCCAATTTCGTACAGGCAAGGCATAACGTGGAGGTGCTCCGTCTTGTTGAAAAAATAGGTTTTCTTCGCCTAGTAATAAATGTCCATCTTGATCTATTTGGTTTTCTAAGGATTCGGTTACAAGAGGATTTATCAGATTTTCTAAGTTCAAATACAATTCCCCAGTTAAATTTTCCTCCATGAAAATAGGACCAATAATTTTATTACCAAGAATTTCGGCCCATACGTTGATTTTCTGAGGATATTGGCTGTGCTCTTCCCGAAAAACATATGGATTTGTATTGTCCTAGTACCTACAATTATGTTTATCAACAAATCCATTTAAAAAGAAACCTGCCTCGTCAGTAAAACAAATATTTTTAATAAAATTATGGTCTTCATTTGCTCTTTACGTCATTAATTCGCAAAATTCTAATCTTCTGTCATAATCATCCTCAGCAAGCTGTTGTAAAAGCTGTATTTTGTAAAGAAAGAATTTATTTGGCCGTAACGTTTTATGCACAGAGCCAACGGAAATATTTTTTAATCTGGAGACTTTTGATATTGATGTTTGAGGTTCCATGGCAAAATGACCTAAAATCTCAACTTGTGCAGCTTCAGTTAAAACTCTACGATTCCTTATAGTTTTATTGCACACACTTCCAGTTTCTTGAAATTTGTGAACTAAATCCAACACATACTGAGGCCCAACATTTTTATCGGGATGTCTCTGATTACAAACACGAGCAGTTCTGCGTGCACAGCGTTGTTCTTCACCATAAATAAAGATTATTTCAATTCTTTCTTGTAAAGAATAAACCATTGTCAAAATTAAATTGTCAGTACACAACGAAACCAATAATCTACTAATAATAAATTGTTTTAATTTACGGTCAAAAATATCTTACGCAAAAAACATTTAAGGCTTTTTGCTAACTTGTTTATCTCGGTATTTATACTCATGCATTTTAATTCAATATTTTCAAAATTATTCCGATTTAAAAAAATAATGTGTCAAAAGATTGGAAAAAAAAAACCTTTAAGAAGAGCTGTCACATGATACCCCTTTCTATTTAAAATTTTAGAAGTGATATTCACCACCGCTTAGGGGATGAAACTGCACGGTTACAGATACTTGTAAAATGTGTCCCCCCGTAAATATAAATTAACGTGTTTTTTTGTTTTAAAGATATTTTAAAAGTTATTTTGGGTGGCTAGTTTTGAAATGAAATTCCTGTATATTTGCAAATTCAGCAGTGGAACGATAATCATTTAAATAAGGAAATTGGAATAATTGCAATTTACAAAAATAAATCACCTGTGTCAGAGATTTTGCTTAAAAAATTGGCTTGTAAATGTACCACAGGTTGTCATGGAAACTATGTTTGTAAAGAATTAGGAATAACTTTATCAATATTTTATAAACAATGCATGGATATCAATTACAAAAAGTACGAGATACAAGAATTATAGGTGACGATGACCTTGAAGACATATACAAAGAAATCGATATCCAACTTAATAACATTATTGAAGATATATAAAACAATGAAAATAAAGAACAGTAAAAATAATATTAATTAGTATAGTATTGTCGGTTGTTGTTATTATATTGTCTATCATCATTATATTGTCTACTACTATAATTCGTATTAAATTGTCTACTGTTATAATTATTATTGTTTTGTCTGTTATTGCAGTTGCTGTTGTTGTTGTTAAACTTTTGATTATAATTGTCATTATGTATACGGATATCATCTCCATTATTTCTATTGAATTTATTATTATAATCATTATTTCGTGTTTCTAAATTTCTCTCCATCCAACTCAAATTATTGCTGAGATATTCAATTTTTCAAATATTTTGAATAGCTATAGTCTCAGATTTTTTTGGCTTGAAATGTCTTGCGAGACATATAAATATTTCTCTTTCTGGTATTAACGGTTCTAAAGATACGTTTACTTCTGAGATTTATGTCTGAGAGTTATTTAGTCCAGTGTAAACACTCAAAAATATATCTCCGAGAAAAATTTTTGTGTATTTACACTGGACTAAACAACTGTCAGACATAAATCTCATGCAATAAATGTCAGATGTAAACGTACCTCAAGCATTGTACCAAATCATACATGTGTATTGTATAGTTATTTATGCTACTTCGTCTTTCATCATATTTTCCAAAGTATAAGTCTTCTTTTATAGCTGCTTATGTATTCTCACCCCAGAAATAATATTAAAATATTTTACAGAAATCCTCAAAATTTTCAATTTCTGTTCCGTTACTAGAAAACCATACAAGAGGATGATTTTCCAAATGTTCCCTAATTATTTCCTTGAGGTCTTCTACATTCAATATATTTCTTACTTTGTTTCCCAGAATATTTATAAATACTTTAGGATGTATCTTTTTTATGTTACCATCAAATTTGTGGTTATTTCCACCCATACCTGATGGTATTATTTTAATTCCTTTCACTTCTTCAATATTTCTCATTCTATCAAATACTTGTTTTTCTGTAACTTTTATATCCTTAGAGTTTTTAATAAATTTTTCAATAATTTCCTCTTTAGTATGTAATTTTCCAATTTACTATATCTTTTATTGCAAAAAAGACAATTAGTTATATTTTGGATCGTAAAAAAACCATTTTTAAGAATAATTAATTTAAAACAATTTTATTTATAAAAAGAAATTATTGTAAAAAATAAGAACTTACCGATATCAAGGTACACGTGATAAAAAAGTTTTAACGGCTATATCTCAGTCCGTTACTGTCCAAAAAACTTTTTATCCCATCATTTTAAAGAAAATTTAATATAATTTATTTTATATGAAGCATTGCTCAAAAAACACAAAAAGGCAAAAATGTAAAATAAAACGAAATTGAATATTAAATTCATCGTGTCTTTCTTTAATAATTTTAGGTGTAAGCCCTTCTTTTGTTAAAAATTTAACAACCGCTCTGTTCTCAATTTTCGTCACCTGAGACATTTTCGGAGATACTTTAGTTCAAAATTAAAAACTATTTGACGTAAGTCGCTTATTTTGTTACCACAGCCTACTAAGGTTTGTAGTTATAAAATGTTAAACTTTTATCCTGATAAAATATCTGCAACTATGTCAGGCCGGGAATTATTGGCGCTTACCTCGTACATTAAAATGAGTTATTCTTGTGTATAATCGACAAATAATAGAATTTCTATTTGTATTTCGTCTAGAATTATAAATAATTTGTTAATTTAAATAAAACTATATGCAGTCAATTTAATTACGGGTACTAAAGCAAAAAATATATACCCGTAGATGGTCCTGTAGTCAGCGTTCTTGCCTTCCATATAAAAGATCCGAGTTAGAATTTTATTTTATAAATTATTAAAAGTCATAAATTATATTTAAATTATTTATTTTAATAAACTAAAATAATTTTTAATATTTGTAGATTTTCGTTAGTGGGTCGTAGAAAAAATATACTGTACAACTCGAGTGGATTGTCCATATCCACTCTTGTTGCACAAACTACTATTTTTATATCGTTTTACATATTAAAAAAATTAACTGAACAAACATACATACATACTAGTGTTTATTATTATTATTATTATTATTATTATTATTATTATTATTATTATTATTATTATTATTATTATTATTATTATTATTATTATTATTATTATTATTATTATTATTATTATTATTATTATTATTATTATTATTATTATTATTATTATTATTATTATTATTATTATTATTATTATTATTATTATTATTATTATTATTATTATTATTATTATTATTATTATTATTATTATTATTATTATTATTATTATTATTATTATTATTATTATTATTATTATTATTATTATTATTATTATTATTATTATTATTATTATTATTATTACTATTATTATTATTATTATTCTGTATTATTATATTCATGTTTACAATGTTAGATTGTTCCATATGGCGTAAGAAAAGTTTTAAACTGGATCAAGAGGCTATACGGAAACCAGGAAATTATATTCACAGAGATTGGAATGACCGAAGATGGTTCGTCTCTTCAGGATGATATCAGAATAGATTTCTATACGGTATGTAAAGTTATTTAACCAAATATTAGTTAATCTGCTTCATTTAAAATTTACCGCTAGAATTTATTTATTTTTTACTATTAATGGGATTGTAGCATATTTTTAATATTTTGCAATATATCGAGAGATTTTTGCCGACCTTTTTCTTGTTTGAAATTTTTTAAAAACATTATACTGAGTTAGTTTTTTAAATATTAATTTACTTGTTTAGTTCATTTATCCTTTTACCGTTTAAATAACAAAGTTAAAAAAAGATAGTAAAAAAATAATAACAAATAGCTTTTGTATATAAAATAAAAAGCCGTTGAAGAATCTTAAATATTATTTTAAATCAACCTACAAATACATCAGTTAGTTCAATAAAACGGTGGCATAATTTTCCATTTCACCTAAATAAAAAAATGTAACGAATGTAAAGGCTTCTTTGTCTTAAATCTTTTAAAACGTGGTGTACTACAAATTTTCTTTCATTAAATAAAAAATACTAACCTTTAAATGTAATATTCTTGATATTTTAATAGATATGGATACTATAGAAGCAACAGGCTTTACAGATATTTTAAGTGTAAATATCGACACGGATTTGAAATTCAAATATCATGTTGATTCACGTTTAAAAAACTCGCATCGGGTTGTTATACCATTAGAGCTACCTCTCGTGAAATGGCAGTTTGTGCAGCAAAAACTGAATATTATGCGTTATGCTGTTCACAATTTGGGGAGTTTGTTCTGCCAACTTATTTGGTAGAGTCTTTATAATGCATAAATGGGCAATACTGTTCTTATATTGATTAGTTTCATGTAGGCTGCTGTTCTAAAAACATAAAATATTAACATTTACTTCAGTATTATCTTATAAACTTGTTGCATGATCCATAAGAAAAACTTGAACAATAAATCGAATATATCCCGTGTAACTCGCCAAACGGGTAACTATTCCCAAAACTAAACTCATAAAAGACTCTTTTATACATAATGACATTAAGGGTCTATTTATACTCCCTTAGTATTAGTATTTTTATTAGTATTATGATTAAGCATTAAACTGGACTAAATATTTAAAAAAAGTATTTATTATCGTTTTATAATTAGCATAAGTGCTTCTTTTTTAATAATCTTTTTCCTAATAAGATATAATTCTGCTGTCAACAAAATGTTGGTTACTAAAGAATAAGGGGCCAGTTGTGTTTCTAGAATAATTTTTAAGTTAATTTTATTTAAAAATATTATACTTTAAAAATAAGTTTAATTAAGGACATTTTAACGGATTTACGTCTCAAATTTATAACAGATAAAAAGAAGCAGAAATTTAAGACAAATCAGACAGAAAAGAGGCCTTTGCTTTCTCGTGGCTACATGTCATTTGTCAACTTTATACTCGGTAAACAGTGCTATATAGGAGCCACAATACTAAAAACATAAAACTCTTATAGAGTTATAAGATACACGACAAATAAATTACGAAACTTCAAAAAACGTCTTGCCTGTTAGAAACTCAAAAAAGCCAGCTTTTGTAATTCTGTCGTAGATCACAATAATCATCTGTGTACATATTGTAAATAGAATGAGTTTACCATGTAAAGGTTATTGTGATAAACCAAAAATTCTAGGTACAAATATGATCCGTTTTTATAGTCTTAGGCAAAGGTGAAACCTCTAATAACTTTTATATATGTACGGTTAATATTTTTTTGTATTCTTTGAGGTGAGATTTGTAAGTATTCCAGTCCTCTTTGAGTTTTGTGGTTCTTGTCTTATTAAAAGATTTTCTAGCCATCTTCCTGAGGTGATTCAACTCGTAACACCACCATGCGGTAGTCGTTTGATCCTGTTGGACCTGCTTTAGAGGACAGGATTTCTTATAAGCATTGTTTATTGTGCTTTAGATAGTGTTCGTGTACTTTTCCAAAGCAGTATTATTGTTTGGTGTTTCGGCCTCCATCTCTCTCAGAGCCTCTTGCATAGGTTGCGCTGTCCGTCTCCCTAGGGTTTCGAGAAAGCGTGGAGGTCGGCAACATCGAGTTTATTTTGCATGTTAACCAGCGGTGGTCTGACATCGAAACTTGCCAGTTTAGAATTGATTTATAGATACAAGTTGTGGATAAAGTGATATCTATTACTGTTTGACTGCAAGAGTTTAAAAATATATATTATTTAAAATACAAAGATTTTTGATAATTATATAATCATAAAGTGACTTACTTCTAGCGTTATTATCCTTACTGCCCCAACTGAAGTGATGAGCGTTGAGTCGCAACCTAGAACTTGATATCTAAACATATCCCCTTTTTGATACTTAGTGGATACCGTGGCTAAACATTTGCGACTCTACTTCATATGTGAAAGTTTGCAGGTTTAAATCCAAACTTTATTGGTATGAATAGATCGATTACCCGCTTCAGAAAGCATCGAGCAACGTGGTTTTGCGGCGACGCAACCTGTCTCAGATACCACCATTACTTCCACCATCGCCTCAGAACCCAGGTTCATAAACCTTCCAGTGCGGCTAATCAATCTCGCAACGACTATAGCAACTCGCTCCCAAAAGGCGGAATGAGATACAAATACATTAACTTTTTTGCTTTAAAACGGTATGGGCCTTTGCAAGTCTCAACTTGTTTCACTTTGATATGTAAGAAAGTCTATATCCCATGTCTCTTTCATATATAATTCTGAGCTATTTACCACCTTCAAGTCATCTAGTCATAGTACGCCAAGCCAATCCGAGTGATTCATCTTTCATTCACACTCGACTAACTTCAAACATCTACATAAATCTATATACTCCATTATTAACTAAAATGTTTAATAATTGAATAGCTAATTTTTTGAGAACTAACAAATTACACCCTATTTCATGGATTATATTTAGTAACATAAGATTAATCGATTAAATATTCATATGTGATAAATTATCCATATCTCAAATCTCTTCAGTTTACACAAGTAAAACCTCAAAATCAATACCACACAAATTTACTTGTAATATGAAACGCAGGTGCATCTAATTTCGACTTCACATGGTTATCTTCTTAATAATAAATTGTTAACAGTATGTATAAATAAGTAACATGGATCAATATCGTACCGTTACAATATGTATCTATGTTACAAAGTTATGCGAGGCCAAACTAATTACACCTGCATATAATGTTATAATAAAATTTGATGTGGTATTGATTTTTAGCTTTTATTCTTTAATTAAAAAAATTATATGTTTAGGATTACTTCTGCAACATACTATTAGCAATGTACGAAGATGGAGTCAATGTAACAGGAATCACAGCTTGGAGTCTGATGGACAATTTTGAATGGAGTTTAGGATATACGTAAGTTTACAATCAGATTTTAATTTATTGTCTCAAAGATCTACGTCTCCTTCGTATCACAGAAGTTCAGATCCTATAACAGCCCTACGACAAATTATCGCCAAGACAAAATGGCGCTCTAATACATATCAGCGCTGAGACATATAGGCGTCAAGACAAATAGGCTCTGACACAATTTGAATGCATAAACTGGGATGGTAAAGTACTTGATCATATTTGCACAATGGGGATGCTCTTATTCCACAAATAAACTCAGGTGGTAAAGTATAAACCAAACAATACACAAGCCTTAAAAGAATTCAAAATATACAGAAACCAACTAAATGATCTGATAAAAATTGCCAAAACTGACTACTACAAAAATGAAATTATTAAAAATAAGAATTCCTCAAAACATATGTGAAATAAAACAGAACCACATAAATATAACAAACAAAACAGAAATTGCAAATGTGTTTAACAGATATTTTACATTCTTGCATTCTTGCAAAAAAAAATTAAAAAGTCATCTAGGAAATTCAATGAAAGAAGACCAGCTAACTCCATATACTTAGAACCTGTGGAAGAACAGGAGGTGGTTAAAATTATAAAAGATTTAAAACCAAACAAAGCGCCTGGACTAGACCTAATTCCTTCTGAGGTTTATAAAAGATGTGTACATTATTTAAAAAATCCACTGACTTTTATAGCAAATAAAATTTTTACTACTGGAATATTTCCTAATTCTCTAAAAAATGCAGTTATAAAACCACTTTATAAAGCTGGGGATAAGATAGAAATGTCAAACTACAGACCCATATCGATCCTGTCCAGTATGAGTAAAATAATAGAAAAATTAATTAAATTCAGATTGTGTAATTTTATCAACAAATACAAATTATTATTTTCTAAACAATATGGGTTTGTGGAGGGGAGGTCTACCGAAGATGCAATTGCTGACATAACATCCAAAATATACAAATCTATAGACACAAAAATGCCTGCAATTTGTATCTTTGTAGATCTCGCCAAAGCATTTGACACGGTGAGTCATCCAGATTTATTAGAAACATTAAATACCTTAGGCATCAGAGGAGTAGCCTATCAACTACTAAAGAGCTACCTAACTGATCGAGAACAGTATGTCAGTATTGGCGACTCTATGAGTGATAAGCAAACAATACAATTTGGCATTCCCCAAGGTACCGTTCTTGGTTTTATTATGTTTAATATATATATTGTGAAGAAATAGTATTTATATTGTAACCAATAAGTAAGATTTATAATAAATAATATTAAAAAATTATTATATGAGCAATAGGAATACTCAAAAGAGGTTCATTAAAAAACAACTACCCTGTATATTATTAATTTTAGAAAGAAATTGACAGATGTAGTTGACAGCAACTAATTATTATCAAAATAAATGAGATAAACATTGTTAATAAAACATAAATACAGATATAAATAATAACAATTCATAGAATTTTAGATTTTAACTGTATCGAGCAATAATAAATAAATTATAAATACCTTTCTTTTTGAAATCATACCACAAGTTATAAACATCCAGTACATAATACAGGAACCAGAAATGAGAGTGTCTTTTGTTCAATTTTTCCTTAGTGACATGGTAGTGAAGGAAAAAAAGTAAATAAATGAAGTTTCAGGGGTAGACATTTTGGTTGGTGGTAATTTTTTAAAATAATCTAAAAGAAACAGTTTAAAATGTTTATTTATTGTATATCAAAATAACAAATTGATTGAAATAAGTTTGGGCATCCCAAGACAAGTAAATAATTGTCACAAAAGGTAATATTAAGTGTGATTTCTTGGAATTTGGTTACTTACATTTGAGAAAGGAGGCTTTCCAATCAGTTATTCCCCATAACTGAATATTCAGCAGTGAGTTTGGACACTAGAAGAATTCATAGGAAGGTCACACCAGTCTCAGATAAGTGTTTTACCTAGAATAATTGATTAAATACAATATTACATTCAAATTCAATTACAAACTTTGATAGTGAAACTTACCATGCAAAGTTATTTTAATTAGACAGACAATCGATGCAATTTTTGATTAAAAAGTAATTATACATCCTATTATTAATATTATTAAAAAAAGTGTGGTTATAAAATACTCAAATTAATGCTAAAATTTGGCAACGGAATCCATAGACACTTAAAGGTGTAATTACAAATTTCAGTAGATGTTGCATTAGAAATCTGTAGTTTACTAATTTAGGTTGTAATATTTAGTTCATAGATGGCATCAGTAGTACTACGTAAATTGTTTGAAATTATTTTATTTTGATAATAATTTTATAGTGAAAATATAAATTAAATAATTTCAAATGATTCATAATATTAATTAAAGAATAGATATAAGATATATGTTCAACCAGAATTTTGTTGAGTTATTTTACAGTTATTAATGAAATAAAATAGTTGTGATTGGTAACAAATTTATTTCAATCTCAAATTTTACGGAATATAGTACAGAGGTCAATAGTCCAGGACAAAAATTTTTAAATTAACTATAATTTAAATTAAAAAAAAAAATTAAAAAAAAATATATTTCGAGCTGTCAAATTGTTTTTAAAAAAAATGGATATATAAAAGATGGTATTTGATTAAAAAGCAATGAACATTTAATGTGTAAAACTAATTTAAAATTGAATAAGAATAAATTAACTTAGTATGTCATTTTGGAACCGCACCCAGAGATGAGAATTCTTATTGTTCATTTTAAATACATTTTCTGACTAGCTGGCGCAAAACAAATTTATTTATGAGGTAAGTAATAAAAAAAAATATGATACAAATAAAATAAATAGGATAAAATAAAATTATATATAAAAAAAAATGTCCATTACAATATATTAACGCCCTTTTTGAACTACCTATACCCGCAGAAATCATAGGTTTCGCCGACGACACGGCCATTTACTACCAAGATACTAATTGGAATACCCTAAAGAAAAAAATAATTAACACCCTACCTATTGTTTTAGATTTTTTTCGTAACAAATTGTTAACAATTAATTTTAATAAAACAACATTTCTTCCATTTACTAGTTACGATTCAAATTTACCTGAATATGATTCAATTAATATAAATTACAACAATGAAAATGTTTGTATAAAAATGTCAAAAACAACTAAATACTTGGGAATTATAATAGATTGTAATTTAAAGTGGAATGCACACATTAGTAGTGTTATAAAGAAAATTAGATTCCATTTAGCAAAATTTAAATTTTTAAAATGTTTTTTGGATAACCCCCACTTAAAGATGTTCTATTATGCATTAATACAGACTCATCTAACCTATGGTATTATCGCTTGGGGAGGTGCGGCAGATATCCATATTAAACATTTACAAATAATACAAAAATGGATTTTAAAAATTATTTATAATAAAAACTATACTTACCCAACAGAACGTTTATTTGGAGAAGCAGAAGTTTTGGATTTGAGACAACTTTTTTACCTACGTGTAGCAATATTTCAGAAGAAGCATATTTTCCTTAGCACTCCGGTACAACATTTATACCCAACGCGTTATAAAAATCATGTGATCACCGTACGTAGAATGGAAAAGACTCTAGGGCAAAGAAGTTTTGTATATCTTGGTCCTAAAATATTTAACGCACTTCCGGTGGAATTTAGAAACCTAAATTCTAGAGCTCTTTATAGGTCTAAATTACAACAATGGATATTAACTAAGCAACGACAAAAATTTCATGACTTTATTAATTTAAATATAACTAAAATCTAAAAAGAACTTACCTGCAATTATCCAATTATTTATGTATACAATAATTATTTATAAACTATTCAATGCTGTAGCTAATTTGTCTCTATAATAAATAAAAGAAAAAATAGTAAAAAAAAAAGAAATGCTATGTAGAATATAATTCTCAAAGTATCCCACGCACAAGGTTCGCCTTTAGTGGAACCACTATTTATTCACATAGACAATTTTTTTTCTGTTAAATATAAGTTAAAATTGTAATTCGATTTTTAAAGTGAATAAATTTATTATTTATTATTATTATAAAATAAATAAAAATATTTTCCTAATTATTTGTAATTAAAATAAAAAACTTATGTACCTAACCTGTGCGGCCTGGAGCTATCGTGCGTTGTTTTTGATTTGTTATTGTTATTTTGTTACGGCGTTTTTTTGTCCTGGCACAATTTTTCGACGCTGTTTTGTCCCGCTTTATTTTGTAATGTTGCTGTTTTATCGCGGTGCTCTTTTGTTTTGTCCGGCGTTGTTTTGCCACAGAGATTATTCGAAACACCTGCCAAACTCCTTGGTAAAGTGTATGTAATGTACTTGTTTGATGATTTGTTTTACCTTATACCTACAGCCAATTACAAATTATGTCTGACGGCCCTTCTGCCACAAACCAATCCAATAAAATTATCCCTCCATTTTTTATATTAATGTATCCTATTCCAGTTTATTTATAATTATAACAGATTCTTTTTGTGTGTTACTCATGACCTAGTAAGATGTTCAGTTGCACTATGGACTGAATATGATCCTTTAGAAGTCCCCAAAATATTTGCTCTAGAATTTCCTCATACCGTAAATTGATTATTGTTCCGCTCTGGAATATTGAGAAAACTCACTTCTGATTTCGTGTTTTAGATCTCGTTTTGGATTGTACTATGTCGATTTCAAGGATCCTAATAGAACGAGAATACCAAAGAAGTCTGTAGAATTTTTTAAGAAATTAACCAGAACGAGAAAATTGAAATGCGATAAGCCAACAAGAAAATGGCCAGGTCCAGTCCAATGGAACAAGAAGGGCAAACCTTTTTGGAGACGACATTCAAGCAGATCCCGCTACTAAATTCTATCATTACAAAAAAAAATATAACATTAAAAAAATGGAAATGTCTTTTTAATATCTACTTTGCTTTATTCCTGTCTTATATGTAGTTCACTAACTTATTTCTTATATTTGTCACATTTGACGGTAATAAACAATTTTTTATAAATTGAAAAAATTATTTTTATTACTTGCTAATGGACTTATAGGTCAATAAGTTGCTCCAGAATTTCTAAATGTAAGTTATTTTGCCAGTCATCGACTTTTGGGATACTATTATCCAATAATTCAAAAAAATTAAAGACGTAGATGTTCTGCCAAAAGAATCAATCGTGATTGATTGTTTAGCATGTGAGAAATCTAATATTACTATAAAGATATTGACCAGGTACCAGTTGCACAAACATTGAGATATATTTAGACAAATTTTTTTAATCGCTGGGTGGTAAACCGTATTATATTTCTTTTATAGCTGAATACTTATGATATATAAAGATATATTTCCTAAAAAATAAAGCTACAAAGAAAAAAAAAATTAAAAAATAAAGAAAATAGAGAGACAGTTTACAAAAAGTATCTTTATCGGTTGTAAGCAGGTAGGGATAGGTTTGGCCCAGAACACTGCGGCTTCCCGGGTCTATTGTATTCCCCTGCTTTTCCCATATCCAGGTACTATCTTTGGAATAGTCCTATGTCTTTGGTTAGTTTTAATAGGTTCCCTACCAAGTGTTACTGGGGCGTTCTTTCTGATTCTATGCCGTTACAGTTACAGTTGACACAAAAAGTATAAAAAGTTTAAATTTTACAATGGAAGATAATATTCCTGTAAGAATTTGCAAAAATATTTTTAAATTCGGGTGGTTTTGAAATAGAAAGATGTATTACTAGAATTGACAAAACAAATGGATTAACTGAGAGGTTAAATCGTACCATTGTTACTACGAGCTTTTAAACTGTATTTGATGCGATTACCGCATGCTTTTAGCAATAAAAAACGGTAAAGTATTTTATCCAGCACTTCTCACGATATAGAAATTGTAAAAGTAGAGAACTCCTAGACACATGAATGGGGTACATTGTAACAAATGCAACGCTTTATAATTTCTTGAACCAACCAAAGAGTTTCAAATATATTTAAAAACAAGATATCAGCAAACTTTAACAATTGTTAACACAATAAAATATCAACAGTGGAAATTTTGAAATATAAAAAATAACTGAAAAAAAAATCAAAATCATAAAAATATTACAACCTACCCCAGTCTCCCCTATTTATCTACTTTATTATTTAAAGAAATTAATATTTTACCTAATTAATCTAAAAATAAAGAGTATTTCAACACCGCCTCTCTTATTAATTATATATTTATGCTCACGTCTAGATTTAATTCAATTTTTCCTCAAGAATTTTTAAATTTTTTATAAGAAGAAAAATAATGATGCAAGAGTGCACTAACCAATGTGTCTGTAGCTTTATAATGAAATGAAATGAAACTGAGCATCTGGATTTTCTTTCGTTCTATTCTAATTCTATTTCTTTTTATTCCACGAGAATTAATTTGTAGATTTTTTAGCATTTTTTACAATTCAATTAAAATACTGGTATTTATTTTTACACATTATTGGTATTTAAAATTCGTGTTAATTATAATAGATCGAGAGCCTGTTAATATTTTTGGTACCTACTTATATTCACAGTGATATTTCGGTTACATAAATTAATCTCTTCAACCCACCATAGGTCTGGTATTGATTTCTATTAGAATAAAATCAAAGATAAAAATAAAAAAATCACTTTTGTACAGGGTGGACCACATTAATAGTACATTTTTGGAAAGGCTAGTACCTAGCGATTAGAGGGTTATTGCTTGGTTTATATTATTTCACTGTCAGTTATCATCATTTCCTAGTGGAAACTTAAACATTACGTATTTGCATATTATAGGTTTTCAGCAATACAATACCTACAATTCCTGCTTGGTGACTAGACCGTTGAGGTATAAATGGGCGTTATGTTTTAATTTTTTTCCATTTGTTGCTCTGCAAAATGTAATAGTTGAGGTTAATCCACTCTATAAATATCAGCAAACAAACAGCCTATGCTTTGCAAAATCGTACATTACGTAGAATTCCCGGCAGTTTTATAGATGAACCGCCTGTTCGAAGGTCTCTAATTAATTAAAAGCAAAATACTAGCCTTTTTAAAAACACCTAATCTATGTACCTCACCCTGTACAATTAACAAAAATTAAACTGGATCCAGAAAAAATATATTTTATTGTAACCAGTATTAAGTTTGATATTTTAAATTTATTTAGGTATATTCTCTTCATAAATATGTACTTATAGCAATTAATGAAAAAAAATTAAATATGAAATTCTAAAATAAAATCATAAGTACTAAATGTTAAAGTTTTGCTAAAAGCATTATAAGAAGGGTAAATATAATACCAATAAAAATTCAAAATTATATGGTCTTGTTTTTAATTATTCTTTTAATTTGTATATTGTATTTATGAGTATAGATTATTATAATAATATAATTGCAAATTCTTAGATAAATATACAATAAATAATTAGATACATAATTACTTTTTTAACTGTGTTATATTAAATAGTAGGAATATTCTCTACTTTTAGACGAAAATAATATTTAGAACTTAAATCAAAGTATTGTTAAAGAAAGTGTTTGGAATATAATATACTATATTTCGTAGGTACCCAAGAACTTCTATTTACAAAATTTCTTACGTTTTTTTGGATACCGTGGAAATTTGCAATACATTAATAAAACTATATTCATTATGTATGCTATTTTGGAATACAGTTCCTAATATTTACTTATTAGTGTGAGCGATATTTAATTTCATTCTAAAAACTGTATCAACATTTTATTTTAATATCACTCTTGTTATCCACACCATTCTTACTTGTGTAATTGCTCTTGGCATATGACGCCATTGTTCAATAAATGTTTTTGAAAAGAATAGTATATATAAACGTTTATAATATATTAAAATACAAACTGTCACAAGTGAAGGAAGTTTTGTAAAATGGACGACGTGGTAACACTTTCGACCACGTGATTGCGTTTTTTTCCTATTTTACCTCTATGCAGTAAAACTTAAATATTTTACCACATCTCTGCTTTTTACCTTATACTAAAAAGTAGTAAGGAAGGATTGTTACGCCAAGGTCAGTTTACCGAGATGGTTCTCCAAGATGGCTACTTGACATTAGTATTTACCAGTGATTAGATTAAAAATTGAGTAAAACAAAGTCTTTTCAAGAGTGAATAATTAGGATTTTAACAATTAACCAACACTATTTTTAATGTATTTAACCTATTTAATTATTTTGTTTGATAATATTGAATAATTTGAACTAAAATCCAGCTGACAAACTCATTTTATTAATAAAATTAAATCAATTATCCAATACACAAGAAATAAATTGAGAATCGAGAAAAAAGTAAACACACCAACAACGAATGTTAGGTTAGGTCTAGATGGTGTCAATTTTCAAGTGTCACTAAGATGTGTGGTTCTGTATAACAAACAAAACTTTGACACAAGTTAATTGGTCTATTCTCAATGACATACACATTTTAAAATTTTAATTATAAATGGTTTAATTTTAAAATTCTTTGGCTTTTTTAACAAACTGATTATTTAGAATAACTTGTATAGTGACTAACTATTACAATGTAATTTATAAAACAGCATATCTAACATCTGAACAAGGCCCATTTAACAAGGATTGCATTATTCTTGATCAGAAAATAAATAACAGTACTAACATATTGAAATTTTTGCAGATAGTTTGATAAAACTTCTTTTTCGATTTAAGTTTGAATAGTTTTATAGAACTTTGGGACTTGTCGAGGTATTGGCCTGAAGATCCTGTTCATCTATTTTTGTCTTTAGTTGTAGATTGAATATTGTAATTTTAATTTTGTAAAGTTTTTAATCTTAAATAAAGTCATACAAAAACCTTTTGCAACTGCAAACCTCAACAATTAATTTAAAAATCGCGAAAATTAAAATACAGTTAAAATTTTATTGGAGTAATTAAAAAAATGGTAATAAATAACGAGATAATTTAAACAAATATGTTTTTAAAATTTATTGTTTAGTCCGCGTTTTATCCTGTTATTTTTGAAAGAGCCACTAAAAAACCAATAAATGGCAATTAACAACTATTTTTAATTTCAAATTATCTTTTTTAATAACGATAACCGATAACCGTTCACTGATAACTATAACTCGGTTAATGGAACTGTTACAAAAACAAAAATAACAAATTATTCATTTTTCCTTTAAATAATAATAGTACTTGTCTAGTGCATGTTCAGCAGCAAGATATGGAAATTTAAAATTGGACTAAGTGTTTATTTAAAACATGGCTCAACTAATCAAAACGGCCGAGTGCCTATTCGTTATATTTTTGTAAGTAAATTCTTATACGATTAAAAAATTTAGTGGGATTCGAACTTGAGACCTTCCGATCTCAAAGTCATGACTCTAACCACTGAGCCAACCCACCTCCCAGTGTCATAATGTTGTCGGTGATTATTTCTCTGTACAGGGTTTCTCGAAATTGGACAGTAATGTTTTAACAGCGTAATCTACATCCTAAAATAAGAGTAAAAGTTTATGTAACCATAGGCAGGAAAGTGTTTCATTTCTAAGATACAGGGTGTTAAAAGTGAAGTCCTGATGACACATTTTTGTAAATATTTTCTAAACTTTTAAAAATAACTATTTTAGGTTGTTCATTTTGTTTAGATTTCTTTTAGCTTCTTTCTATTATTCTTCAGCGGTTTGCGTTTGATTTGTGTCCACTGCGTTCCTGTTTAGTCTGCTTAATCATCGGTGGAAAAGAGCCTTTTACAAAATTCAACTGAATACAATACACAATATAAAAGAGCTTATTTAAGTCTCAGGGGGGAAAATACCGACTTTTCGTTTAAACTGGATTATACTTTTGGCCGTCAAAAGGACGTCCAAAACAAAAATTCATGTCCCTTCAAAGTCCGCAAAGGACCGTCGCCGACACAAAAAAATATTCAGCAGGATGACGGTGACCTTTTTTATTTTTCGATAAGCCTTATTATATTCTTTAATATTGTCTACTTACCTTCAGTTAATTCGTTATTTTTCATACACAACCTTGATATTAAAAAATGTAATTCACTTGAATCTATAATCAAAGAAGTTAAAATTGTTTCAATTTTAAAATTATTATATTTATATTTAAAGTTTTTAATTAAGTATAATACTTTAATATTAATAATTGAGGAGTGTTTTGCAAAAACCCCATACGTCAGTTATTCCACAATTTTATATTATGACACTTGAGTATATATTATGTCCATTGCGTAAAAATATCCACAAAATCACCGGTAGTGTGATTGCAAAATTCCGACAAAGCGGCTTTGGTTGTATCGATGTCATGTGTGAAAGTACCTCCCTCTCGAAGAAGCGCCAAAGCTCTAAGCTTCAGCGGTGAAAATGAAGCAATTTGGTGTCACTTAACTTACGGAAAATATTTTATTGACTATGAACTGACGCCTATACAGGGTGATTCATAAGTACTTTGACAAACTTTGAGTAATTTTAAGGTAAAAAGTTCATATAAACATGTGTCCGGAAATAAACGGTTTTCAAGATACAGGAAAAAAATCGTTTTTTTATCATATCTTTTATACCACTAAAGATAATTTAATGAAATTTGGTACACGTTGTTTTACAATAAAGCGACATTGTTTGATGCTATTAACTTTTTTTATTTTTATCAGTGGCGTCCCTACCGTATTTAAACTAAATATTATTGAAGAAAAAAATGGTATGCCACTGGTTTTTAAAAAAATAAAAAAAACTACTTTTAAAATCTACATTTAATTTGGAACAAATTTAATCTTTTGACTTTTGTTCGTAAGACGCACCGGTTTCGCGTAAAAAAAATTTGTACAATCAGTTACATATTACTGCCACTATCTAAATGCACAAATGAAACTTAATATCTATTTAGATAATGATTTCCATTTAAGTAGAACACAAAATTACTTAAACTGTTAAATAAGGTCTAGTAAACAATCAATTAAATTGTTTCTGTGCATTGCTGCATTGTTACAAACTATCTCACAATTATTTACTTAGATTAGTCATGTACATCATCTATACCATCTAAAACCTAATAAAGAATGGCTTTCAAGTAATGATAAAAATACACAGTGTTTCATAAAAAAAGTTATGGCATTTTGAAGTATTAAATACTTTTTTGTTTATTGAATTTATTAAAAAATACCACAAAAGTTTGAAAATTATTAATTATAAAATTTTAATAACAAATATATTTTTTTTAAATTTTCAGTGTCTGTAAGAATACAATACAATTATATTCATTAAAATTTATTTGATCATCTTGAAAATAAACTATTATTCGAATTATTTGACATCTAGCTAAATTAAACGTGATAACATATTTAAAAATCTGATGTGTCCAACACATGATTTTCCTATCTAGTTATTACAGGCTTTTTCTGGTTATTCGATGAATTTTCGTTAAGAGCAAACATGACAGGCGCTCCTCCGCTAAAAATCAATTTTACATTTGAGGCAGTTAAAAAAATTTAAAAAAAAAATGGTTCAGGCCAATCGTTCTAAAAATGAACCAAGAATAACGCTAAATCGCGAAAAACTTATATTTTTAAAGAAAAACAACAAAAATTTCAACTTTTTAACAAATTTAATTTTTTGGCTCTTTAGCGTCATTCTATAACAAATATCTTAACTATTTTCTAAATAACTTTTTTTCAAAAAGATTACCAATTTTAAACAGGACCGAAGATTAACATAGTTTTCATTCCGATACTACTAAAACAATGATACCAGTGAATATGGCAACGCTACTAGTCTATGAAGCCCGTGGTTAAAAGGGTAGCTGCTGTTTAGTTAAATTTGTTAATTCCTGTGTCGAAATATAGGTAGTTGTTTTTGAAGAGGTGCGAAATTATTGTAATCTTCTTAGTTTGTTGTTGAGGCGTTGTTAGGTTTTTGTTTAATTTAGTTTTTAGTTAATTTATGAAATGAAAAATTCTGGAAGGGAAAAATGCACAGCTGACAAATTTCTATTTTATTTGTTTGTTGCCAGAGTTAGTAAATCCTAGAGAAATACGACATGTGCCAATTAGGAAAAAGATGTAAAATGTGTAATGTGTTTCTAAATACATGCGACCAAATTCAGGAGCTGATTGCTCTTATGAAATTAAGATGAAATTAAGATTCTATAAAAAAATTTCCTCAGCCCACCCCTTTTCGAGATATCACCCTTAAAAGGTCGTGACTAAAATTGAGTTTTTATTTTTTTTCTAAAATTTCAGTAAAGCTAGAAACTTGAAATTCTGTAATCGTTATTATAGGCTTTTTCTATACAACCTATTGCAGCACCTCTATAAATGTTTAGAGGATAAACTAAATATATACATTTTGCACATACATCTACCTCGAAACATTTTTTTATAGTTATTTATTGAAAACGAAAATACTGAAAAATTTAAATTTAGCAATTTTCCTACAATTTTTCCATTACGGTCCATTTTAGAAATATCATGTATAAAAAAAATTATAGAGATCGATATCGCAAACAACTTTTAGTTCAACAATTTTCATAAAAATCAGAATTTTGCACATTTTATCAAATTTCTCGAATACGGACCATTTCAGGAAATTTTGACATGACAGAAAAATTATAGATAATAATATTAGAAGTAACTTTTATTTGAACAATTTTCTTCTCCAAACATAAATAACAGATATATTCAATAAAATATAAAAACGGCCTCCCATAAAGTACCCCCCCAGATGTTCCGAATTTGTCCAAAATCTAATCATTTCACGTCAGGCCGAAATAAAACTTAAGTTTAAAATTTAATGTTTTTTCTTTATCCGTTTTTGAGTTTTCTTCAAAATTCAAAATTTACACATTTTCTCAAATATCTCGAATACGGTCCATTTTAGAGAAATTATGTATGGAATAAAAATTATAGAGAATTATATTTCAAACAATTTTTATTTAAATAATTTTTATAAAAAATATTTTTTTTTACATTTTGTCAAATTTCTCGAATACGGACCATTTTCGAAAAAAATTGTATGACACAAAAATTATAGATAATAATATTAGAAGTAAGTTTAATTTGAAGAATTTTCTCCTACAAACGTAAATAACAGATATATTCAATATAATATAAAAATGACCACCCATAAAGTACCTCCCAGATGTTCCGACTCTGCTCAAAATCTAACCATTTTATTGAACGCTGAAATAAAGTTTAAGTTTAAAATTTAGTGTTTTTCTGTGTATCGGTTGATGAGTTATGGTGGATACCGACACACAGACACACACGGCAATTTTACCCTAAGCTCCCCCTAATTTACCCACCTAAGAAGATGATCAAAAAAATGAAGCGTAAAAAGGTAAGTATTTGTAACAAATTTTACCTAATTATCTTTAAACGTTTAGAAAATATTTACAAAAGTGTGGTATCAGGACTTCACCTTTAACACCCTGTATCTCGGAAAAAAAAAGTTTTCGGACCTATATTTATATGAACTTTTACTACTATTTTAGGATGTAGATTACGCTGTTAAAATATGACCGTCTAATTTCTATAACTATCAATAAATAAAAAATATTTGGGTTGTTTGGTTTAAAAATAGTATTCCCACATTCCTATAATATTAACAAGCCACTAAACCCCCAGTAGGCGGCGATAGCCAACGAATTACTTCGCCAATTGATGACACACCTGTGTTCATGTAATTTGTAATCGGACCCTACACACAACATTGCCAAGTTTACGTAGCGAACAATGTTCCAAATACTTTAAGGGGAGGTCGTGAGATCCGTGCAGTGTGACGTCAGAAGGGACTGGATTGCTCTTAAACTATTTCCTCTGCCTGCAAGAAATGAAAAACACTTCGCAATTCACACTTGACGGGAGAATCAATACAGTCACCTATGTTTACGTGACTGCAGCTCAACAAGAAATAACATGTTGTTCTCGGCAGTGAGAGAGTAGGTTTGTTCGTGTTATTCAAAACAGAACTGTTCTAAAATTGCGCAGAACTAGTTGCTCAGTGGGACAAATTTGAAATTCTTCCGAACAGTTTTGGATTAGACATTAACACGAACACCTAAATAATCAACTGTCAATTGATTTTGTTAAAATTGTGAGGTAAAATAATTATTATTTAGCATTAAAAAAATAACTAACAACAAACACGGAGTTTTCTCTTTTATAACTGTACTTTAAATAAAGTTGGTATGTTTTGGTTATGGTTTTTGAAGGTCAATCACCGTTAATATGTTCTTCTTAGTTTAAAGGAAAAGATAAACTATAAACAAAATTAATTTTCTCAGTCAAATTCCTATAATTCCATATTCAAGGAAATTCACAATATAATATACCTAACCTCTAGCCTTTCACTCATTATTATTTTTGTAATGGTACAATGCGCATGTGTAACTAGAACGATTTTTGTCAGTTCGCACTTTTGGCTAGAATCACACAGAACTCTTTAAAACAGATTAGAAACGTTCTAAAAAAAAAAAAACTCAAAGATAGGAAGGACTCTTTGTTCAGAACTTAGTTCTAGAAAACACGAACACTTTTAGTCTACTACACGTGTCTGGAACGGTTCTGCACAAGCAAAACTAAAAACACAAACAAATTTAGTGTGTGGAAGGGGAGAGGCGCAGTCGCCTTCTACGCACGCCATCCACCTGCTGTATGCCTGGCCTTCATATATACTGTGCGATCAGAGGTTAAAATAAAAACAGCCGTCGTAGAAATAGTAAAGTTATTCGGTTAATTAAACAGACAATTTGGTAATCGTGGCAGAAAATAACGTCTCTTCGACTGTTACAGTTTTTAATCTACGACCAATAAGGCAGAGAGAAACACATGACCTGCAGACGAAATAGTTCATTATGCATAAACAGTAAAAAACCACACGGTAAACAAAACTAACGGTAACAAAAACCACGGTAAACATAACACACGGTAAATTATACACATTATGTATCATTAGAAGTGATCCAAAGTAAACTCTCTTACATGACATTTTGAATTTAATTCAAAGGCATTTATTTATAACAACATGACCCGTATCTGCGTCTTTGCCGTCATGCCTACTTTAAATTATAATAAATTGGCACCGCCACTAAATAGTGGAGGACCAATATAGCACCGGGTGAAATGGAGTAGGACTAAATAGCGCAGAGTCAAAATAGCATTAGAAAAAACAGGGCTGGTACAAAATAGAGCAGGACAAAATACTTTCATAACAAAATAGCTGAAGAAGAAGAGACAAATTAGCAGTAAATAGCGACAAACAGCGCTTTTTAATTCAAAATAATAAACTTAGATTATGGGCTGCATGCATAAGATGCTTTTCTACATTGATGAATGTATATTCAGCTACCATAACTTTTAATCTACTCTTAATTTTACCATATTTATTTCCTGGTCGCTTCTTATGTCTAATTCTAGTTCTGTATTTAGCCACGTATATTTCCCCAGCATTTTGTTTTTTTTTTAAGCTGCTGAATTAACCGATTAACATATGGCTTGTGACAATCAATTATCCTCTGGAAGGCTTTATGTCAAGCTTTCACGGAATTATTAGTCTGTAACGATAATAAATTACCGTCACTAAAGCTACGCCACTGGTTTCCCAAACATACCTGCAAGCGGTGACCCAGCGAGTCGAGCGTTCCCTTCCACTTCAATAAGCGAGAAGAGGGTATCCTTTGCCACCGCCGAGATATAAAAGGAGAAGTAATCGTCCAAACTGGCCACTTTCACTTATAACTCCTTCATCCGACCCGTTGCCGAATACAGAGCTATACCCTATGGAGTACTTCCCACACACCTGTCACACAAATTCACCACACTCGAGAGACGTATTCTCAGACGCTGACAGTACCTCCCCTATCGCTCCCCCAGCGGAGAAGTCTACCAAAACACCCCTAACACCCCCATCCTCACACGTTTCCAGACCCTCAGGAAACAGTACGTCTCTCGCACGCTGAAAGGCACAAACACTCACTCCCTAGACACACTCCGAACCCCATGGCGCCCCAACCAACTCCCTCTCTTTCGAAAACCGAAAAGAAAAATGCCACAGCCTAATCTATCTGCTGGAATCAGCCCCACTGAGCATAAGATAAACCCTTCCCAATTACTTAATTAGAAAATCTCAAAACTATGTACAATATCGTGGTTTAGGTTTTGTGGTTTTCCTAAATCATATTCCCCACCTCATACTTGGACTTGTCCATATATGGGGTTGGAAATAGCAAAATTGGCGATATTCTTGGGGAACACAACCTGCCACACAGGTCCCACACACGCGCACAACTATTAGGAAATTAGCTAGCTAGGTTACTTTGTAATCAGGGCAGACCACCCTGAAAAGGAGGATAACTCCTATAGCAGGGAAATAGGAAAATAAAATGTCCTAGAAAATGTAAAATACTTAAGATTACCAATAAACCAATAATAAATCAAAAAAAAAAAAAAAATCCAAACTGGCAGAAAAAAAAAATTAGTTTTTCAGGTTGGTCATTCGGCGAAAATCACACTTAGTTTAATATAATAGGTATATTATTATTAACGCTAGGTGCCTACACTTATTGTGAAGACTTCCTCCTGCAGGTTTCTCCCCTCTAAGAGTTCCCCACTGAGGGACACTGAAAAGGGTATTATCATTGCAGGAATATTACGCGAAACACTTGGACGGTACATTCTTTTGCGCTAATGGGTCCCACGCTATATTAGCTTGTGCTATTTCATGGCGGTGCCATTAAATTATAATAAATTGCTGTAATCAACTAACATTTTTATTAATAATCATTAATTTCAAACTTGTTTTAGAGCAGGAACAGTGACGGGAGATGATAGGAGTCCAGCATTACATAAAAAAATAGAAATATTTCCGAAGGACTTTCAATTTGGAGTAGCAACATCGGCACATCAAGTAGAAGGAGCATGGAACGAAGATGGAAAAGGTCCTAGTATTTGGGATAATTTTACACACAGAGTCCCGTCGCCTATAACAGATGGCAATAATGCAGATATTACTTGTGACACCTATCACAAATATAAAGAAGATGTTGCTAATGCTCATAATCTTGGTGTGAAAATGTACAGATTTTCTTTTTCTTGGTCAAGGTAAGAGAAAAGTATATACTTATTATTTGTTAAAATCATTAATTTGTTGAATCACACATATACAGGAGTCGCAAAATTCGCAAATCATTCATGTTGCAGCAGATAATACATACATACATACATATGTCCCTTATTACGTTACAGAACAAAATGGCGCAGGGCAAAATAGTGCAGATCAAATAGAGCCGGAAAAAATAGCGCTAGAATAAAATAACGCAACGCCAAAATACCGCACGGACAAAATATCACATAACGAACAAGATATTTAATTAATCTAATTCATTGAAATAATGCCTACTAAATACTATTTCGACGATGCCTATGCAGCGAATAAAGTATAGCTCCATCTCTTTCTTATATCTCAGGATCCGATCCATTTTCCAATTTCGCGCGGGAGAAATTTGCTGCCAAAAATTTGGGCAGAGGCAAATACAAGTTAGCGCCTTATATAAATAAAGTGATAACATTAACGCCTGGTCAAATTATAGTGAGTCAAGTTAGTGCTTTTTTCATAATTTGTCACTGCGTACTGGTACATTTCCTAATGCATGGAAGAGGTCAAGAATCTGTCCTGTTTTTAAAAAAGGTAAAAAAATTGTATTGAGAACTATCGACCCATCACTATTATTGTAATTTTGCCAAAGTTTTTCAAATTTTACTATACGATAATATAATACCACACGTCAAACATCAGAATGTGGACGAACAACATGGTTTTTGTAAGAATAGGTCAATAATAACAAATCTATTCTCATTTAAACAATACAGTTCTAAATAGTTGAAGGCGGCGGTCAACTAGACGTAATATATACAGATTTTTCTAAAGCTTTCGACAAACTCGATCATAAAATATTACTTCAAAAGCTTAGCAAGTTTGGATTGTCCAAGCCAGTCATACATTTTTTTCAATCTTACTTGACAAACAGAACCCAGTTTGTTGAAGTGCGTGGATTTGAGTCTGTCGATATCTTAGTAACCTCTGGCATATCTCAAGGCTCGATTCTGGGACCGCTTTTATTTATACTATTCGTAAATGACATCATTAATGACGTTAACGTAAAATATTTAATTTATGCAGACGATGTCAAATTTTTTTATCAGGTAGATATCTTAAATGATTGTCTTAAATTACAAAATAATATTAATAAAATAAATAATTGGTGTTTAATAAATAATTTTCCATTAAATTCAAAAATGTAATATAGTGTCATATACCAAAAAAGATTTTCCAATTCTCTATAACTACTGTTTGGATGGTGTTATAATAAATAGACCTGATTTTGTTATAGATCTTGGGGACAAGTTCGATAGAAAACTTACTTTTAATGAACATCTAAATGACGTGGTAAAAGCATCATTCAGAAATTTGGGATTTATCATTAGGCATGCAGTTGGCCTCAATTCTATCGAAACCATGAATATGTTGTACAATGCGTTCGTCAAATCAAAATTAGAATATGCTTCAATAATATGGAAACCATTTTATGATATTCACATAAGCGCGCTTGAAAACGTTCAAAGACGATATCTAAAATTCTTGACATTTAAGATAGACGGAAAATATCCACCAATTGGGATAAATCACACGTTACTTTTAAATAGATTTCAAATGCAAAGCTTAGAATGTAGACGAAAAAATCAGTCGTTGATATTCCTTTATAATTTTATTAACTACCAAATTGATTGTTCCGAGTTATTAGAACAACTTGTATTTAAAGTGCCAAGAATTGAATCTCGGAACAACTTAATGTTTTATCTCCCGCTATCTCGGACAAATTTATTAAAAAACTCGCCGTTGTATTTTATGTGTGAAAACTGCAACAACCTGCAAGGTAGAATTGATTTATTTTCTTGTAAGCTTTCGCAGCTCAAAAAATTTTAAAGCTATTTGTTTGTGTTTAGTCATTAATTTATTTAATTTTTGTCATATTTTGTAATTTTTGTTATATTGTGTAATTTTTGTTACGTTGTGTAATTTTTGTTACGTTGTGTAATTTATGTTATATCCAAGTTATGTCTTATTGTGCAATATGTTATATTTACATTTTTACTTTTGCAATTACAATTTTTTTCCTGCTCTATAACTAGGCATTTAGCCTGTAGAGCAGTGTATTTAGAAATAAAATAAAATAAATAAATAATAACCTAAAATTTGTTAAAGTAAATCACCAAGAAAATTTTCGGACGCGCTCTTCGGAAATCATAGAGATTTAGCAACTAACTAGAGTTATGAGTTTTAATAATTTAACAGATAATGGGGTCGATTCTGTAACAATTCCTTTATATTTAAGAGTTGAAGTATTTCCAGTACGTTAACGTAAATAATGTTTACGTTGCAGTACAAAATATGAGTTGAAGTTGTTAAACGCATCGTGACATTTACGTGTCATGACAAATAATGACAATTAATGAGAATTTATATTCGGGTTTCTTCTTTTTAAAAAGAGTTTGCGTTACGTGTATACGCCAGAGCCCGTAAGTTTACGTATGTACGTAGACGTATACGTGAAGGATATTTTAATACGCATGAGCAGATGTCAAATTTCACGTATACGTTTACGTTCATAACATCACTTCAACTCTCTAACATTCCCTTGTGAAATTCAGGGAACGATAGGAAACAACAAGAAGCTGCAGAGTAATCAGGATGCTTTAAAGTTATCCCAACAACATAAAAGCAAACAAATACTTGACTATGACTGGACAGAATATGTGCCCGATCATAGACATTGGCAAGCACAGAAGCACATCCATTGCATGGGACTCTCAGAATCATAACTCTGCAGTAGATGCGAACAAGAAAATGTGAGCACCCTCTACCCTTACCCAAGGCTCTCAGTTATCTTAAGATTTGTTTTCAGCGAGCATTGGCTAACACCGGCCGATATAAACACTTCTCGGCGACGTTGTCAACTACATTAAATTTGTAGGCTCTCTGACGAACTAAGAGGGGCCTCTTAATTCAGGAGGTCTAGTGAGGCTTAAATGCCGTAGGAAAACCCACCCTCCAATAATATAAATTTTTATAGAACCCTAATCAGATATATTTTTAATCGACTTCAAAAAAGGAGGAGGTTCTCAATTCGTCGGAATATTTTTTTATATGTATGTTCAGCGATAACTCGTTAACACGTTGTCCGATTTCAATGATTCTTTTTTGTTAGAAAAAGGGTACCTCAGGGGTGGTCCCATATAAATTTGGTAAAGATGTGGTGATGTCATTTGCATGATTTTGAAGTCTGTTTTTTAAAATTACTTTTAATACTTGTTATTTAGATTTTTGGTGATCCTAATGAAATAAAGTATTATACGTTTTCCTATAATAAATATTTTAGGTACTTTCATGAATACCTCCTTCTAACAACTAAATAAATTTATGTAAAAATTACTTAAGTGAAAAAATCGACGCACCGTAACACGCACATCTGATGACGCAGCGAATGTGTTAAACGTTAAAATAAATCTGAAATGGGTAAATAATTCATTATTCCCGAGACTACAGTGTTGCCGGATATGATGGGCTTCATAATGGTGGTTTGTTTAACACGATCTGTATATAATCGCGTTTGACTTTTGTGCCCCCTGCCGCTGAAACAACTGAACTACACGCGTATATTTGCCCACCATTTTTTGCTTAAATGATACAGATGGAGTTACTTGCCTATAAAACGAATTTATACGCTGTATTTTTAGGAAGCCCGAAATCGGGCTTAGTAAGTGACTAGTGGGCTTCATATAACATTTCATATGTAACGTTTTGGGCTTAGTAATGTCTGATTGCATGTATATATATATATATTTTTTTTCATAGTTAGACACTAATTTATTTGTTTTTTTTTTCTATTCACATTTAGACACTATACATACTGTATAAACTATACTTGTTGCAAAAACTGAACTATTTTTGTATTAGCATAGCTAAATAAAGAATTTATTACAAAAAAGAAGAGAGTAACAAATAAGCGTGTGACAAAATATCCAGTATTCTAATTAAAATTAAAAACCTAACTTAAATAATTTAACTAACCTGTGCGGCCTGGAACCATAGCAGTTTGCTGTAAAGGGCTTCAAGCTGCACCGTAAGTTAGGCAAATTCATTATATTCATTAAATTTATAAAAAAAATTATTTTTCTTATATTATTAATTTTTTTTTCGAAGCAACTCTGTTTTTTTTTAAATTTTAATTAGAATACTGAGATATTTTGTCAACGGGTTTCTATGTCCTGGGTTATTTTATCCTGCGCTATTTTGTCTTTGGGTCATTTTGTCTTTGCGTTATTTTGTACTGCACAATTTTGTCCTACGCTTTTTTGGTCGTGGATCCATTTGTTATTAAATTGCATTATTTGTTTTTATTCTCCCATTGCAACTAGATGATGAAACATTTTTTTTTATTTTGTATATTGTTATGTCATTTATTTTACATATTACGCAACGAACAAATATTTTGTGGTTTTCAGAATTTTCCCAAATGGTTACAACACCACTATTAACCAACAAGGAGTCCAATACTACAAAAATCTTCTTAAACAGATTCTAAAATATGACATGATTCCTTTCGGAACAATCTACCACTGGGATCTTCCACAAAAATTAATGGATGACGGTATTCACTGGACCAACCCAGCAATTACAGATGTTGTGGTGGAATATGCCAGATTTGTTATTAAAACGTTTCCAGAAGTTGGAAAGTGGGTTTCAATTAACGAGCCTCATATGTTCTGTAGACTAGAATATGGCCTTGGTATCGCCGCACCTGGTATATCCAGCAGTGGTAAAGATCAATACCAATGTATTTACCTAGCTATTAAAACTCATGATGCAATATATCGTATGTACAAAAAAGAGTTTCCATATTATAGAGGTAAGACAACTTCACAGAAAGAAAAATTTAGGTAAATGTTATATAAATACATCAAATAATACAGACATTTCTTTCACTATGGCGCCAACAGAGGTTTCTGGGAATATTAAAATTCGTTTCTCTTCGTGTCATTAAAAAATATTACGTATAAAATACAGACATTAGTTGTAATGTCATAATTTAGTATAATAACAAGAATAAAATTCCTTCGTAATATAGACATATACTTCTATAGCCTGATAACATATTCTGTAACCCTTATACAACATTTATATAGAGGTATTGAAATTTTCTGTATATGTGGTAGATATTTATGTAATTTTTAGTATTTTTATAGAACAATCTGTAGTTGAAACAAAATATCTGTAAAAATAAGAAAATATTTGCGAAACATTTTGTAATCTAAACATGCTCTTCTTTAAATATAACAAAAAATTCTATAAATATAATAGAACAGTTTGTTAAATTTCCAAAACTCGTGATACTATTAACGAAAACTTCTACAAATGAAACAAAATACTATTTATCTCATACAGAACGTAATGGTATATTTGTAAAAGGTTAAAAAAAATATCTGTAGTTTTTTTGTATTGTAATAAGCATTTCTGATAATATTTTTCCAAAAATTAATGTACAGGAAAATTTAAAAGTACGGAACAAATTGTTTAACAAAAGTTCCAGAGTTTTAACTCTAGTTTTTAAAATTTGTGACGAAGCAGAAACATTGTTTTTAATTTTTAGGTTATCCTTAATTAGCTGACTAAATACCTGGGGTATAATCAGTGGCATCTCGTGGGCACTAGCGAAAGTGGGGCACACACTGGAAAGGAATCCCGGGATTCGTTTTTCTTTTAGGAAAACAAGTTCTCCGCTTAATGAAAATTAAATATATTTCAAAACAATCAGTTGGGGCAGTAACGATTTCTGAATGTGACTACAGCGATCTAAATGTGACCACTCAAAATACATTTAACTATGTATGTGGTTATTTATCCAAAAAATCATTACATATCCACTCTTGCGAAATTTGCATAAATTTCTCAGAATAATGCAATTTATTTACCAATTCTAACTTGTTAACGCATTTTAAAGCATACTACTCTGAAGAAAAGGTATTTGGCAATTTAAAATCTCCCAGCGAAAAATGTTTCCTTTATATTTTCAAATTAGAAAAAATATTTATATCTCTATTTGATAGTTAGTCAACTAAGGGGTCTATTCTGAAACAATTTCTTTATATTTTAGCGGCCGGTAAAATATTGGCAGCCTTTAAAAATATTTTCGTTTTCGTTAATTAACTTCTGTCATTATTTAAACAGATTTCTTTAAGATATTCCTCTAATGTATTTTAAAGATTCGTTTAAATAATGACAGAAGTAAAGAAGAAAATATTTTTAAAGGCCGTTAAAATATAAAGGAATTATTACAGAATAGACCCCTAAGCCTGGAATTTCCAACGCATACCTTTTTGAGATGATAAAATAGAATTTGGACATCCTTGCCAACAATTTGCGAAAATGTACACCATTAAATTATTTATAAGACGCAGAATTTTTTATACTCTTAAATATGCAAACAGAGATTTGAAATCCTCGAAAAAGTCAGACAAAACCAAAAGAAAAATTAAAATTTTGTCCCATTTATAATTAATATTGATTTTTTTTAATCATATTTTTGACTGATTTATAAAAAAAAAGTTATTTTACTTTATAGTTTTATTTCTTAACTATTCCAATGGTCCAACTAACGTTTTTTCAAAATCACAATAAATAAATTATATGGTCCAACAAACGCGCACCTTTATCCGGTAAAGATGCCTCTGCGTACATTCGTATTTGGTCTAGGCAAAGTATTTGGGTCTAGGTAATATGTGCTATGGGTACAGCACGTCACGATGAGGAAGGACAGCGCCCCGCTTGTGACGTATAATCCATCGCATGTGTTCATCTCTTGCTAAGCGATATTGTCGTTGTCCTTGTTTTTCGCATCATAATGAGAGAGAAAACAACAGAGGCACACATTTACTGTGCCCTGTGCCCATGTTCCAATTAATTTCGGAATTCTCGGAACGTCGCTTTACGCCCGGTCGTCCAGTGTCGTGCCAACGCGGTTTGCACTGAATATTAGATAAAATAATAATAGGCATTGAGGAAAATATAAAATATGTAAGTTAAAATTAAAATTAAAAAATACCTATAGTAATTTCATAAAAAATGGAAAATATTTTTGTTAAGAATCCTAGATGATTATGGAAATCAAGAGATTCATGGAAAAATGCGAAAGTGGCATCACTGTCCTAAATATTACCATAGGGTACCTAGGTATGCATTTTCTGGTAATACCTACTTTAATCTTTATACATTTATCAAGGTTCACGGTTCGAATCAATATTGGTCCAAGACAATCATGACATTGGCCTAATATTGGCAAATATTTCGAAATGCAGTCGATTAATTCGGTTGTTTGTTAATAAACAAAAAACATTGATTTCTACTTACAATTTTTCTTTTAATCCAAAATCCAGATGAAGAGGCACTTCTCAATAATTCAGAAAACTCTTTAAATAAAAAAACAAAAAATTAAATACCCTTAAATTTATAAGAGAATGTGTGGAAATATAAAGCTTTAACGGTAATCCGGCATTTTACATCATGGCGTGTTACATATTTCCATGAATAGGAAAACGACTACATCATTTGTTATATAACTTTTATATTGGTAATAGAAAATATTATTTCTTTAAACAATTATTCAGTGTTGCCAGAATATTTTTCTGTTATGTGTTTTACCAGTGAGTTTGATAATATTCATAGAAGAGCAAAAAAAATAAAAAAAATGTGTAGCTAATAATAATAATAAAAGTACCTACTAGCTTTGGCTCGAGCGCACTAAATACCAGATTTCTTAAGATTGTACTAGACTGGCAACACTGACACACTACACACTCGAAAACCACAATATTAAGTAGGTATATACCAAAATATTACAGTACAAATTATGCGCTGTATGAACTTTATGCGTACAGTGCATGGTGTTTTTTTTGTACCGTACCGTAATATTATGGTTTTTGAGTGTATTGTAACAGAACTGTTGTAAACTGAAGCCGGATTGCCATTTGGTTAAAGTGATCAACGATTAGAATCAATATTGGCTTGAGATAGACATGCAATTGGCCTAATATTGGCAATAATTTCAAACTATAATATATTTTTTTTAATCAGCAAAACAGGTTTAATATAATATATATGTATAATTGTAGAAATTTGTTCTACAATTTTTTTTCCGTGTAGAAAGAAAAACAACACTGTTAGTATTAAAAAAAGTTTTATTTATTTAATAAACTGTATAAAAAACAAACAAAAATTCCATAATAACTTAGAATACGTCGAATGAACTCTATAATAATTATTGTTTAAGAAGTTCATTTTCGAACACTTTATTATCCGGGAAAACTTTATCTTCTTTGGTGGTAATGTGATCTAAATATGTTTGACTAAATTGCCAGACCACGGTGCTGGCTTCTGGATATTTTAGGTTAAATACGAAAAATATTTTAAAACATTTATCCACTGCTTTCAAAACACTGAAAAATTTATATTCGGTCTGGTCCCAATATACCATTTCTTTTAAATCTTTGATTGTACCCACAAAAAAAATCATTGGTTAAATTCGGTTTCCTTTGGATAAAAATATTATTAACAGAAATTATATAAATCTATCTAAATTAATAATTCTATAAAATTGAGTTAATAATATACAAAATGACAAACCTATGCATGGTCTATGTAGTATCACAATACTGTGAAATACTATTCTTACATTGAAAGTTAAAAATATACGCTATAAAACAATATTTTTAAAATCATGTCCATCCGCTTTCATCTAGCATTTTATAGTAATTAACAATATATAACCCCTTTTATACGGTACGACACTGCCAAGTTTTCCGTTTGTGTACCTTTCCTCTCTCCCCGTCTAGATAATCATTAAACCCACTACTTCCACAGATAAGGCGTATCTATCCTAATACCTGATCGAATAGTTCAATCGACTTATTTTGTTCTCACCAACATAATATAGTAGCTCTATATATACGAAATTTTGGATCACGCTGTATATCATAAAACAACTGCAACACTTTCAATTAAGTATTATATTTATTTAATACCTATTAGCATTAAGTGAGGTCATATTCCTAACGTAATTTTATTTAAAATTATTTTAGCAAAAATGGCTCCCACTATAGACTGTGCATGGATTGAACCCATAACCCATGCAGTTGTAGATCTAGCAGCTGCTGAAAGACAAAGGCAATTTGATGTATGTTTTAGTATTACTAAGTTATCTATTTATTCAATGTAAAATTCTATTTATATAAATTTATTTTTATTTGAAGCATCTTTGTTTTTTTAGTGTGGCTTGTTATTCAATCCTATTTACATAGGAGATTGGCCAGAAGTACCAAAAGCCAGGATTAACTTTAGAAGTATGCAAGCAAACTTGACAAAATCTCGTCTTCCATCGTTTACTCCAGAAGAAATTGAGTTCATAAATGGCACTGCTGACTATATAGGATTAAATCATTATTTTACAACTCTAGCTTCAAATACGTTTGAAGCACCCATCAATGAGACAAGTTACAAAAATGATATGGGAGTTGTTAACTCGTTTAGACCTTCTTGGATGGTAGAAAATAATGGCGTATTCACAGTAAGTTTCAATTAAAAACAATGAATTCGTCTTTTAAATGTTCCTTTTTATTGTGTTTATTCATATTTTAGTAGTAGATCACTATATAAGAAATGATTCACAAAAAAAAAAAAACGTTTATAAAGTAGGCCTTGGAAAAATTCACGTATATAGAGCGTGCAATTCTTCTTCTTTTTAAGTGTCAAGTTAGATTTGATTTAGAGATACGCGTACTAATTACGGACATGACTTGTATCTTTCCTATTATTATTATTATTATTAAAAGAAAAAATTGAATTGTATCAAAAAGGTAATTACCCTTATCAATCTTTGTCTACCACTATCCAATAGTTGTTTTTTATACACTTTATTATCATATTAACTAACTATAATATTATTAATTTTAGATTGTTCCATATGGGGTCAGAAGAGTTTTAAACTGGATAAGAGACCTATATGGAAACCATGAAGTTATATTGACAGAAACTGGAATGACCGAAGATGGTTCGTCTCTTGAGGATGATATCAGAATAGATTTCTACACGGTATGTATAGTTATTTAACTAGATATTACTTAACTTGATTAATTATTAGTTGCCTATTGTTATTTACTCCTCATATGTATCTCATCATCATATTAGAAATGAACTTTCAAAATATAGGGCAAGAAAAACTTGATCTAATTATTATCAATGAATTTATCATAAAGCACTAGTGATATCGCAAGACGAGATATTCTCGTCTCTCGTCTCGTCTTGTCATCTCTCGACGAGAATTTCTCGTTTCTCTCGAGCTCTCTTGGGCACTCTCGAACAATTTTTTCTTTGCTTATTTGAAATTTTCAATTGCTTATCGTAACTTAAAATTTAAACACAATTGATTTCGAGATAGTCAAAAAGTTAACTATAACACAGCTATTCTATATACAGTGTGGAAACCACTTATGGAATAAAATTATTTATGTCATTATTTTAGAAAATTATAAAAAATGCCGAGACATGTCAACTTTTGAATTGAGTTGTGCGTTATTTAAACATAAATTTAAATGTACAGGGTGATTCACGCAAGTATGCCATAGTCGGTGTTGTTTTTTTTTAATGAAACACCCTGTATATTTGCATACATACATTATTCAGTTTGTTTGAATCAATTCATTAAGAGGATTTCAAAAATATGCAAATATACAGGGTGTTTCATTAAAAAAAAAACAACATCGACTATGGCATACTTGCGTGAATCACCCTGTACATTTAAATTTATGTTTACATAACGCACAACTCAATTCAAAAGTTGACGTGTCTCGGCATTTTTTACAATTTTCTAAAGTAATGACATAAAGAATTTTATTCCATAAGTGGTTTCCACACTGTATATGTATATTAAATGGTAACAAATGATACTTGTGTTATTAGGATTTTATAAATAGTGATTTATAAGAAAAAATATTTCTCATTTCATTTATTTAAAATTTATACAATCATTTCTTATATTTAATCCATTCTGCATTTCTGAGGTTACTTTTGAAGATAAGTTGAAAATGTATAAGCGTTTTTTCGAAAAACTGTCAAAGAAAAGGTAATACAAACGAATGTGAGGACCAAAATTGTACCCTCCTCTATTTTAACTTATAAATGAAAAAAGATAATGACAAACCAAAAACGAGGTAAAACTCGAGAGATATTATATTTTTGTTATAACGAGATGCACTTTACTTGAGACACGTAAGATAGAGAGAGTCATTAGCTTTAAATTTTCTAATGGAAAGTAGGGTCATGTGACACCTCATTTGAAAGATATTTTCTATAGTTTTACATTCATGTAAACAGATTTAGGTTTCATGTTTTTATAGAAATAACATTAAATAAATTCATAAAGTAGGTTAAATTCTTTTTTTAATTACTGCTTCAACCTCAAAGGATCATTACCGGCGGTATAATACCTTATAGTATACAATGGATAATTATCATTTTCGCTAGTACAGAGTAAATGTCAGTATCTTTTATAAATTAAAGTAATTTTTTACTGTTAGAGGGATTTAACACTGCACAAATGGCAATTTTTTGTAGCTGGTACTTTGTTCTTATACAGACATGTTCTGGGTCTTTACTAATAAGTTACATTCTTGATAACTAGAGCTAGGAATATATGGGTGATTCTGTAACTGCGATTTTTACAATTTAAATTTTTCTAACATTTAAAATGTTTTAAAACGTTTGTTCTGCGCGTTTTTATTTTCTATTTATTCACAAAACTAAGCCTGTGAACTGATTTTACTACAGCTACAACACAACGAAAACTGTGACAAAATTTCAAAAGTTTAATGCCACGGTACTGACATTATTTCCACGGTACTGACATATAAATGAATATTTTTTTTGTTACTAATCGAAAGATTGGTATAAGATTGCAATAAAATTCAATGCAATATGCATTAGATTGTAGTTATAAGAGGTATATTTTATATTAAAAAATTAATTCTGATAGAAATTTATATATTTAATTTTAAAAATAAGAATCGAACATGCCACGGTACTGACATTTCGAGTATATTTAGATGCAGCTTAAAAAAAAATTGCGAAGGTTTATGATCTAATTCATAATGTTAGTTGTAAAATACCTCTAAATTTACAATTTTAATAACTTTTTGATGAGGAAAACTTATGCTAAACAATAAATAAAATACTGGACATAAAAAATCACAGTTATGCAAGAATCGCCCATATGTAAAACGCCATATTTTGCATATGTTGCATATATATACAATTTTTGATTTTGAATGCATATATTGACATTTTTTTAATTTTTTGGCCTATATCTGACGTACTAATTGGCTGGGCATATTAAAATTATGAGTTTTGGACCAAAATAATATTTTGTGAAATGCCTTTACAGGTCGATTTCCTAAAATGTTGAAGGATTAACTTTTCCCTGTAATAAATTACGGTTAATGGTGTAGGTACTTGAGAGGATTAAATTATAAACACAGTACTTATTTTAACAAATATTCGTTATCTTTTTTAAATTAAAATATTGTCAATTAAGATTAGTTAAAATAGGAAAAGTTTTACAATATACTAAAAACGTAGTTCTTTGAAATAACCTTAGATTATATAAAATGTAGATAAAACATAAATATGACACTTCGCACAATACCACTTCAAAATTATTCACAACGATCAATCACAGTTAAGGATGTCACATGTTAGAGTGTTGTTCGTCCAAATTTAATTTAAATCTATTGCGTTAACGAGAATTAATTTGATATTTTAGTGACTTAAATTTTGAAAAGATGTGTATATAATAAAAAAGCCAATTGTAACGCCGATAAAGGAAACTTACACTTATTTCGGTAAGTTATTTAATTTTTAGAGTGTCTATCGACTGTCAAATTTGTTTATTTGAAAATAAACAGAACCGAACTTGGTCATTGGTACATATTACAAGTTGCAAATTGTACATAGTTTTTTCTCTTCTAAACAATGTGACTGTAAATGTAATGGTAACGCTAAAAAAATAAGAACTGATTTAAGAAGTAAGGGGCATGAGATATAATAATTATTTTACACTACAAAATGGGGAATAAGATCGGCTCAACTTTCGTTTAGCCGAAATCTGTTATGCAAAAACTGTTGTCATCATAACAATTGTGATGGCTATATGTAAACAAAAACCCTAATTCTCATGGTTGCCAAGTTGTACATGATTGCGGATTTTAAACCAACAAATTTTGCTAAATATTCTTTCAGGTAGTTGAATTAATATCTTCAAATTTCTAAATGACTCAGTTTACTTTCAACTTCATTTCAGTCTTTGTTGTTGTGTTGTGTTAACCAGTCAGAAAAAGGGCAAAATTAATTGAGTCGTGGGTAAAATCTTATTCAGATTTTGTTGTAGAAGGTGATAACCAGGTGTTTTGTAAAACATGTTCTAAAATTGTAAGTACTTTTTTATTTTATATTTTATTTTGACCTTTCACAATGGTAAATCAAACGACAGTAAAATATTATTTCAACTCACAGTTAAAAAAAAGGAGGGCAACTTTATAAAGTACGAATTTATTTAATTTAATTAAAACTTCAACATCTACAGAAATTTATTTGTTTTAGATTCCATGTAAAAAAAGTTTCAAATCGACCAACACGCGATAACACCCTCACATATAGCAAAGCAGAAATCTAAAGACACTCGCAGACAAAGTCAACTTCCCTTGAAACAATATTTAGAATCTGGATCGTCTAGAAGTGAACAAGCTATTTTTAATAAAGATTTATGCAAAGCTTTAGTGACTTCGAATATACCTTTAATACGATTAAATAATCCAAATCTCCGATCATTTTTGCAAAAATACTGTAAATTTAATATTCCAGAGCAAAGTATATTACGCAAACGTGGTGTTGACAGTTTGTACATTGAGATTCGTGAAACAATTCGTGAAAAAATTACCGTTGGAAACCATTTCTACATTGTTGTGGATGAAACAACAGACTCTTGTGGTCGATTTAATGATAGGTTCATTACGCGAAGAAATGCAAATTGGTCCATATCTAATCGCTTCAAAGCAATTAGATAAAACAATTAACTTGACAATAACTTGTTTTATCCAGACAGAATTGTCTTCCTTTTTTCTTGCGGAAGCCGTTCCAACAGAAAAATGTTTATTGCTGTTATCCGATGCTGCCCCGTACATGGTAAAAGCCGCACAAAATTTAAAAATGTTTTATGAAAACTTAATCCATGTTACATGTTTGGCTCATGGCCTTAACAAAGTTGCAGAAGAAATTAGGTGTAACTTTCCTTTAATAAATGATTTAATTAGTAATGTAAAAAAAATATTTCTTAAAGCTCCTCTAAGAACTCAATTGTATAAAGAAAAATTTCCTGAATTACAGATGCCACCGGAATCTGTGATTACTCGGTGGGGTACCTGGCTAAAAGTTACCTTTTTTTACGCAGATAATTATGAAAAAATTAAAGAAATCATATTTGATTTTGATGATTCATCTAAGGGAATATCTAATACAAAGAAGTTGTTTCAAAATCACATATTACCAAAGCAATTAGTGTTTTTAAAAAATTATGCATTTGTACCCAAAATTATATTAGATTTAGAACAAAAAAATTTACCTTTGATGACTTCCGTAAATTTAATTAAGGCGTTTGAATCAGAGTGTAAAAACGTCCAGGGCGATGTTGGAAAGACGAATTTTCATAAATTTTCAAATGTAATTTTAAAAAATGAAGGATTTATTGTTTTAATAAACCTTGCTTATATTTATTCTGGTAACTTTGAAGATATTAATACTATTCATCCAGATATTTCAGGAAAATTTAAGTTTGCACCTATTACTTCTGTAGATGTCGAAAGGAGTTTTTCTTTGTACAAGTACATACTTACTGATAGGAGACAATCATTTAATACAGATAATTTAGAAAAACATCTAATTGTTCATTCGTTTTATAATAATGTTGATTTGTAAATAAAATTAGTAAATAATTAAATAATTGTAAAATAAAACTAATAATAAATATTAATAAACTATTTCGATCAAATAAAAAATTATTCTTATTGCATATGCTCTGTATATTTTTCAATTTTTTTACGCATATATTGAAGTATTTTGCGGCATAAGTATGCGCATATTTAACTACTTTTTGGGTTCATATATTCCTAGGTCTATTGATAACTCTCGTATTAACAATTATTGTTTATTACTAAGGAAACGCTTCTTGTATAAATTAATAATATTAATATTAATAATATCAAAGGTGATTAAAAACCACTTGACATATTAAATTTTTCATATTTTCTTGGCAAAAAAAGCTTCTAATATGATATAACATTTCTAGGATTATTGCAGCACACGAGGCTTATCAGGAATGTAATTTTTGTAAAAATAAAAAAAAATAAAAATGTTGGCTTGGACGTAAATATATTCAAAATATCTTTCAAATGAGGTATTATATGACTTTACTTTCCATTAGAAAATTTAAAGGTAGTAATGCCTTTTATTTTACGTCTCCAGTAAAGTGCATCTCATTATAACAAAAATATCATAATATTTCTCTAATTTTACATCGTTTTTGTTTTTTTTGCATTTTGAAAACATACTACGAAATGCTGTCATTTGACATCGCAATTTAACTTCTCCCCCTCCCCCCTCCCCAACTGACTAACAAGACAAAGTATTTTCGTTTTTAGTTAACGCCTAATCTTGGCCACTTATTACTTCAAATTTCAATTGTAAAACGACTGTAACAGACGGACAGACAGAGAGACATAAGTGTTTCTTAGTGCCAAATTTGGGTACTAATGCGCAAATTACTTGAAAATTTGTTTGTTTTTTTCTTACAAATTTTACCGTTTTTTTATGTTTCGTCTTTTTCAAATTTAAATATGATATTGTTTTATCACGAGAGAAACGAGACGAGAGAGGCTCTCCCGAGCGAGAAAAGCGCCTTCTCGTCGAGACGAGAGAACATTGTTCTCTCGCCCTACGGCATCACTATTTAGGACCCTCACTTTTTACATTGATTTTGGGTACCGTCAGAATTTGTTAAAAATTTAGTATGTTATTTTTCAAGACTTTAAAGACAACTTTTTTATAGATCCTAAGTTTGCAATTCTAGAGGGTGAGCTGTTAGAAGGATTCAAAAGCAAGGAGTGTAGAACTAATATTTTCAAATATATCTCTCCTGAATAATTCTTGTTTTTTCCATAAAACTTATGTCATGTGTTAAACTTGTAATATAGTTTATTTATGCTTAAGAACACTCCGTAAGATAAATCATACAGCGTGTTTAAAAAAATAGGAATATCAGTTACTGAAATATGATGCATTTTTCATGTATTGCTATAGTTAGACTATGACTACTAAACATTTTTTTTTTGTTTAATTTCGTACTAAGTAATTTTTATAAGAAATACAGGATGTGATAGAGCCATACAAACAACTAAAATTTACAGAAACACATTTAACGAAAAACTTGTAAGAAAGTTTTGAAATGAATTCAGTTTGGCTTGTATTATAATCATAGATCTTTTTAATTAACCAAATCCCGTTCTACGCTCTGACTTCAATGAATGAATGACTGAAAAAACACTTTTGAATTTTTATAGGTATATAGTACAGATGTTGGTACTTCTGAATATAATTCAATTTTTGCAGATTTAGTAAGTTTATTTTAGTTATATTAAAACCTTATAAAAACCTTATACCTACAGTTTTTGCAGTAGTACTGTAATGAAAACACCCTGTGTTCAAATACAATAATCATAATAATAATAATAATAATAATAATAATAATAATAATAATAATAATAATAATAATAATAACACTAATAATAATAAGCAAACTAATAATAATTAACATACTAACAATAATAACAACCATATTAATAATAATAATAACAGTAAGAAATAAAAATAATTTCGGAAAATATTATAACCCTGTATATGAAAAATTTGATATGAAAGTCTTAAGTGTAAGATACGATGGGTAGTAGGTAGAAAGGATGGTTTCGAGGGGATGAAGATTGTCAATTTTGAAAGGAGAAAAAAAAAAAAAATGTCAAAAGGTTTTTGAAAAGGAAAGGTTTAATTTTTTTTAAATATTGAAAAGATTACAATAAACAAATTTAAATAACCAAATGTATAGATAAAGATATGTAAGGTACAAAGTAGTAATGGAAAAACATTGGTTACTTGTGTTCCGGAAAGATACGTATATATAGAAGAAGACATATAAACTGAAGATACTAGATAGCCGGAGAGCTACTCTTGGACTAAGAATACTCGTAGAAATAGACAATTATTGAACAGTGAGTAATTTTTCTAAAATAATTACAATTAGATCAAGAACTAAGAATTTAATTGTGTGAGAAAAGACATTGGTTATCGTTATTTTTTTGTTGGTAGACTTTAATTTTAGCATATAGTGTATTTGGTATGAATGAAGAGTGTATGAATTAATGTAGATTTAGGATATAGTTCATTATAACCCCCATAAATGTAAATAGTGGGGTGTTTTGACAATTTGTGAGTTTAAACATTAGATTTTAATAATGTCTCTAAAATAAATGTTATATTTTTGGCTTTATGAAAATTTGTTTATTATTGAATATACAGGGTAAAGCAAGTTAAGTCATATTTTGTTTTGTTGATTATTGACAAATAAAATTAAATAAAATTAAAATAAAATAAAATTAAATTGAAAAAGTAATAATAATATAATTGGAAGCACCCCTGAGATAGAAATCATAATAAAAAAAAAAAAAAAAAAAAAAATAAAAAAAAAAAATACTTTAATTAAATTAAAAAACAAAATTGGAATATATGTAATATCATTACAAATGGCGCCCAACGTGGGGCTTTTAATAAAACAGTGGCGTACATATAAATAAAATTTACAATTTATCATTTTGATATATTTCATGTTAGAATGAATTGATCAATTTGCGATTTTTAAATAGATTAAAAAAAAAAATATTAAGTTTCAATTGGACAAAATACATGTATTTAAGAAGTGGCAGAAATATAAAAATGAGTACGCAGAATACCAATGTAGAAGATGGTGAGCAAGCAGGAAGTGAATTTGACATTCCACCAATGGAAGGAGGGGTGGAACAAAATGTAAGCAATAAGAATAATGAAGATATGTTAAGGCTTATCATAGAACAGATAAAACAAACACAAGAACAAATTAAGGCTTCAGAATATAAAACACAAGAACAAATTAAAGCTTCTGAATATAGAACACAAGAACAAATTAGGCAGACACAAGAACAAATAAAAGATGTAGAAAAAAATATAAAACAACAAAATGAGGAACAATTTAGAAATTTAGAAGACAAATTAAAAGAAGGCATAAGAAGAGAAGTCGAAGATATACAAAAGAATTTGGAAGAAGAAATTTACCAAAAACAAAATCAATTAGAAGTGGAAATCAGGACACAAATGGAAGAACAAAGGGATATTAACCAAACAGAAATAGAAAATGTTAAACAATATGTGGAACATGAAGTATTTATTCAAAAAACAAATCTAACAATAGAAGAAACACAAAGAAAATCTGATGTAGAAGAATTGAGAGAAGAGATAAGAAAAGAAATAGAAAGGTCAAATAATGTAAGAATAATAGGGCCAAGTATTAGTGAAAGTAGTATTAAATTTGATGGGGATATTAAAAAAGTTCATCCTAAAATGTTTATACAAATATTAAGCAATAAAGTAAGAGGTATTATGAATATAGAAACAATAAAAGACATTATTAGAAACAATTTAAGTGGTCATGCTTTATTATGGTTCACAAGCAAGAATAATGAAATAAATATATATGAAGAATTTGAAAAAAAATTTATTGGATATTTTTGGGGAGAAAACAACCAAACTGTAGTAAGAGAACGACTATATTTTGGTAAGTTTGATTACACAAGAGGTAGTAGTTTGAATCATTATGCATTACAATTATTTACGATGGCAAAATTTTTAGATCCACCTCTTAGAGATGAAGAAATTATTATGTCAATAGCTCGGCATTTTAAACCAGAAGTTGCAGAGACTGTAGCTTTACAAAATATAAAAAATTATGAACAATTTTCATCTTATTTATTAAGAATAGAGAGATCAATTTCAAATAGAAATATTAATAATGAAAATAATTATAGAAGGAATTATTATAATTCAAACGTCAATCAAAATAGGAATAGTAATTACTACCAACAAAATTCTGTAAATAACAATAGGGGTAATTTTAATTACAATTATCCTAGGGATACAAATTACAATAGATTAAATACAAACAATAATCAATCTCAAAATAGAAATTTTAATAATCAAAATAATAGTCGATATAATGCTTATAATAGAAATAATAATAATAATAATACAAATTGGAGATATCAAAATAATAACGAAAATAGAATGGGAAGAAGTAATTCTACTGGTGATTTAGAAAGAAATGAAGATAGAGGTAGAAATAGAGCAGTGAATTTTCAACAGATAGATAGGAGATGTGAAGATAGTAAAGAAAGAGAAACAGAAGAAAGAAATGGAGATGAAGTTCAATGTCCACGAAGATCAGCATCTTTGGACAGAGAAATAGAAAATAATCAAAATTTTTAAGAAGGCACGCACTTGAGAAGAATCTGTATTATTGTATATATGAACATCCTAAAGAATTTATATTATTAGAAGAAGAAGAAGAAGAAGAAGAAGTAGAGGAAATAAAATATAAATTAGTTAAAGTTAAAATGAAATTACAAGATGCAGTAGTTATGGTTTTAATCGATACAGGTTCGGAAATTTCGTTGATCAATGAAAAACTTATAAATAACTCTAATACATTAAAACATAATATTATGAAAATTCCTAAAATAAATTTGATTGGGGCAAATTCAAAAAAATTGTATGAAGCTAACAGAATAATAAATGTGGATATTAAATACAAAAATACAATATTAAATATGCAATTTGTTATAATTCCAAATATGATAACGGATATAGTAATGGGAAATGATTTGTTAAATAAAAATAAAGTTATAATTGATTATGAACAAAAGAAATTGAATATTAGTGGCACATGGATAGATTTTGAATTAGAAGAAATAAGTTTAAAAGATGATAACAGAATAGATGAAAGTAGAATTTTATGTATAAAACAGGAGCAAAGAAATATAGATGAAATTATTAAGAAAAATAATAAAAGTTATGAAAGTATAAAGGAGTTTGTATGTGATGATGAGTATTATACTGTTGTTAAGAATTTATTAAAAAAATATGAAGCGTTATGTAAAGATGAAATGAGAGTGGCCAAAAATTTTATACATAAATTTGAAGTGAAAGATATAGAGAATTTTAAATCAAAATCATATCCTATTCCATATAATTTGAAAGATAGAGTTAAAAAAGAATTAGAAAAATTACTATATGAAGGAATTATAGAAAACAGTAGTACCCAATACATTAGTCCGTTAGTCATAGTAAAAAAAAAAAATAAAAATGAATTAAGAATTTGTTTAGATGCTAGGAATTTGAACAAAATTTCAATTCCTCAATATGAATCACCAATAACAATTGATGCTATTTTAGGAAGAATAACAAAAGCAAATATATTTACAAAAATTGATTTAAAACATTCATTTTGGCTAATACCTTTAGCTAAATCATGTCAAAAATATACTGGTTTTATGGTAGATGGAGTTATATATAATTTTAAAGTTGTTCCATTTGGTTTACAAAGTGCGTGTGCTAGTTTGGTAAGAGTATTACATAAGATATTAGATAAGTTTGATAGTTTTGTGGTACATTATATAGATGACATTTTAATATTTTCTCAAGATTTGGAACAGCATTTACATCATTTGGAAGTAGTATTGCGGGAATTAGATCTTGCTGGCTTAAAAATAAACAAAAATAAATGTCAGTTTATACAGAAATCAATTAATTATTTAGGATTCGTGATTGATGAACTTGGAATACATATGGATCCAGATAGAGTGAAAATAATTAGAGAATATAAAAAACCAAATAGTTTAAAAACTCTTAGAGGCTTTTTAGGAATGCTTAATTATTTTAAAAGACTTATCCCGAATTTAAGTGAATTGGAAATACCATTAATTAATTTATTAAAAAAAAAATATAAAATGGAAATGGACAGAAGAAATTAATGAAGCATTTATCAAAATAAAAGAAGAAATTTCAAAAGAAATAATGATATATCATCCTCGATATGATAAACCTTTCATTCTACGTACTGATGCATCGTGTATGAGATTTGCAGGTGTATTGCTACAAAATGAAAATGGAATTGAGAGACCGATATGTTTCGTGTCAAGATTAACCAAAAAACATGAACGTAATTATAGTGTTAGTGAATTAGAATTAGCATGTATTATATTTAGTATTAAGAAGTTACGATTTTATTTATTAGGGAATAGATTTATCATTGAGACTGATCATCAAGCATTAACGACAATTCTTAATAACAAATTTGGAAATAGTCGTATACATCGTTGGTCTTTATTAATGCAAGAATATGACTTTGATATCAAATATGTTATGGGAAAATTAAATATATTACCAGATGTAATTTCTAGAATGGATATAGAACAAAAACAAAATAAGCAATATAAAATTGGACTTAATGTATTGAAGGAAAATCAAGGATTATTTTCGTTGGAAGAAATTATGTTTGATCAAAAGAAACATGAATTATGTAAAGAAAAAAATATACAAAGCAAAGAAGGAATACTATATAAAGTAACAGAGGATAATAGAGAATTATATTTAATATCAAGAAATATGGCAAAACAAATCATTGAAAATTTACATAGAGAATATATGCATCCAGGAATTCGTAAGACTTGGTTACTTTTTCGAGAAAATTATTATGCAAAGAATGATTTGACAATTACAAAAGAAGTAATTATGATTTGCAATACATGTCAAATTTCGAAGGAAAAGAAAAGATATACACCAAATTATCCAAAAACTATCATTGCAACTAAACCACGAGAAATAGTAGCAATCGATTTTCTTTCTAATTTGCCATGTAGTGAAAAGGGTAATAAGAATATTTTAATAATACTTGATGTATTCTCAAAATTTGTGAGCTTATATGCGTGTAATAAAACAAATACTAATACAGTTATAAGAAAACTTGATCAATATATACAAAATTATGGAAACATTCAAAATATAATTCTAGACAATGCTACATATTTTACGAATGATAAGGTACAAAATTATTTTAATAAGAATCAAATTAATGCAAAATTTGTAAGCATTAGACATCCGGCTTCGAATCCATCTGAACGATATATTAGAGAAGTAATTAAATATATGAGGATTCTGGTACATGATCAACACAATTTATGGGAAGATAAAATATTGGAAATACAAAATTATTTAAATTACTTACCTAATACAGTTACAGAAGAAACTCCTTTATTTTTGATGACTGGGGAAGTACCAGAACGTCATTGGATAGTAGTTAATCATAGAAAGTACGATGAAATGTTATCTATTGTGAAACGTAGAATCCAAAGAAAAGCTGAAGAATACATTAAAAAAAGAAGAAAGAAAATTAAAAATACTCCAAAATTTAAGAAAGGAGACAAAGTTTTGTTAAAAGTGAAAAGAGTGACAAATCCAAGAATGAAACAATGTTCCAAGTTCTTACTTCCATATGAAGGGCCTTATGAAGTAGACAACGAAAATGGTAAAAATAGTTTTTGTCTTATATATCCAGGAACAAGTAAAATTCGAGGAATTTTTAATATAGAATCATTACAAAAGTTCAATGAATAAAGACAGATTGGGACAATAAATTAAGAATGACAGTTAAGTGTATAGAATAAATAGGGGTTTTAAAAGAAAGTAAAATATGAATGAATGTTTCATTTATTTATCAACAAGTGATAAAAAAAAATAAAACATTAATTCAGGGGATGTTGTAATGAAAACACCCTGTGTTCAAATACAATAATCATAATAATAATAATAATAATAATAATAATAATAATAATAATAATAATAATAATAATAATAACACTAATAATAATAAGCAAACTAATAATAATTAACATACTAACAATAATAACAACCATATTAATAATAATAATAACAGTAAGAAATAAAAATAATTTCGGAAAATATTATAACCCTGTATATGAAAAATTTGATATGAAAGTCTTAAGTGTAAGATACGATGGGTAGTAGGTAGAAAGGATGGTTTCGAGGGGATGAAGATTGTCAATTTTGAAAGGAGAAAAAAAAAAAAAATGTCAAAAGGTTTTTGAAAAGGAAAGGTTTAATTTTTTTTAAATATTGAAAAGATTACAATAAACAAATTTAAATAACCAAATGTATAGATAAAGATATGTAAGGTACAAAGTAGTAATGGAAAAACATTGGTTACTTGTGTTCCGGAAAGATACGTATATATAGAAGAAGACATATAAACTGAAGATACTAGATAGCCGGAGAGCTACTCTTGGACTAAGAATACTCGTAGAAATAGACAATTATTGAACAGTGAGTAATTTTTCTAAAATAATTACAATTAGATCAAGAACTAAGAATTTAATTGTGTGAGAAAAGACATTGGTTATCGTTATTTTTTTGTTGGTAGACTTTAATTTTAGCATATAGTGTATTTGGTATGAATGAAGAGTGTATGAATTAATGTAGATTTAGGATATAGTTCATTATAACCCCCATAAATGTAAATAGTGGGGTGTTTTGACAATTTGTGAGTTTAAACATTAGATTTTAATAATGTCTCTAAAATAAATGTTATATTTTTGGCTTTATGAAAATTTGTTTATTATTGAATATACAGGGTAAAGCAAGTTAAGTCATATTTTGTTTTGTTGATTATTGACAAATAAAATTAAATAAAATTAAAATAAAATAAAATTAAATTGAAAAAGTAATAATAATATAATTGGAAGCACCCCTGAGATAGAAATCATAATAAAAAAAAAAAAAAAAAAAAAATAAAAAAAAAAAATACTTTAATTAAATTAAAAAACAAAATTGGAATATATGTAATATCATTACAGTACCTATTTCATTAAAAAGCTCGCACTATGAATATTGATATAGTATTTTTAATACAAATCCCGATGCACGTCAGAGATCATTTATGACGTCACGGCCTTGCAGTGTTGCCTAATCGTCAGAATAGTTGAGGAATTTAGAATTTTTTAAAATTGTAAGGTTATGTATTTGTTATGTTACTATATAGTAGGAACAATTAATTTTAAATGTATATAACTAACGGAAAATATTGAATTCCTTTATGAATAATAAACATCTGAACAAAAAAGCTTTAAACATTTTATGCAAGTCATGGAAAATAAAACTGTAAGGTAGTATATTGCAGATGGATCAAAATTGGTTTAGAATTAGCACAGAAAATATCTAAAACTAATTTAATTTCACCAAGAAAGTTATTTAACAGAACTACATTTAAGTTATAAACCACAACACCCCATAAAATTAAAGAGGTCATTGAAAAAATTAAAACTACAAAGGCATGTGGAGGATTCATAATATCAGTAGATACCTATACTTAAAAAATTAAAGTTTGAAAATGCTAAAATATTTGAATACAAGAAGGAAATTGTTAAAATATTTGAGTAGGTGCTTTAGTAAATCTCACTTTCAGTAACGGTTCTGTAGCTCAAGTATTCAAGATAGCCAGAAATGCTTCAAAAATAAACAGATATCGCTACTTCTTTTCAACTCTAAAGTTATCGAAACATGTATGAACAATAGATTCATCACTCAAACATCAAGATTCTCCATTTTATCAGCTTCAAAAGACATTTGAAAAATGTTATTCTCAGTCAAATATTTTTTTTATATCTTGGAATAAATTAAATAAAAATACAGATATATAAGAAATATATCAAACTGTTTATTGTTTTAAAAATTAGACAATGTTTTTTTTTTAATTACACTATTTTCTCATAAAAAACAATTATTTATCTACTAATCTTCATTATTTCTATAAAATTCTTTTATTTCTCCTAATCCAGATCGCAAGTATTTGAATCGCAGTCATCGATATCGTTATTAGGGTTAATTATAATAAAAATAATTTCCAATCTATTAAAAACTCCCTCTCTGCCAATATGTTTATTATAATATTGCTTAGAAAGGTCACAAATAAGTTCAATGGAGTTAAAAATACAATGGCAGGGAAGATTACGTAATACTTTGTCTATATTGTTCTGCTTAGGTAATTATCTACCATATATTTCTTTGGCGGTTCGCACCTGAAAAAAGAATGTTTTATTTATTTCTATTTAGTTGCCATTTCGTATAACGTGTGTCAATATCGCTATATTCTAAATTGTAATATCGAAACAACACATTATATCAATGATTTAATGTTAGGTACACCGTTATATCAAATCTTGTAACTTCATTTTTAATTTTTTGATATTGTTTTAAAGTTTATTTCTGAAAAAAAAGGCATTTTTGGGTTTCACTGTACATCTCGAAAATATGTAAAATATGTAGATGTTTATTGACCACTGTAATCAAATTTTTCCAATTAAATTGTTTTTATATGATTGCTAGAATAGCGTATCTACCATTAAATCTTCAATATGACGTGTCATTTCAATATTAATATTTTTTTTACTTGATTTACACAATTACTGATACCTTAATTTACTTTAAATTTGGTTTTATCTCTTGCCATCGATTTTTGTAGGTCTAACACCCTTTGTCATTATTTTCCCAGGAGCTGTTTAATGTTTCATTTTGAATGATACATTTTTCATCAATGACAACGAAATGCTTCTGTTGTAATTCTATAATTTCTTAAAAACTGACCTATTTACAGTTCACGTCTTGGTTATCTTTTTTCCTTCATTCTTTTAATACAGTTGACAATGATGCAATATAGCCATTAAACATTTGTCGCTCAATCAACTTTTCTCTTAAAGGTTCCAAAGTTATATGTTGACCTGCAAATAAGTATGTATTTATATTACTGTATACAAATTAAAACTTTTATAGGTAATATAAATAAATTATGATTGAATAAATAGATTTGTCTTTATACTTACTTGTTTCATACATATTATAAATACCACTTCGGATTCCACTTGTATCCAGTGTTATTGTATTAGTAGGTAATCCTTTGTTTACATGAATGCTTTTTAATTAGCGATTTTAATCATTAATTATTCTTGACTGCTTGCCAAATACTACTGACAGTAGAAATATTTTTATTTAGAGATGCTGCAACACACTAAAAAAGTCAAGAAAATAATTTCATATTTCTATTAAATTTTATAACTTGTTACCTCTCTTACAGCAGTTAAAGGTAAACGTGGTCCATCATTATCACGCTCTCATTCAAAATAATGGAATAAAGAAGCTATCAACTCCTTACAAGGACTATTTAGTTTTTAGGCATTTTGTATATAAAAATTAAACGACAAATAATCAGCTTATTCACTCTATGGTTGTTTTGAAAAATAGTTTTTTATAAGTATAACTGGCAAAGCTTAAAAATACAGGCAAAAGGATTTTAAATTACAGAAAACAAAATGCACAATCAATAATTAACTCAACATAAACATAACCTAACTAAATCAGTGAAATTTTTTAAAAGGGGGTTGCAACACCGCAACAAGGTGTACCAATTGCTGTAATGACATTTCTTCTCTATAAATACGAGCTTCATGGGCGTACAGAATGTCAAAATTATTTAATTTAAAGTATTATTTTTTGAGTACTAAACATTTAATAATGTTTTTATAAATTTTATATTATCAAGAATTAGACATGTATAAACTAAATAATTTAAATAATTCTTAAAATTATCAAAATAATCACCATAACAGTTTTCGACTTTTTAGTAATATGACTACGTTCATGAATGCTCGCGACTATACGTGACTTTTTCGGATTATTAGCTTAGTTAGGGACATTTTAATTAGTTGGTAGTACTATGACGAATGACCGACGTCATTGCTGACGTGCATCGGGATTTGTATTAAAAATACTATATATTTATTCCTGGCCAATTTTTATTGTTTAGCTATTGTAGACTACTACATAATTTTATCTTGCTTTAGGTTATTTTTTAAGTACATGACATACCTTTTTTATTTCTTCGTTTATCAATCAAAATAATTACAAAATTATTCTATAACCTAAAATGTTGTTTAAGAGCCAGCGTTGTAATTTTTGTAATTTTAGAGTATATCCTCTTTTATATTGTATATTTTCTTCTTCTATTAGAAACAGTTTAAAAAAATTGTACGAAATATAAATCTTTTTTGCTAATAAATACTAGAAGACGAGAGCCGTTACTCTTGTAAAAAAGGTCAAAATTATATCTTTGCACAGACCTTAATATACATCGTCTTGCAGAAGCTTTTTATATGAAGTATCCTGACAATCAAGTGCTATATAAATACTTTTGCAGTCTTTTCAGAACAGATACTTGTAAGACCTGCGACAGACATGCATGTGTAATAAGAATAGATAAACATGAACAGATTGTTGTAAGCCTAGAGTTACAGTTGCACCATCGTAGGGCAGAAAAAGCTCAAACCGACCTTAAAAAAGATAGCCCTTCTTCCCAGCAACCAGAAAGTGAGATTTGCACAACAAAAATAGATATTATAGAAAAAATAGTATTCGTTTTAACGTTTTTCCACTCCGATATGTATTGTAACGCAGCACCCTGCAGTTGCCTGCGGCTATCATAAGAAACGTACAGATAGAAAAAGAAGTGGAATGCTACTCATCGCCCTACAGTGTGCTGCGGCCGTCATAAGTAAAAGTACAAGTAAAAGAAGATAAAATACTCCTGAAATGTCCGAAATGTCATTACCCGTCAAGAATATTCTAGACGACAGTTCGAGAAGGGTCAAGAACTAGTTGAGTTAGAAAGAAGAATTCGTAGCTTAGCTTCGATAAGTAACAAAGAAGCTGAAAACACTACCTCGTCCTCATCTGTAATCGAACCAAGCCATATTCAACACCCAATTTGCAAGATCATTAAGCCACCCACGATTAACGGGCAGCTAAAAATTCGTAATCAGAAACATAATAAGAATCTACAGGAACTAGGGGCCGACATAAGAAGATTAATTCATCTGGCCTATCCACAGGCGCCCAAAGGTTTCCAAGAACAAATCGGAATAGATGCATTCATTGATGGATTACAAGATGCGGAAATGTAGCAAGTCCTACGTCTACAACATCACAAGACGCTGAGGGAGAAACTGATTGCAGTCCAGGAATATGAAGCGTTAAAACTCTAATCCAGATCTTCTTGCGCAAAAGTGAGGGAAATTAAATCACAGGAAAGTGAGGAGGCCAATACTAATGTTATTCCTCAAATCATAAATATCCTACGAAATATGCAACGAAACAGGCAAAATGGAAGCAGGAGATGTTTCAATTGCGGAAGAATCGGGTATCTTCAAAGAACCTGTAGAAGCATGACTCATTCTATAAATCGAGAATCAGCGAAAGAGAATGGCAAGTCATATAGATCAATCTTTCCAAGCCCATTACTAACACCAACAAGAATTAATTACAGCAGCTATGCGTCCCAAAGAAGCCAATTACCCATACCGAGCCGGCTTTCTAACAATAACCAGAAAGTAGAGCATCGAACAGGTCTCCATAGCAACGCAGACATTCTCTTCGGGCAACCCCGTTTAGAGGAACAATGCTGGTATGGTAAAAGGCTTGAAGAACGAGAAGAATTGGTTGATAAAGTTATTCTTCGGGCAACCACTATCAAGACAGAGGACGATAAAGAAGAAATCACCCTTAAAAGTCTGAGACAGGGACAGAAGAAAGACAATGACTTTAAGATTGTCCGAGAATTGCTTAAAAATATAGTTACACCTACTTGGCAAGAGATAGCCAAATATAGTAGAACTATAATAGGCTACTGGGCCCAGTGAGATTCCCTGTATCTTCACGATGGCCTATTGCACCGTAAGTGGAAGAGCCCCGATGGGGTACATGTAGTCCGTCAAGTGATACTGCCTAGGTCACAGGCGAGAGATGTATTGGAGGAGCTTCATAGCAGCCGTTCAGGAGGACACTTTGATACTAAAAGGACACTGGCACGAGTTCGGGAAAGATTTTATTGGGTCAATTGCTGACGGGATGTAGCGGATTGGTCTAAAAAATGTGATGTATGTCACGAATACAAGTTATAAAAGATATTCTGGATACGTGTTTTTTAAAAAAACGCACATTGATATCAGACTTTGACAAAACAGTTTTCCAGAAAATATATCTAAATACCAAATAAAAAACGTACAGATAGTTGGACATGAATCGAACCCAGAACTCATGGGAGATAAAATGCAAAATTTACGTACGATGAAGACACCTTATCTTGATTCATTAACGCACCAAGGTTCTAGCAAAAGCTTACCATGAAAATGCTATCGGACTTTGCCCTTTTCTTATTTTTTTCATCTTCTTTGGTTGTATCAGAAACATTTTTGAATTTGTTTTGTTTTCTTATTATTTGTATGTTTTAAGTTTGAATGTAAACCGTTTTGTCAAAGTACAAAGATTTTGATTCATTAATGATTAAATTAATCGTTTTTTTACTATCCTGGCACTTGCCCCCCCCCCTTATTTAAAAATCTACACTTTAATTAGAGTTTATAAACACTTCATCTACTAAATACTTATTTATTTTTTATACAAAAAATAAGTACAAGTGTTGTTTAATTTTTTATATTATATACATTTATTAAAGCTTCAATCAAAGGTGAACCCACTAATAAAAACAATTATTTTATCTTTTTTTTTTTTTTTTTAATTTCTGGACAGCTATTATGAAAGTACTAATAACCTATTTCTTTAATAAAATTTTACCATAAGGTATCCTCTATTTGATGCTCAGTGGGTTTTGTAGCTCGGCGGTAGCGAGTTGGCTTCGCATGCAAAAATTCGCAGGCTCTTATTGGCTCTTATTTACATAAAATGTATAATATAAAAATATAAAATAAACATCGAAACCTCATCCACATACTGTACAATCTTTATTTTAACAATAGTGCATTACAGGTTTGAAAATGGCTCATTATTATGTTTAGGACTACTTTTGCAATATACTGTCAGCAAAATACGAAGATGGAGTCAATGTAACAGGAATCATAGCTTGGAGTCTGATGGACTCTTTTGAATGGAGTTCTGGATACAAGTAAGCTTATCAGATATATATTTTTTAATACAAAGAACACCCCACGTCTCCTCCAGAGTACAGTAGTTTTCTTCCTATCCAATTTTAGCCCAAGAGCCCACTGCAAATTTTTACCGAAATGAAATATATCCCAAAAGCATGGAAAAACATTATACTTAACCAAATGGCACCTGTGTCAATCCCAGTCCTGAGCTAAGTAGCTTAAAAAAATTATTTTATATTAAAAAAATCACATAAGGCGTGACAGCGCAAATTTTTTTTGCCCTTAAAGTTTTCCAGAAAATAGCATTCAAATAATATCTTGATATACAGTATGGTTCAAATGAAAGGAATAAATTCATTATAATGGAAGTAGTTGGTTTTTCGAAAAAATGCTCGGACAGGTCAATTTTGTTTATTTAAAGCGCAATTTTTTAAATAAAATTCAATTTTCCCCCACTTCCCATTTTTGGGCAGTGACGTCATTGACAATTTTTTTAAATAGCAACCCCAATTTTTTTTTCTTGATTTTGATAGATCTTGCAATTTCCTACTCGGAAACATAATATTTGAAATATCTGACAACAATTTTTTTTTGAAAAAAAGTCATTTAAAGATCAGATACATAAATTTTATTTTATTTTGAAACACAAATGAATAAAAGATAATTATTTGTAATTAAGTGCTTAATCTAAAAAAATAATAATAATAAAAAGAATTTAAAGACAATTTCACAAATTCTTTTTTATTATTATTAATATTATTATTATTTTGTTAGATTAAGCATTTAATTACAAATAATTATCTTTTATTCATTTATTGTGTTCTCAAAATAAAATAAAATTTATGTGTCTGATCTTTAAATGTCTTTTATTCAAAAAAAATTGTTATGTAAGATTTTTCAAATATTATGTTTCCGAGTAGAAAATTGCAAGATCTATCAAAATCAAGAAAAAAAATTAAGATTACTATTTAAAAAAATTGTCAATGACGTCACTGCACAAAAATGGGAAGTGGGGGAAAATTGAATTATATTTAAAAAATTGCGCTTTGAGTAAACAAAATTGACCTGTCCGAGCATTTCTTCGAAAAACCAGCTACTTCCATTATAATGAATTTATTCCTTTCATTTGAACCATACTGTATATCATTAAAGGGAAATATTTTCGTCCTCTTAACAAAAACATCTATCCACGATTAGTAGGTAAAAATCATTAAAAATATGAATAAAACAGGACAACAATGTTACTTGAAAAATCTAGAATTAATATTTACCACCATCAAAACCTGGACCTGGACACAATTTTTTTTTTAGCAATACGGGAGAAGCGGAAGTGACATTTTTAAAAATGAAATTAATTTCAACAAATTTATTTGAGATCATGTATAAGATTATTCATTAATAAAGACACCTTTTATAACCACTATTGCATATTCAAAAAAGCTTTAAATAAAAGTTTGTGAATATGACTGACTTTTTTTAAATATACCATAAAAACACGTATTCAGATTTCACGGAATACAACACAAATAAACTTTTTTAAATGGGATATCCTCTATGTTATTAAATTTCTGGGATATTTTTTTTCTAATTTCACAAATGTATATTATTGATAACCCTATCTTATACCGTCTGTTCTCGAGTAATTTAACGTTGATAATGTAAACATGAAAAAGTTAACATTATTAAAGTAAAAGCTATGAAACTCACAACTATTATGTTTGATAATAAAATAATCCAAATACGTAGTTTACAGTGAGAAAGAAAAAGTGTAAATATTCGACATAGATTATCTATGATATTCGACGATTAATTAATCAGGAAAGAATAAAGATCATTCCGAAAATTGAATAAAATATATATATATCTATGCTATTAAAAAATATTCATGTTAAATCCTGTGAAATATGCACGCCACTGATATGGTCATTTGATGACATTTTTACAAAATTCGGTCAATGTAAACATTATACAATAATAATTATAGCATAAAGGGAGGGTAATTTATAATGAATAACCCTGTTAGGTACCATAAATTTTCAGTAAAAAAAATTTAATTCGCACTTTTTTACGTAGATTAAAGAAAAATGTAATTTCGTGTTTTCTTGGTGCAGACATTTTGCGACACACTGTATATTCAAATCCAAAATGATATATTTTCTTTTAACACATACCTAATACAAATTTATCAGCAAAATTTAAATACTTGTTATTTTCGGTATATTTCTCCTTTAGACACACACATTTTTAGTTTCATTGTCAACAGATTTAATAGTAGTTATCGCAACAAGTGCTAGAAGATGCACTTTTACGCACGAAACTGCGTTACCCGCACGACGCGCAGCGGACCTTATAATATTCTATTATAATTTGATGATCCCGAGTGGCCATAGCAAAAAGACGAAATTTGAGCATGAAGATTTAGATGCCATTAACATAAAATTCATGTTTTGAAATTAATTTAAGTTTTATCAATTTAGAAAATAAAATTAAATAATAAAAAAAGTGTTTACTCGTGGGTTTGAACTCGTTACCCTTCGATTCATAGACAAGTACTCTAAATTTTCATTATTTATTTATTTATTTATTTATTTATTTATTTATTTATTTATTTATTTATTTATTTATTTATTTATTTATTTATTTATTTATTTATTTATTTATTTATTTATTTATTTATTTATTTATTTATTTATTTATTTATTTATTTATTTATTTATTTATTTATTTATTTATTTATTTATTTATTTATTTATTTATTTATTTATTTATTTATTTATTTATTTATTTATTTATTTATTTATTTATTTATTTATTTATTTATTTATTTATTTATTTATTTATTTATTTATTTATTTATTTATTTATTTATTTATTTATTTATTTATTTATTTATTTATTTATTTATTTATTTATTTATTTATTTATTTATTTATTTATTTATTTATTTATTTATTTATTTATTTATTTATTTATTTATTTATTTATTTATTTATTTATTTATTTATTTATTTATTTAATTTATTTATTTATTTATTTATTTATTTGGGTTACACCATCCAACAGTATAAAACCAATTACAGGATGGGCACAAAAATAATTACAGTTACAGTATAATTTACATCATAAAAATAATAACAAAATATTAAATATTAATAATAGCATAAATATATGTAAACAAAAAATAGTTTAATAAACGTTTTTAACCATCATAAGAAAACGCAAAAAAAACTCCGTTAGGAGAAATAATTACGTTGTCTTATGATAATTAACTCAGTCCACAATTAAGCGTTTTATTTCTTTAATTGAAATAGAAAATAATAATTATGAAGACTTATGAAAAAGTTTTACTTTTTAACGCTGATAATCAGATTGCTTTTAGTTTCATTAAAATCTTAGTTTATTTCTAAATATAGACGAATATCTTGTGGAATGCAATTATTTATTGATTCTTTACAAGAATCACTAATTTTTAATTATATTTAATCTTAATAACTAAAAAAATATATACTGACAATTAATTTGACGGAATTGTCACTTATAAAGTTCTAACATCTGACGTAGAGGGCGTATCTAACCAGTAAATAAAACTGTTAGTTCAATGATTGTACCAATAGATGTCGGGCGCGATTGCCTCCAATAACTTTTACATGGAGATTATTCTACTATAGTTCTTTATAGAATGCTTCGGGCAGTTAGTGTGTAATTTGGTGCTGATGAGAAATTTTGTTGTTCCGGACCCCAGCAGACGAAACACGCGATATTCTTTTGTTTGTTTGGTAATTAAATATTTTATTATAATTTATGTTTAAAAGTTATTGTTGTGTGAATTTTAGCTACAATTAAATTTGTGTAGTTTAATAAAAAGCGCTATGAACTGTATAGTAAATTAAAAATGTATTTTAAGAAGCAAAATGGGAAATTTTGAGAAAAAAAAAACAAGCAAGGTTGCTAGCTCTTGTTCGGAAGTTCATGACGAAGAAGATAATGACAGAAAAGTTGAAAACAGATAATGAAGTAGATAATTTGAAAGAAGATAATGAAGTAGATGAGATGGAACAAAACGAAGTAGAAGGACAACGGTAACTTAGAAGGAAAGCAAGACGTACGTGAAAGCGATGAAGATAACCAAGGATTTCCATTATATTTAGGAAAGAACAAATCAAGTAAATGCCAACTGTTAAACGACCTAATATCCTGACACGCGAAGAAAATATTATTACTCATCTGTTATGCGTTTGAATGTTATTTACAAATGCTAAATCACCACTGGATTGTTGGAAGGGTTTTTTTTACAGACAATATGATCAACGAAATTACATTGTACACTAATCAAAAAATAAAAAAAAATCATGATTCCCATACTTTCCTTATATCTGTATACAGTTTTTATCGTTCCGGTCGGCAAAATCTAGATGACCTTTGGTCTACAGACGATACAGGTATGATAATTTTTAGAAAGACCATGGAATTCAAGATCCATTTCGCAGCATTACCAGTATTTTTCATTTCATTGTAATAAATTGAACATTACCAATAAATTTTTTAGTTATTTTTGGAGTTTTCGAAAATTTATTGTATTGTAAATAAGTTACATAAATGATACTTGTAAATAAAAATTTATGTTATTCGGTCAGGAAAAACGTCATAACTCACAAAACACGTTTTTATCATCTTTGAGGAAGTAACACTATTTTCAAAATAAAAGATTTATTTAAAAAAATTTATGGATTTTTTTCTACTTTTATTTTTATGTTTTAAAATTTGGCTATTTTATATTTCATTTCCTGAAAAATATGGTAATTTCGAGTTGTGTCACTATTCTTGCCGACAGGCAATAAGTTGATTTCCAACGTAATTTGAAAGTAATAGGAATTTAAGACTAATAATTTATTGAATATTTGATAGCCGACATAGTCGACTTACGTTAATATGTAAGTGAAGATTGGATGGTCGTATTTAAGCACTCGCAAACAGATTAACACACTTACCTCTAACTTTATGTTTTAGGTTACATTTTGGACTGTACCACGTCGATTTCAAAGATCCTAACAGAACAAGAGTACCAAAAAAATCTGCAGATTTTTTTAAGAAATTAACAAAATCGAGAAAAGTGGAATGTAAAAAAACCAAGAAGGAAATGGCCAGGTCCAGTACAATGGGACCAGGAAGGTTAACCTTTTTGGAAAAGATATTAAAAGAGATCATGCGACAAAATTCTATCCTTATCAAATAACTCAAAAAGAATGTAAAATAATAAAAAATGAGATCTACTTTGCTTTATTTCTATCTTATATAGAATAATCACTTGTGTATAGGTACATTTTTAAATTAATGTCCCATTTTACTATAACAAATATCAAATGTTTTGAGACATATTTGTTATTAAAATAGTTTCATCAGTGACTTTTATTTTAAAAAGTTACTCTAGAGTCTATAAATTAACTTCTGGGTTAATTTTCTATTTACTTATATAATTTTTACAAACAACAGATGATAAAAAAAATGTAAAATAAATAAAATAGTAGGTAACACATGTTTATAATAAAATAAATCAAATAATCCTCACTCATAGTCACAATATATGTGCGGCCGTTTCTCTTTTGACAACAACTACTTCTTTGGCTAATACCTCACCAGGTATTGAATTACGTCAAAAGAAAATAGCAGAGATAGAAAATATTTTCAACACTCTACCTTTGATTTTGCACACTAAGGAGAAAGTCATTATTGGACCCGTTTCGTCCTTATTAGGACTCTTCATCAAGAAATAGAAATTCTCGACTTTAGTCTCTAATGGAGTCTGATGGCAATACCAAATTCAATCAAACAAAATTACGGCGGGTTGAGCATGTGCAGATAGTCAACGAGCGAAAATGTTATCGCCATCTATAGTTAGTATGCAAAATCAAAGGTCGCTGTAGTACCTAGTTCAGAGACTAGGTGCATTAAAAGCCAGACGAGCTTTTTTTAAAAAGAAAATAATTCCAAACTCAAATGTGATCGAGATGTAAAATACATCAAATAATTCTCAAAGCCATAGTCACAATATATGTGCAGCCGTTTCTCTTTACAACGACCTTTCATATATTCCGACGATCTATCTCCCAAACGTTATCACGTCACGACGCTTAACATACCGCCGCCCTACTTCCCTACCTTTCTACGTCCCAACGTCATATTTTCTAACCGATGCTTTACGTCCCAATGCCCTATATCCCATTCTACGCTCTACGTCCCTACCTTTCCACGTCAAGACGCTCTCTTACACGACGCTCTGCGCCCCGACGCCCTCTCTACGTCGCGACGTTCTACATTACGACGCTCAGCATCCCGGTGCAATACGTCCTAGTGCTCTACGGCTCGATGCCCCTTCAATATTTCCAAATCAGCAACACTTTCTCGTATCAACAATAGAAAAATGTCAGAAATAGATAGTGAATCAATAATTTCAAAAAGATTTATTATTTTGCATAATTCGTTATTATAGAAATTAATTGTTCTTTAACGTCATATTTGGGCCGCTAGATGGACACGTCCCAGTATGCATGTGCCGTTTTAATATACCAGCCTAAAACTATAAGAATTTGGTCTATCGAAGTGCCGATACACCCTTGCTAATATAATTTGACCGCTCTGCTGATTGGGGTAAATGACACTTGGACGGCTAGACTCACATCTTACACAAATATGCTTGGGTTGGACTATCTTAAATAATTATCTCCTAATCTTCGCACTATAGGTAGATCTGAACATGAGGGGCAGTTCGCTGGTATTGATCCGGCTCTATTCTAGTAGGACTACACTACATAAACCCCCCTAGGTCAGATTGAAACATAATGAATATTATTACGACTGTATCTCAGTAAGCGCACCTATATAAAACAGAAACGACGAAACAAATAATTATTAAAGTTAATATAATTTCGAAGACGTCTGCTACATATCCATAAAAATTCTTCAACAGTATACATTTAATGGCAAATGCCTGTTGCCTGTTTATTTGGGCGGGATATTTGCGTTCCTTTAACCCACTTGTCGCTTTTTATCACAGATATTTTGACAAACTCTCATTGATAGCTACCATCAACAATGATCATTGATAAAGTCACCACTCTAAACGCGCGATCGGAAACTAAGGTTCGACACAAATAAGTTCAGTGAGGACCGTAACAAAAAATACACCTTACTGTATATTGTACTATATAATGGCAATATGATTCGTTACAACCCCCCCCCCCCCTAATTCAATAAAATGAGTTTGTAATTTTCTCATACAGGCGAAGCAGACACTCAGAGATGACCACAAATTAAATTAAACCTACCCGAAGGCAAAGTAGGCATACCCTAACGTCACGAGACGCTCGGAAGACCCTTAGCATTTCACTTGCTCTCACAAAATCCGACAGAATATTCCTTACTCCCGCTCAATGAAGTTTGCCCTGTAACGACCCCTGCAGACTTAGCACAAAACAGTGACTCGGGACAGGTTCGGCCCATTCAACGCGAGGCGCGCAAGAAGACTGGTGTAAAAAAATAAATAAAATACCGTATGAAAGAAAAAACTTACCACAATCTTGGTTAGCCTAGGTGTGGGCCCACGCCCTAAAACAACTTAAGGCAATTAACAAACTAAATGCCCTCAACAATACAATAGGGCCAAAGAGACAAAAAAACAGTGGATATAGGTCCATGTCTTAATATGACTAAGTGTTCTCAACTACAACACTGCAAAAAAAATTGGAATTGAGAGGAACATACTAGCCATGTCCAGTGTCAATTGATAATGTCGAAAGCAGAAAGCAGGAAGCAGAAAGCAGAAAGCAGAAAGCAGAAAGCAGAAAGAGAAAGCAGAAAGCAGAAAGCAGAAAGCAGAAAGCAGAAAGCAGAAAGCAGAAAGCAGAAAGCAGAAAGCAGAAAGCAGAAAGCAGAAAGCAGAAAGCAGAAAGCAGAAAGCAGAAAGCAGAAAGCAGAAAGCAGAAAGCAGAAAGCAGAAAGCAGAAAGCAGAAAGCAGAAAGCAGAAAGCAGAAAGCAGAAAGCAGAAAGCAGAAAGCAGAAAGCAGAAAGCAGAAAGCAGAAAGCAGAAAGCAGAAAGCAGAAAGCAGAAAGCAGAAAGCAGAAAGCAGAAAGCAGAAAGCAGAAAGCAGAAAGCAGAAAGCAGAAAGCAGAAAGCAGAAAGCAGAAAGCAGAAAGCAGAAAGCAGAAAGCAGAAAGCAGAAAGCAGAAAGCAGAAAGCAGAAAGCAGAAAGCAGAAAGCAGAAAGCAGAAAGCAGAAAGCAGAAAGCAGAAAGCAGAAAGCAGAAAGCAGAAAGCAGAAAGCAGAAAGCAGAAAGCAGAAAGCAGAAAGCAGAAAGCAGAAAGCAGAAAGCAGAAAGCAGAAAGCAGAAAGCAGAAAGCAGAAAGCAGAAAGCAGAAAGCAGAAAGCAGAAAGCAGAAAGCAGAAAGCAGAAAGCAGAAAGCAGAAAGCAGAAAGCAGAAAGCAGAAAGCAGAAAGCAGAAAGCAGAAAGCAGAAAGCAGAAAGCAGAAAGCAGAAAGCAGAAAGCAGAAAGCAGAAAGCAGAAAGCAGAAAGCAGAAAGCAGAAAGCAGAAAGCAGAAAGCAGAAAGCAGAAAGCAGAAAGCAGAAAGCAGAAAGCAGAAAGCAGAAAGCAGAAAGCAGAAAGCAGAAAGCAGAAAGCAGAAAGCAGAAAGCAGAAAGCAGAAAGCAGAAAGCAGAAAGCAGAAAGCAGAAAGCAGAAAGCAGAAAGCAGAAAGCAGAAAGCAGAAAGCAGAAAGCAGAAAGCAGAAAGCAGAAAGCAGAAAGCAGAAAGCAGAAAGCAGAAAGCAGAAAGCAGAAAGCAGAAAGCAGAAAGCAGAAAGCAGAAAGCAGAAAGCAGAAAGCAGAAAGCAGAAAGCAGACATTAAAAAGCAGAAAGAAGAAAGCAAAAAGCAGAAAGCAAAAAAGCAGAAAGCAAGCAGAAAGCAAGCAGAAATCAAGCAAAACGCGGAAAGCAGAAAGAAGAAAGCAGAGGACAGAAAGCAGAGAGAAGAAAGTATAAATCGAAAAGGCCCCACTAATTTTTATAGCAATCTATCGAATAACACTGAGGCTTTTCTTGGATCAAATACGAACAGGTGTTGAAGTAAAAAATCTGTTTGCAGGTGTAACTTGAAGAAATTTTTAAAAACTACTTACTTAACTATCCAAATACAAATCTTTTACTATATAATACCAAATCTGTTGGTAAAAGATTACCCAAACAAAGTAAAACTAAAAATATTACACTCCAACTCGTCCTTTAATTCACCTGTCGTTTTCTATCTCAGAGTTTTTGACAAATCCCATTGGCAGTTCCCACAAACAATGACTATTGACAAGGTCAACATACCAAACCAAAGTTTAAAAACTGAGGCTTGACAAATACAAAAAAATAGGTTTCGTGGAGATCACAATACAAAGTACGACAATATGACCCGTTGCACACGATGCAGGAACGCCATCCGGTAATGACCGAAATAATTACCTCCATTGTCGTCTAACAAGATGTAACAGAATAACTGCATAACATAAAACTTGTAACAAACTGGCGCTATGAAGAGCTGCTTTTAGAAAAATTTCATATGGTTATACAGTTACATTTTTACTGAATTACTTGCTGCTTATGGACGCAGGATTTTTGTAATTTAACAAATTTATCATACCCAAAAGTCTACTAATAAATAGCACTTTAGCTATCATCACTGTTTTACATTAGAACAGGATTATATTTATATAACTTTTGATCAGATTGTTATAGCATCTAAATAGATACATTCTATAGGGAAATTTTTACAAAAAAACTTATTTTATTACGCAACTGATTTGCTATCGCTTCTCATACAACAAAGATACAGTTTATCTTGCATAAAATTTCATGTTTCTCGACAAAGCATTTCACCACAACACGTGTATTCAAATGTAGAAAACGCATGTCATTTATCACAAAGGTTCGCAGATAGTTGCGGTCAAGGTGCACGATTCTCACCAAAACTCCCGCAAAGTATACCTCCATAGTAATTTCGGTCTGAACCCCTGGAGGGTCCTCGTGGATGATGCCAAATAACTTATTTGATGTGTCTCGACGGATTTCCACCTTTATGGCACTTCCCTAAAATTTATCGCTGCTTAACGTAAACGAGATTGCGTTATTTCGGCCGCAGAGTGGGGTCTCTGCATATATTCTGGTTTTTTTCTTGAAATATGCCTTATGGTATTTCATGACAAACGGTCGTATTGCATATTATTACATTTTTGCAGGTGAACGTGATTGTACTTTTGAAAGCGGTAAAAAATAAAAATATGAACCTAAATAAATTGCTCAGAAATGCAAATCTAAATTGAGGAGCTTTGGGGCAAAACCGAATAAATCCACTATAAACGATTTTTGGGAAAACACGATTTTCCAAATAGACAAAAAGTACTGGTTTTTCGTTTGTTTGGTGAAAACAATAATATTGGAGGCATCATAAATAATACACCCTCTGCAATTATAATTTTGAAAAATAATTTTTGTTAAAAATATGACAAAAAAAATGATTTATTCAGTTTTACCCAAATCAAAATTCAAAACTACCCGCACTAATATAAGAGGAAAAACAAATGAAAATAAAGAAATATCTCTTACAAACTGCTTTTAAACTACAGCGAATGCTGATGTGTTGTTTACACCACTTTACTAGTGGATTTATTCGGTTTTGCACAAACACATCAATTTCGACAATTAATTTTACAAATATTTATTCGGTTTTGCTCGGACAGGTAGTCTATAAAGATGTAATTTAACAAAGTAAGTTGAAATCTGTCGCTAACTTAATTTTCATAAAAAGTGGATTTATTCGGTTTTGCTCCAATGCTCCTCAATTGTTAATAACGTCAAAGTTTCGTTAATAATGTTATCAACCATTGTGGATAATTATTAACGTGATTCGCTACTAAAGTCAATTAAAATTACGTCAAGAAAATAGTAAATATTAACAAGTTAAAGAGACTGTGACCGGTGATTAACGTTAATATCCAATACAAATTGTTAAAGGTATGGCTAATATATAAAATTTGTGTACAATATTATTTACTTAAGACGCCCCGACACCACGTGTACAATTCAAATGCCGGTTTTGCTGGTTACCTCTTGTCTAGCATCCGTCTCCCTTCCTCGAAGAAATCGCCTGTGAGAAAGGATACACTGGAAAAGTTGTTTGTGATACGCTAACATAATATTCCTTGGCTGCTGCTGCTGTTATTTTATACAAATTAATTTTTGTAGATTAGCAGGATCATCTATATTATTTGAAAATTTTGTTTATTTCCGAGTACAGAATAAATAACTGCGTTATTAGTGTGATAATTTAAATAAAATAAATGATTTATTATATAAAAATTAATTAATTCTTTAAAGGTTTTATGTTTCGTTCTTAAACTTTGTTTTATTTGAGTTGACAAGTAGGTAATTATCATTTTTTTGATTTCAGATAACAATTTTTTTGCAAACAAATATTTTTGTGTATAAAAAATATAAAATTGTAAATTTCGAATTGAACATAAGATTTATATTATTTACATTACCTTCTTAGGCAGGGACGGTTACGTGACTAATTTAGATAAGTGTACTGTATTATATTTTAAATTAAAAGGCAATACTGGTATTTTTTTGTCGAGTAAAACTCAAACAATTTTCATGAAATATTTTTATTGTATTAAATAATTCTTAATTTGTTTAACTCAAACTCTAAGTCTTTTTTTCTTTGTTATCTATTGCTTTAAGGATATATTCGGGTTCCCTAATTGACATACCTCTGGATAAATCTTGAATCCACAATTTCGGGAAGAAGGCAGTGAAAATAAAAATTTTTAAGGTGAGGCAACATAGTGTTTACCCAAAAATCGTTGTCTCTAGTAATTGTTTCCAGCTTAATGTCATTTTTAGTCCAGATACAAAGAATACAATATTCTTTTTTTGCTACATTTAATTGACCTTGATTCTGATAATACCAGTTGTGTCCTGTATTTATTGACACTTCATTATTTTTGTTTATTTTTAATATTTAAATTTTTTTCTGCCTAATTCCATCTATTATTGTAGAGTCTCTGGCAGAGTAAGGGCACTTAATTTCGATTAGTCCTTTTTCTCCCAGAAGACCAACAGGTGTTGCAGCCAACCAGGGGTATTCACCGCTAATAAATAATCCACTTGACTTGATATTCAATTTATGCTTTTTTATCAAAATATTTTTTACAGTAGACTCATTGACTTTACCCCATTCTACTGCATTACTCCTGATAAATGGTTGTGTAAGGAGCTTATGAACTAAATTTGCCGAAATTTGCACAAGTCATTGGATTTCGCTTACAAACCTCTCCAAAATGTGAAGCTGTTAAAAGGTGTTTTCGAATTTCGACCCATTCAAAATTGTTGGCCTGCTCTTTGGTTCTTGCTTCAATGGATTGAATTTCCTCTTGTTTTTCGAAGCGAAGATAGAAAACATGCTTTAGCTTCTTTAAAATCTGCTGAGGACATATCTGGTTTTTCACACTTTGGGCCGTAATTTTTGTCCTCAAAATTTAATCTTTTTAATTTTTTTTACCTTATTTCTTTTAATTTTCTCATATGCTCTCTGTCTTTTCAATGAAGGGCTTGCCTTATTTTTATACTTATATGTATTATAAAAAGTAGATTTTTTGGTATTATACCTAAGAAGAGCAGCAAAACATCTACGTTTGTATTGTCTTCTCAAAGAATAATTTATTCTTTTACCTCCTATAAATTTACAAACAATGCTGTTGAATTGTTCAGCAACATTACTGTCTGTATCGTACACAAGACTACTGCTATGGGTTGCCAGAAATCTGATCATATTCATTAATTTATCTAAAGGACTGCACTTTAAATCCGGAATTATATTTTCTTCATCTAGAGTTTCCTTAGTGCAAAAATACTTCAATTTTGCGCAGCCATCATGCTGTCCAAATACATGGTGCACTACATTTAAAATGTCACATTTTAGATTAGAAGATTTTTTATTATGGTCTATACATTCTTCATTTTTTCTATATTATACTGCTTTCATTATCGCTGTTCGTAATTTTAATATTTTTGATTTTATTTTATTTCTCAGATTCTTTGGTCCACATACACTTTTGCATAAGTCTGCAATTTTATTACAAAAGTTCCTCATTAGATGATTTCGGCATTCGATTTTTTGAACTGTTTTGTTGTATGGTTTAGCATCTAAAATTTGTTTGTAGCAGTTACTATCCCCATCAGCAATAAATTTTGTGTACCTGAGACCCAATAGACTTTTACTATTTTTGAAACCTTCAACGATAATTGCAGCTTCCATTGCAGTTCGGAATCTCCTTATCGCTGTTGCGATATCGAGAACAAGTTATACAGTATTTATTACGAACCCCCAGATGTAAAACTTTTCCTGTATTTTTACCTATAATAACGGCAGAATCTGACAATGCATTATAATTTCGTTTATAAGAACGTTTACTCCAGGTTCCATCGCAAATAACTGTAATGTCTGGAACACCATCAAGACCAATAGTTCCTTGTTCTTTCGCAATGTCAGCTTCTTCATTAGCTGCTTCTTTCATATTATTAAACGCTAATTGCTTTATATCTTCAAAGAGTTTATTTTGCTTATCAGAAAAAGTACTTTGACTCATGCAGGGAATATCTAAATTTAGACATAATTCTTGCAAATTTATTAAATCCATTTCCAATACTCGTTATTCCATTCACAGCTCGAATATTTATGTCCATGTCACAGTTAATATCGGATGTCGATACTGTCCCAACGTATTTACACATAGTACATCTTAAGGTTAAAATTGAACAAAATCCCATTTTCAATTCTTTAACAATTTTCAAATTTTTTTAAATTGCAACCGTATACTCCACTGAAATGATATGATACAACTTGTAACTGTTTAAAAAAATGGGTGATATTAACTATCCTATTTCCTTCAATGCTTCTATCTAGAAATATACCCGGTGATTCCAAATTATATTTTGACACAGTTTCAACAGGTATTTCTGAAATCTCATCGATTTCATCAAAAGTTGCTTGACGATCAATTTTAGAAGATGTTCCTGGAAGCTCATGTTTGGAGCCAGCAGAGATTGTAATATCATAAGCGTATGCTGAAATAGACACAAGAAACAAAACTACCTATCTAGAATAAGTGCAAGAGCGAATAGACAGAACAATAGGAAGTAGCCAGGAACTGGAAATACACCTTACGATTACGTCATAAAAATACAGATCCGGTTTTTCATTTGTTTTAAGTACAAAACAAATTATATTGGTGTTTGATAAAAGATATTAGCTTTAGATGTAGAAAAATAAAAAATAAATAAATTAACTCCATTGATCCAGGCGTTTTGAGACAACACAATTTTTTAATTAATTAAACGAAAAAAATACATCCGCATATATTTAAAAACTTCAATTTCATCCTTTTAATATAAAAACTGTTTTTTCCGTGTATCTCAGGTATTCTCGCTTTCTAAAGATAGTACGGATATATTCCGCAACGAAATTAGCGGGGCGCCATATTACGGACGTAAATAGTTTTTGGACGGTGGAAGGTTTAATTTTGTAAATAAAAATATGCGGTTTTTATCATTGTATTTGTAGTTTTTATAAGAAGAGAGGACTAGTTTTAGTTTTTTAAATTTTATTTTTATTAAAAAAAATTACATCCTATTTGCAAAATAAAAAAAAAATATAAAAATGTGCCACTAGTCCTCTCTTAAGAATTAGATCTAGAATAATTCGGTGAAAACAGCATCCTTCTAAGTTTGAAAATAAAGAAGTTGCCGTCCAAAAACTTTTTCAATTATGAATAAAATTGGTGTCGGGGCCTCTTAAGGATATATTTACATATAAGAAATTATTGAAATTTTCTATTAGAGATAATTATTTTTATTTTAGGATTTATTTAAAAGTGTAATAATTTTTTTAATGTATTTTAATAATGTTTTTTTTTGTATTTTACTCGACGTGACATGCCCCCCCCCACCGGTTAAAGCCACAGTCGTGCTTTGCCTTAAACCTAACACCGAGAAAGAAATTTTGCTGTTTATTTACGGACCCGAGCAGAAAAATATAGGTCCCTCATAAAAATAAGTTGGAATCCCATCTGGACCATGGAAAAATTTCGATGGTAGACTGTTAATTCTTTCCATAATATCGATCACATTAATTTGATAGTTTGATATATTCACAGTATTCTTAAAATTATTTAATGGTAAATTTTGTACATTATCGGTAGAAAAAACTGATGAAAAAAACTTGACAAATTCATTCACAATGCTGACAATATTATCGAAGCTCTCAGAATTATTACAGGTCATGGTTTTTAGAAGATCGTGGGCCTTTCTTTTGTTATTTATGTAGCTCCAAAAATATTTAGGATTAGTGTTAATATTATTTTCCATCTTTCTGTTATATTCTTTGAAACAAACTTCAGATAGTTCCTTGCACCGCCTACGTAAATCACTAAATAGAATGTAATCGTCTAATCGTGGTGTTGATTGAATAGCTTGTATTTCTTATTAGCTATTTTTCACCTTAAGAACTTAATAAAATATGATTAACTTTAAACAAATTGTGTGAAACGGCCATGTGTCATATTTTCTAAACTAGAGCTAATACAGATATTTAGATTAGATTACAGATTTGAAGTCTTTAATAAAAATTAAGCTAGTGTCATGTAATATAACTCAATCATCAGAAATGGTGTTGTGCAGTGTTATTTTTCTGGACCTAGCATCGTCTATTCTATTAGGATATTCTGTGATGACTCCACTATAAATTATATAGTTTTTGTTTTATGTTTTAATACAGGCTGTTATATTTAAAATTTGTGACATAAGACTATTTTTCTGTTTTAGTAAACCAAGTGGCTAATGATGACTTTTAAATTATTGTTGTATTTCAATTATCTGTTTTAACAGTTTTTGGGGAAATCTGTTGTTTTAATAGGTTGAAATAATGAAGCAAAAATGCAAAAAGTCAACAGAAAGGACTAATGTCCAGCCATCAGTGTACAAACACCCAGTTTTTGCCAACCCTGTCTAGCTAGATATTTTTTCGTTTTTAACAGTTTAATATTGATAAATGAGGTTTAACTCGAAACCACAGAATTTTATATATGTAAAATAACGGTACAGAGTACATACCTATTAATATGTGTTTGTTCATATTTTTTAATGCGACACTGCGAAAGTAAAAATTGATGTAAAATATGGGAAATAGTAATTTACAAGATTACATAAAATGACACTACAAAACAAAACGTGGAAAAATGCGAATTTACAACAAGATTTAGTTTTTAAATTCTTTAAGAGGAAAACATATCTATATTCGTCTGTTTTATATATTAGCCGGACAATTGTAATATAAAAACTATAAATTTGTAAAGGGTTTGCCTAGTCCAAATTAATTTTAAGTTACATAATTTAGGATAAATTTCATATACCTAGTTTCGTTTTTTGCACGTGAAAGCACACCCAGGAGCCAAGCACTCCTCCAGTTCAAAGACCCAATTTAGCCTCAATTACGGTTATCCTTGAAGCTAACCCTAAGAAACAGAAACCAACCGGATCTCATTAATGACCTGCTACCAATGGCCAGTTTTTCCAATAGACAACTCTCGAGCCCATTAGAATGAAATATTTTTTTTAAATACAGAAAACTAAAACGAAGGATTGGGTATGAGTCAAAACTACCTAATCAAAACCTTCTTATGCTTAAAACCCATACGTTCTGAAGATAACAAACTATTATAAGAAGAAATACAGAACAAGCACGAGTCAGCAATACAGTAAATACTGGCCGTTAGCTGCAAACCCTATCAGACAAGGCGAGTTCCTATTTTCGAAACTACAAATGATTGGTCGGTGCAGCTGATGTCCTTGATGAATCTTCGCAAATATCCTGAAAAATAAATCCACTTATAAGTCTACAACCACAATTGAGAAAACGCCAATAAAACCAAGGCCCTCAAGAAATTCATTGAATTACTGAACGATACACAGCAGCCTTCAACTAAGCCGCTGCTGCAATCAGACCATCCAAGTTTCGAGTCTCCAGGTTGCTAAAGTGAAATCGCAAGCAGCAGAAAAGGCTGAACCAGGGACTGGATGAGAAAAAAGAGGCTGTGTGTTCGGAGTGTTGGACTGTCAGTGATACGGGACTATTTCGTGTGTGCGAAAGTAAAAGACAAGAAAGATGTTTCTTCTAAAGGTATAATATTATACACATTTATGTTTGTTTAATTGTTTTTCTCCTATGAATTTAAATTTTTTACCGTCATTAATGTTTGTACTTTTTTTTTTCTCTGAATTTAGATGTTATATTAAAATTTCTTTCTCGGTGTTAGGTTTAAGGCAAAGCACGACTGTGGCTTTAACCGGTGGGGGGGGGACATGTCACGTTGAGTAAAATATAAAAAAAAACCATTATTAAAATACATTAAAAAAATTATTACACTTTTAAATAAATCCTAAAATAAAAATAATTATCTCAGAAAATTTCAATAATTTCTTATATGTAAATATATCCTTAAGTAAATAATACGTCAAACTGGCATATGTTGATGATCGTCCATTGTTTTGATTATTTGATTGGTTGTAATTTACATTTTAATGCATTGTTATTATATTTAGACTTTTGTTCTTTCATTTATTGTATGATATTTTATTCAAACCGATATAGGGACAAGATATTTCGAAGTTACTTTTCTCAGTGTAAGAATAAGCGGCAAAAATGTCAACTGTCAATAAAAATCTAACTACTCCGATATCAAAGGAACCGACACGAGCTGTCGCTACTGTAAAATTGCTTACACTGGAATTATATTTCAGTGTTTTCAGTGGTGTCACATAGCCCTGTATAATACGCCAACTACCAATTGAGGTACTATTAAACCTCACGTCACTGCTCATCTTCATACGAGGAGATACCGGATCAGTTATTCAAAGGCAGGTACAAAATCCAATTAGTGCCTACATACGGTTATACCAGCAAATAAGAGAATAAGATTCTAGGAATGTGTACTAATAAAGCCATGACCACATGCAAATTTAAAAGAAATTTTTAAACACCAGCCCGATAATTCTGGAAACATAAATCTCCGATACAATCTAAAACAGTGGTCGCCAACCTCTCAATGTGTTGAGCTACTTTGTTCATTTTAGAATAAACAGCGAGCTAACCACACGGAAGCCACGTGACGCAACGTAAATAAAATATTCCACAGTTAATTTATCATTATATGTATTTATTTTACTATTTAACTGGTAATACATAATACATAGGTACTAATAATAAACTAATAACAAAATAACTAATAATACTAGTACGCACTTGTTCATAGCTACATTCCTACCTACCAAACGAAGGTGTTTGAAAAATAAACACAAACTTTTATCCAGCCACAATGGCATGTCACGTAAGATTTAAAAATAGTTAATAATAACAACAAAAAAGTAACGCACTATCATAAACATAAAGATTGAAAAATAAAGAAGCACGTTCAATGAGAAGGCTGACACTCAGACTCATCGATAATTTTTTTAATGTTTGCAGTATAATTTGATACAGCCATTCGAATACAATTATCCAAATGTTCATCTGTAAGTCGATTGCGATATTTGTTCTTAATAAACTTCATATTGGAAAAAGAAGATTCACACAAATAGGTTGAACTGAATAATGCTTTCACTTTCAAGGCAAAACGGCATAGAACTGAATATTTGTATTTACTTACAATAGGCCAGATACATTTGGTACTTCAGACTAACGATTTTAAGGCTAAATCATTTTGGAACTCAATTACTTCCATTTCTGTTGCAGCAACGTCTTCGCCAAAGATCTGCATAACACAAGTTGCAAACTGTTGGATATCAATTTCCATAAAGGGTGAAACAACAAACTGCGCTACTAAGGCCATTTCGTTGAAATCCTTAAAACAATTTTTGAAGTTATTCTTCAGGGTAGAAACTATTTCTACATGATATTTGCTATCATAGGGTTCTAATGGATTTTGAGATATTTTTTCTGAAAGAATAGGAAAATGCCTGGCATCGCTGTTAATTAGGTTTTGTTCCCAAAACTCCAGCTTTTTGATAAATGCTTTTATATCAGAAATCATTTCCGCTAGTTCTTTGTCTCTTCCCTGAAGCTGCAAATTAAGTTCGTTTAATTTCTCTGTAATGTCCACGAGAAAACCAAAATCTCTAAGCCAGATTGAATTTTATAGTTCCGGAATCGGTTCATCGCCTTTTTTGAAAAATTGAACTATGCCAGATAGGACATCATTAAAACGTTTCAGCACTTGTCCTCTACTTGACCATCGGACTTCAGAGTGAAGGAGTAGGTCCCCGTATTGACAGTTAACTTCATCGGCCAAGGTTTTGAATAATCTTCTCTGTAACGCTTGAGCTCTAATCTTGTTCGCAATTTTTACCACCAGTTTCATAACGTTGTTTAGTTTCAGGAAATTTCCACATAATGCTTGCTGATGGATAATGCAGTGGTAACAGAGAAATTGCGGAAAAGTCTCACCTTTACGACATAACGCCACCAGACCCTTATCACAACTCACCATAGCTGGAGCGCCATCGGTTGTCAAGCCTACCATTTTTGATATTGGAATTTTCTCGGAAGAAATAATATTTTTTAAATGAGAAAACAACTCCTGTCCAGTAGTGTGTCCTTTCAGTGGAATAAACTTCAAAAGATCTTCTTTAATCGTAAAATCACTAAAAACCATCCTGACGAACACGACTATCTGGGCAGTATCAACGACATCTGTTGATTCATCCAGTTGAAGTGAAAAATAAACACAGTTATCTAAGTCAGTTCTTAACTGTAAAAAAATATCATTGCTCATTACTTCTACACGTCTCATCACTGTATTAGCAGAAAGTTGCATAGATTTTATAGCTGAAACTATCTCGCCTTTATTTCTAAAGTTGGCAAATAACGAATCAGCAGCTTCTAAAAACGCCTGTTTTATCATTTCCATGTCTTCATAAGGTTTCTTTTTTTGTGCAATTATCTGGGACACACGGTACGATGCTTCAGTTGCAGCCTGTTCTTAAAAATATTGATTGTTGTCCAAATAACTGCTTTTTTAACTGTTTCAGTTTCTCCTTTCTGACGGCAGAATGTAGTGGGAATGATTTTTCAAAATTACAATGTACAGTTTTATGATGTCTCTCAATATTTCCTTTTTTAGCAACGGAGACCGAAGTATTACATAACAAACACACATTTTTATCTTTAACTTCTGTAAAAAAGTATTGTTCTTCCCATTCCGAATGAAAGTGGTATGTCTTTACCTTCTTACAACTGCTTGCCATAATATTATTTTTGTTGTTCTCTATTAACCCAACCGCTGGACGTTGGTTACGCGTTCAGTTTTAAATTAAGCGCAATGTCGCCGTGTCGTGCGTATTTACCGCGTTCAAAGCAATCCTGATCGTTCTCGAACACTAACGCGCTGGTTCGGCTGGTCGGTTCTAGCCGATTCTACCTTGATGGCGTCAGCGGCAGATCGCTAACCGTAACGTTGCCGCTGTTTATGTTTAATATTATGACAATTAGATTTTTTTGTGGAATTTTCGAAAGCTTCTCTGATTTTTGCACTTTGTATTTTTTAAATTAAAATCGTTGTAAGAGCTACCAGAATTGCCTCCGCGAGCTACCGGTAGCTCGCGATCGACAGGTTGACGACCACTGATCTAAAAGAATATGCAACAGAGAAATCAATTCCTGAATTCCACATAAAATTACCTTTCAATAATGTGTAATACTTGGTACCGATGGTAACCTGGAATAATTCCGTAAAATTAGATAGAAAATAGCGGTCAATAAAGACGAAATTTCAATTCGACATAAAAGATTGAAAAATCATTAGAACTTCGTGAAATGTAGTTACTTAGCCTAAGCATCTAAAGCTATTTATTACATTATGAAGAAAATGCACTTCTCGTATTAAAACGTTGATTTTATTAATGGATGAAAATATTTACAGCGTGAGATTTATAGATTTTACGGCACGAAAATATAAACATAAAAGCATAAATTTTCATGCCAAGAAGCAATCTGTTGCAAGAGCCGTCTTGGGTCAAATTTTGCGCCACATCATCCCTTATAAGGAATATATGGCTCTTTATACTGTTACATCAGGCTTTGATGTATGCATGAAAATTTAAAACAGCTACTTTTTATTTTATTGACGAGAAGCGTACTTTTCTGCAGTGTGAAACGTGGGATACCAACAGAAATGGTTTATATTGTTCCTTTTCTTTTACGAAAAACATTTTCCTTTAGTATTGTGGTAACATTTTGGGTATTCAATATTTTATTATATGTGATTGAAAGACAGACTGGAACGAAGCGTATTACCACGTAACAGACATAAACATATGACAAACAAGAGTGGCCATCATGAAGGTAGTAGGGGAGGAATCGCTACTCGAATACTGCGCCATATTGTTACCATGATAATGTCATTTGTGATAATTACTCATAACTTTTATGGTATGTGTTTTATTTTTTGGTATTTATTGTGTTCGTTTCGTTTTTATATAGTATTAGTCAGTGGCGGCTTGTGGTAAAAATTTTAGGGTGTTGTGAAATTTTTGCAAAAAAAAGCATACCTTTCAGGATAATTGTCTTCTTAGTCAAAGTTCCATCGATTTTATCGTGCTTGCTGAATGATGGATTGCTAGAACGATTGTCACATAAAAAACAAAAATCACAAAGCACTATTTTACTGTGCTCTATTTTCTTCAAGCAAAATATAAAATGTTTAAAAAAATGACGTGAACAATTTAAACAGAAAATGCGATTTTAAAGTCTATTTTTTGGTATCCAGTCAATTCGTCGCGCGACAATTTATCGCGCGACCTTTCAGAGCCGACAATTCATCGCCACGACTTTTCATCGCTACGACAGTTTATCGCTACGACAGTTTATCACTACGACAATGCATCGCCACAAAAATATCGTATTGTATCTATGATTTATACAGTATGTCTGAAAAACAAACAATTTTTTTTGTGCTATAATGAATTTTTCTTATGAGTACCAAATAAAATTATTTTTTCGAAAAAATTACAAAATATCTTACTCTAAATTACACAAAATTATGATTTACTTTTTTTCTGCTAATCAAGTAGTTTTTACCAAGAAAAATATAATAAATATCAATAATGTATTATTGATAAGCCAATTTAAAGTGTATAAGCGTCAGTCGCAGGTTCTCAACAGTCCTTTACCTACTATTTAAAAAGGATTATCTTCATTAGCCAATTCGGGTAAGTTACCACATTAGTAAATAATAATAGAGAATTATAATTATCCTTTATTAATCCTTTCAAGGAGAAATTCATAGTGCAATCAATATTTAATTCTAAAAAGGATTATCTTCAATAGCTTGTTTGTGTAAGTTAGTATTTTAGATGCCCTGTTTATAATATATGTATATAAGGTTTAAATAAGAAATACCAACGAACTCTGATCATTCTTATTTTGTCTTTGTACGAGTTTACATCATTGTAAAATTTGAAAATGCCGTTACAATTTGTTGACAGAGAAAGAGGTCACAAAATGCTTTTATACAATGGCCATACACATTCTAGAGAAAAAATTTCTGGAGAAAAAGGTATTTGGAAATGTTCTCTATATCATAAATGGAGATGTACCGGTCGCATTTATACCATAGGCGATGAAATTGTGAAGAGTACCGAACATAATCATGTGTCAGATAGTGCTGATGCCGAAGTAAGAAGAGCTGTTAAAAAAATGAAAGTTTTAGCTGAACAAAGTGGTTCCACTACTCAACAAATCATTGCAAAGATTTCCGAGGTTTTATCATCATCGGCTGCAGCCAGATTACCACAAGTGAGTGCAATGAAAAGAACTATTCAACGAAAAAAGGAAAAGACAGAAGGAATTCCTGCGATTCCAAATTCTCTGCTTTAATTAGTTATTCCACAGGGATATTCACTGACAAGCAGTGGTCAGTTATTTTTAATGTACGACAGCGGCCCATCAGAAGATCGATTAGTGTTTACAACAGCAAGAAATCTTGACTACATGTTGGAGTGTGAACACTGGTACGGAGATGGAACTTTTTCAACAGCCCCTAATATGTTTTCCCAAATATATACAATCCATCGCGTCAAATATTCAAATACCATTCCACCAGTATATGCAATTCTGCCGAATAAAAGAGAAGAAATCTATAGACGTTTATATGCAGCATTAAAAAATTTGAAACCTGAACTTTGCCCTACATCTTTTTTAATGGATTTCGAAAAAGCAGCGATGAATGCGGTACGAAGTGAATTCCCTAATACTTAAATTCGTGGATGCTTTTTTCATTTTTATCAGTGTATATGGAGACAAATCCAGAATACCGGATTTCAGAGGCGATATGTGGATGAAGAAGTGTTTTCATCAAATTTGCGACTTCTGGCTGCACTTGCTTATGTCCCTGAAGACGATGTAGAGAGTGCTTTTGATTTATTATTGGAAAGTGAATTCTATGCAGAAAACGAGGACTTAGCAGATTTAATAAACTATTTTGAAGACACGTGGATTGGTAGATTATACAGAAGAGGAAGAAGACGGTTACCAAAATTTCCTGTATCTTCTTGGAATTGTTACAATGCAGCCAGAGAGGCAATTGCTAGAACCAATAATGCAGTTGAAGGATGGCATAACAGTTTCAGTTCAATTGTTTCCATTGCACATCCCAACATTTGGAGGCTAATTAAGGCTTTACAAAAGGAGGAAAGCCTTAACAAATTGAAAATAGAGCAAATTGTGGCAGGTAATGAAATTACTCAAAAAAAAATTTACAAAGATTCTGCACGTCGTTTAAAACTACTTACAGAATCCTACGACGCTCGTAATACCATGGAATATCTTCGAGGAATTGTGCATAATTTTCGAATGCAAGTCTAAATTATTTAATATTATTATATTAATTCAATTTAAAATGTAATAACTAGCAACTACAATTTTTTATATTATATTTTTTTTCAATATACTTACTTGTTTTTTATTACCTATACTAAAAAATATATAAAATAAAATTTTGATTATAATAAAAAAAATAAAATAAACCATAAAATGAATTCTAAAAAATGGCTGGCGACAAATTGTCGTGGCGGTGAATTGTCGTAACGGTGAATCGTCTTACGATGAAATGTCGGCTCTGAATTTTCGCGCGATGAGTTGTCGGGCGATGAATTGACGTAGATCCCTATTTTTTTAAATTTAAGTTCTTTTCGGTTGGCAAATTTTGTAATAACTTTTTCAATAAAATTGTCTATTTCTTAAGTAAACTTTTTTTCAATAGATAGCAAGGAAACAGCTGTTCAACGATCTTCGATTATTGAATTTCTCAGAAACGTTTTGATTCGATATAGTATTGAGAAACATCGTTCGGCCTCCGATGTTGTCATGGGAGTTGTTACCACAATTTCTAATAATTTTCTAGTCTCCTTTAACGGATCTCCTAGACTATTTAACATTAAAAATTTTAGTAGAGGTAGTACGCCATTCAATGTCCTACAATCATTTCTTGAATAAATAACAGACGCTTCAATTCGCAATGGCTCTTTGTCAAGTGTGGGATGAGTGAGTTTATCCTCCAGACATTTACAATACTCTCAAAAGCATTCCGAAAAAAAAAAAGAAGTAGGGCAACTACTAGATGCTTCTTAAAATCAAATCGATCTTTTGCACAATTTAGGATAACGTCACACACCTCAAAAGCAGAAATCCGGTGATCAAGTCTGCTGTTACCTGGACGCTTGCGTTTATTTTCTTTTAGCTCATCGCTTATTATATCTGATGCTTCAGTAATGTGCTATCAATATTATTTTGAACTTGAGTGATACTGCGTTCAAAATTATCGATAGCGCCTTTAACTAGAGTAAGTTAATTTTTTTTGCTGTAGTTGATTAAATAGAATGTCTACGTGGGGCATCACATCATAAAAAAAGTCATCCAAAAATGAAGATCGGATCATTTAATATACGGCGAGTAGAGGCGGCTACACTAAAGAATCTGTTGCTGGTGCATTGTTCTTCTACTTCATGCATACACTCAATGAGAAACGCTCTATTTTTGTACACAACATTAATGGTCCTTATATACAAATTCCAACGGATTGTAGTGCCGTGGGAGATACTGCTCTTCACAATCTTGCTTAAGACTTCTACTCTATGGGATGAACTATTAAAAAAGCCCGGGATATCTTGTAAATTTCCAAATAAAAAAAGGAACTTGCGAATTTGCAGAATCAGCTTTAGACATAATTAAATTTAACTAATGGGCATAACAATGTATATAGTGAGCAAAAGGATACTTTTTTTAATTAATGTTTGAATTCCTGCGTATTGGCTGCTCATCACCGTGGCTCCATCATAACAGTTTGTTCAATGAATTTTGAATTAAAGGATCTATAATAGTTAAAATTGTTTTACTAAGTGTTTTAACATCACATTTTTCAGGAATTAACTAGTGCCAAAAACGTTCAATTGGCTCACCATTGCAAATATATCTAAATATGACTACCAGTTGAGTTTTTTCAGCAACATCCGTTGTTTCGTCCGCCATGATCGCCAAAAATTATTAATTTCCTCAATTATTTGTTCATGACAGACATCGAGCATACACTGTAACAGATCGTTTTGTATTTCTTTAGAGGTGCCTTTAAATACCGAAGAATTTTTTAAGTGGTCACTTAGAGTTGCATCAAATTTAGCCGAGAAATTTATGAGTCCACGAAAAATCTCCAGATTCTCGGAAGAATCGCAGTCATGATGTCCCCAAAGACCCAGTTCAAAAGCTCTACAAAACTTAATGCAATTAATAGTTTTGGATAAAATATACCTATTATTTGACACATTTGACACATGTCTTTTTATATTTAATCAATAAGCAGAATCTAATTGAGCCATAATATTAGTTGTCCCTAGCCACGCAAATTCCATGCAATTATGAAGATGGCTTTTAAAGTTTTCATGTTTTTTATCTTTAATCTTAAATATTCTGGATCGTTTCCGTCCAAGCTTTATCACCACCAAAAATAAAACAGGGAAAACAGTATAGAGTATTACATCCACAGATCCATTCGTTTTTAAATAAATATCTCGTGTGAAGACCACTTCCATAGTACACAGATAATTGTCAGCAATACACAAAAACACAATACACGCATCCTTAGAATTATTGTTTTCAACCTTAACTCACCGTAAACTCAAAAGAAAGAAACATGAACAAAAGCTTTGGTGTCACCGAAATGCTTAGCACCAAAATAATGGCGACCACTAAGTAATCGGCACAGAATACTACGTGTGCTCAATATACTTGTTACGCGTCCTATCTTTATTACCTAAGATATTAAGTAGTGTAAATACAGGGATTTTGGGTTATAATGTGGTTTCGTAATCTTGTGGTTTTTGGAGCGTAGGGTTGCGATAAATTTATATTATTTTGAGTTTTTGGTTTAAATTAAGTATTTTAGTAAAGAAACGTTTCTAATGCGTTAGTTTAGTGTCCTTTAATATTTGTGTTGGTTTTTCTATTGGCGGAAGGGGCGGTAATGTAGGAATTCTTGGTACCATTTTCTGATGATTGATCAGAAAAGGTCAGCTGACGGCCATATAATTTTCCGGTTTGTTCTGGAAGGTTCCTTAGCAGAATTTTAGTTTTAAGTAGTTGGAGGACGCCATCTTCTTGGTTGAAACAGACAGTGGTGTAGGTTGTCCAGACGAAAGTGGAAAATCACTCGTGTATCAGCATCCATTTGCTGGGTTTTGGAGATTTTTTGTGGCAAGTTTATTGGCGGCCGATTGTTTGAGGATATTGGAATTTTGATTTGGATTAACTAAGCGGCATTATTGTACTCACCACAACGCAGGTTGATTTAGTTTTTGGATTGCGGCTCAGTGGGACCTTTTCAGGCCTCCATTTTGGCTACCCCATCGGGGTTGATTAACCTTTATTTTTGTTAGAGTTGGTTGGTTCCCTTTTCTTTGATAGGTAAGACTTTATCTTGTTTTACGTAGTTTTTTTGTAGTGGTTGAACTTTGTAAATTTAAATCCTTTAAGCTTTTATCACTTAAGGGAGAATTTTGCAATTGAAAATATTAAGGGTTTACGTGTGGACCTACCATCGAAAAGTTGGTAGAGGTTTACAACGTCTTTTTTGCTAAATTCCAAGTAGATATATAAATTGTAAATTAATTATAGGGACCTTGGAAGGACTGGAAGTCCGTTTACGACCCTCTGGGGGTGTAACACTGTTTTTTTTGTGGGCAAAGCCCTATCCGATGGTTCGAACTCGAGAGCCAGTGTACCTGACTTCGACGTGACTACGCACCGACGACTCGGCATTGTTCTCCGGCAAAATGGTGTTTTTATTTATGGTTTCGTCTTGGGATGGAGGGGTAGCTGATCTACTGACCATGGGAATGGTTTTAGCAGGGTTTTTGATGTTTTATTAATTAATTTTGTATTTTTTTACAATTACTGTTACAATTTTGGTAAATTAGGCACCGATTTATGTAATGATCCTAGTTATAGTTCAAAAATATGATTTAAATAGCGGGGGTAAATATATTATATAATTTTCGGGATTTAAAAAAAAACTAATTATGCTAAGATGTTGATGTCATTTCACATGACCGGGGACCAATCTTCTGTAAGGCGAAAATTATTGATATCTTATTTAATCGCCGTTAGTTTTATTTGAAGGACACTAACTTCAACTTAGGTTATCCTCCCTCGCCTTTGGTACCAAACGCTAACGAATAATCACATATTTTATTTTTATTTAATCTCCGAGTAAGTTACCCAACTGTTTATGGCTCCTACGCGTACAAAGTGAAACATAAAAAAATATATACTCTTCACTTTTCCCTCCATAAATTATTATTTTTGGCTTAATGTAAATTTGGTATTAACCACACTTTTAGTTATTTTCTTGTACTGACTGTGAATTGTAATTTTTGAATATATGTCACAATTTCGGATTTTCTTTTGTGACTTATTGTAAACCATTTTGAAGGTACTTTTAGACGGCCAGATCAGTTCTCCGTTTGGTCTCAGTTTCAGTACAGTTGTCAGTTCAGTTTGGAACTTACATCCCTTTAACTGACAACTGATACGATAACTTTGGTATACCCATCAAGCCACAGCTCCGTATCAGTTTCAGTTTTTCTTACAGTTTTTTGTGTTTACACACACAGATAACTGACAGTTCGACTGAAACTGAGACTGAACGTAGAACTTATCTGACCGTCTAAAAGTACCTTAACATTTATCGTAAATCTAACTGTAAACTGTATCTAACCTTATCACATCTCGCACTTTGAATTTTCCATATTTTATTTGTTAATAAATCGGTGTATGAATTGTCCTTTCATGTACCTGACTTTGGTAACTTATAAAGTGAATTTGGTGCTACAGAAGAAGGAATGAAGTTACCTAGCGCCCAAGGGAATAGTAAGTATTTCGTTTATTTTTTATGAATTTAAGCCACTCCCGTCTCCACACGAGTAAACCGATAGGCATAAAGTTGAGATCGACAACCATCATACATTGTAGCCAGTTGGGGCGATTACAACTCGTCTATTTACGTTTTATAATTTAATATTCAGTTGTAGCAAGTTAACGAGCTATAATAATGATTTTTTCTAAGTTCCAAGTAAGACTACAATTAAGTGCATCTGTCTAAATAGGGGCGTTATAATACCGTCCAATTTATAATGATTCGATTTCCTTTTAAGGAATACTTTCTCGCATATGATATATTTTTAAAAGTATTTATAAAAATAATAAATTTATAAAATGTACCTATGGCAGATCAAACAAAATTGTCGGTAAGGATTCCGAACTAGTTTTTATATTCTGCAATTAATAATGGAAGAAATATACCAAATCATAGGTAACTATCTTATAATCCCACCTTCAAGTCTTGAAAAATATTTTTAATACACCTTATTGTTAATTTACTTAAACATATAATTTTACCATTTATATCAAAATTACAAGTAAAAATATTTTGTAAAGTACCTACATACCGAAATCATACTCAATAAAACATATTCAAAGAAATATATTTTTAAATTTTATGTACCCCGTAAATAATAATATTAGCCCAATCGGATTAGTATTTTAGATTCTGAAAAATTCGAAGCAGCAATTTTCCTTCGGAATTCGTTGGAGGGGGTCTCTGGTAGTCTAAATTCAAAAAGTTGGGATTCCAAAGTTGTCGTTACCTCCGCCATCTTGATTTAAAGGGTTATTTTTTGTATCTTGAATAACTCATTTATTTTCAATTTTACACGGAAAATAGTTTTTACAAAAGTTATTTAAAATTAAATTTCCTACAATTCTGCTTTTTTTTTGTACGATCGATTTTTTTCGATTTATATCCGAAAAGAGGGGGTGAATTTTTGGTTATAGAATAACTCGTTTATTTTCAATTTTACGAGAAAAATTGTTATAAACAAAGTTGTTTAAAATTAAATTTCCTACAATTCTGTTTTTTTTGTACGATCGATTTTTTTGTATTTATCCCTGAGAAGAGTGGGGGTGAACCTAAGTATTGTATTGTCACGTTTATTATTGATGTTGTACCATCGTTCTTTTGGGGTTTACTGTATACCTGGAATTAAAAAGAAACGTGATAATACAATGATAAGAGTTTACCCCCACTCTTCTCAGGGATAAATACAAAAAATCGAGCGTACAAAAAAAAACAGAATTGTAGGAAATTTAATTTTAAACAACTTTGTTTATAACAATTTTTCTCGTAAAATTGAAAATAAACGAGTTATTTCATAACCAAAAATTCACCCCCTCTTTTCGGGTATAGATCGAAAAAAATCGATCGTACAAAAAAAAAGCAGAATTGTAGGAAATTTAATTTTAAATAACTTTTGTAAAAGCTATTTTCCGTGTAAAATTGAAAATAAATGAGTTATTCAAGATACAAAAAATAACCCTTTAAATCAAGCTGGCGGAGGTAACGACAACTTTGGAATCCCAACTTTTTGAATTTAGACTACCACAGACCCCTTCCAACGAATTCCGAAGGAAAATTGCTGCTTCGAATTTTTCAGAATCTCAAGCCTATTCTTCACCTAATCCGATTGGGCTATATAGGCACCCACACCTGAAATGTCCTGATTTGACCTTCGAACATATATTACTAGAGTCATCGTCCAAATGTACTTTGTTTTGGTACAGGGCGGAAAAATAGTGTCCAGCATTCCCATTGGTCTGTTTCATTTTGCTTGGCATGTCAAATCGTTTGAAATTGTCAGAACTGTCATTTAATTTTTGACTTTCATTAATTTCTAGATTATTTTTGTAGTTTATAAGTGATTTTTGGTATTTTATTACTTTAGTGATACAAATTTTAACAATGGTGAGAGTTTGTGTAACTTTTAAATAGAAATACGAAAAGGCATCATCAAGGTCATTCCACAAGTAAGTAACCATTAGCGTCTCTATCATTTTTATAAAAGAAACATAGGTACCTACATTTTATGCAAAAGGCCGTTAAACATGAATTTAAAATAAATGGTAAATTTAGTGAATTAAATTTAAAGAACTTCTATTATGCATGAGGAATATTGTTTTAGATTTTGGACTCTACTAAAAAGTTAAAAAAATAATCACAATTTTTTAATATTAACAAGCTTTTCGTTTTTAACTCATTTTATCATGATCAAGATATTAAATCAATAATTTTTTTTTGTAGGTTTGTAATTAATCCTGCCGAAAAACGCATTTGATGAAACATATTGAAACTTACTCCAGAAAACATTTCAAATAGTAATTTTTTATGTTACAATAATTTTTCTGGACATATGTTTATGTCACAGACTGGATGTGGAGGAAGAACTAAAATAATTCCAGGTGCATTGCCGTAAGGACTTACTGAGACTTCAGAAGAATATGAAATTAAAAGGTAAAGAACCCTGCACTTGTGGGTTAATCGTTCAATTTTTTTTTAATTTTTTAGTAGTGATCTGAACCATGAAGCCTCTGTTGCAGAAAAAGAAAATGCAGGATTAGAAAGCATATAAGTAACTAAGGGCCGATTCCACCGTTGTGTTAAACGAAGATTAAAATGACATTGTTAATGTAAAAATGTCAATTTAAACTTCGTTTAACACAACGGTGGAATCGGTCCTATGTACTTTTTAATACAACATAAATTTTATTTTCAAATACTTAACTATTACTAACTATTTTTTTTATAAACCACAAACATTGACAATCATTATTTTTTATTAAATATACCTATGTTCTTTAATTAAGTAGACTGCTAGTCGTTAAGAAATAAGCAAAGCCTAATTTAATATTTTTCATTAAAAAAATCATTTTAAGCTTCTTTTCTTTGTACTCCTAGTCATTAAGAAATAATCGAAGCTTAAGACGCTTTTACGATAAAAATTAAGCTTCACTTATTTGTTAACGACTGGTACTGCAAATGTACCTAAGTATTAGCTTAATTTCCATTTGTAGAATATCGTTTAGTAATCTATTGAACATTGTTTACGAACAAAATTTTTATGTTTAATAAATTATTGGAAAAAATTATTTTGTTATTCTTGTACACGTGTGTTGATAGATAGCATAAATATTTTTATAATATACCTAATATTTATTTATATTTTTGATTTTTAAATATAAACTCTTTATCTTTTTTATTGCCTTTTATTTTAACCTGCATTTTCCGTTATACACTTTCTGATGTTTGAATTAAAAAAATCTGATGTATCCAACACAAATAATAATAATTTACTATTACTAGATACCTACTTAAATAATGCAAGTTTATAAAATATGTGTATAATTTAAAGAATTTTAAAGATATACAGTGCGTCCATAAAGTAACGCATAAATTCATTATTGGCTAAATGAACAATAAAATTAGGAATTCCCAAAACAGGTCGATTTTTAATTTCAATTTACTATTGTTTCAAATCATAATCTAATATACAGGGTGAACCACTTTCGTGTAATGACGTCATCACCATTTTTTTCAAATGGAACCCCCCCCTTTTTTTTCAATTTCCAAATTGCCTTTGCTGAGCTGATTCCAAAAATGTATAATATGTTGCTTCAAATTGGTACAGGGTGGGCAAAAATGCAAAAATTTACTTACAAAGTAATGAAAATAACGAATAAACGTAATAAACACATTAAATGAAATTACGTATTGTTATTACAACTACTTTGATAAACTATCAAGAACATACAGCATTATTCTTAATAAAATTGTATCTTACAGCTTTTATTAGTGATCCAAGCCCCTGGACTATACAAATCTTTTTGTTTGGCATTATCTTTTACCAGTTTTTTTTATTTGACATACCAGTTTTTTTTATTTGACAACACTGTCAAAAACATTGAAGCACAGTTTCGTATTGTTAACGCTGTAGAGAAGGTACGTTCGTGAACTTTTTTACAAAATGCCTTTAACCGAAAGTGACAGGATTGAAATATTAATGATGATTGGTATTGGCGATAAGATGCGGACTCAACAAGAGGTATGCCGATTATTCCATGAAATGCACCCAGGGGTAGTATTCTCGAGTCACGAATATAGATTCGCATGCGAGATTTATGATTTGTCTCACTTGGTTTTCGTTCAACAAAGTGAGACACATTGTAAAACACGTATGCGAATGTCGGTATTCGTGATTCGAGAATACTACCCCAGATCGTGAACCTATTTCACAATCTACGGTAAGTAGAATAGAGCGAAAATACAGAGAATTAGGACATGTGAGGGATGCAGCAAGGCAAGGTAGACCAAAAATTGATGAAAATATTCAACAAGACATAATTTTGTCGGCTGTAGAAAATCCACACTGTACAGTGCGAGGATTATCTAGGAATTTTGGTATTGGAAAGTCTTCAGTATCAAACATTTTCAAAAAGGTAAAATACCATCCTTATAAAGTACGTCTCATCCATGAATTGGCTGAAGACGACTTTGACCGAAGAACTGAATTCTGCGAGTATATGATGAACCAAAATAACAATTTCATTGATAACGTTTTATTTTCGGACGAGGCAACGTTTTATTTGAACGGTCATGTTAACCGGCAAAACACCCGTTATTGGTCTGATGAAAATCCACACTGGATGCAAGAGTACCATACGCAAAGACCACAAAAAACTAACGTATGGGCTGGTATTGTGAGAAATACAATTATTGGTCCATATTTTTTCGATGAAAACTTAACAGGAGCATTATATCTGGATTTCCTACAAAATACATTAATTCCTGATCTGATCCAGCTTTTTCCTGATATTCAAATACCCACTAATGTAGACCGCAGAATCTGGTTTCAACAGGATGGCGCACCGCCACATTACGCAGTAGCTGTGCGCAATTTTTTAAACACAACTTTTCCACAAAGGTGGATAGGAAGAAGGGGACCAGTGGAATGGCCTGCTAGATCACCTGATCTGAACCCATTAGACTTCTTTTTATGGGGTTATTTAAAATCTAAAGTCTACTTCAACAGACCTGGAAATATCCCTCAACTACAAGACCGAATCAGACAAGAAATACAGAGCATAACACCCGCTATGCTACAGAATGTTAGAGACGAAAGTAATGCCCGGTTCAGTCATTGTCTAATGGTCAATGGAGAACAATTTGAACATTTATTGTAAATTTTCGTTCGTTTGTTTGTTTTTGGAAGTGTATCACATTAATTACATAACTACATAATTCCATTTAATTTGTTTATTACATTCAGTAACGTATTACTTTCCATAAACAATTTTCATATTTTTTTTTGCATTTTTGCCCACCCTGTACCAATTTGAAGCAACATATTATACATTTTTGGAATCAGCTCAGCAAAGGCAATTTGGAAAAAAATGGTGATGACGTCATTACACGAAAGTGGTTCACCCTGTATATTAGATTATGATTTGAAACAATAGTAAATTGAAATCAAAAATCGACCTGTTTTGGGAATTCCTAATTTTATTGTTCATTTAGCCAATAATGAATTTATGCGTTACTTTATGGACGCACTGTATATCAAATTTATTTATTTAAATTATTGCAAACCCCGTAAAAATGATGCGACACTGAAAATAGTGTCTACCGGTTTTCCCCCATAACCCAAACAATCGCTGTTGAATGCGGACTCTATAAAATATATATGCTCGAAGGATTTGACAGATATTTTACTACGTGTCGATTCAGATTCTACTATAACACATTCAATTCGTATTGGATAAAATGTAAAACCGCTCGAACTCCCCCACTTAATGAAATAATTTTTGTTTGCTACTTAGAAGTAAAATTTCTTGTTAATTACAAAACGAAATTAAATAAAACTCGGAAATCCCGTTTATTGTAAATATATTATACACTCTCGAACGAAGTCATTCAAAAAGTTTAAGAATGTGACAATACAGTCCTTTACTTCCGCTATAAAGTAAATTAGGGCTCTGTAAAACGGAATATTCTTCTTTATTACCCTTGTTCCACTTAATGACTATAGGCTTTAAAAACGCGATTGTAAAATAAAATTCGAAGCAGACGAACTTAATCCTGTGCTCATTCTGTTAAAAGCGTTTGTGATATTTCGCACTCGAATCCTTGGTTCCGAGCATCCATCCCCTTTTTTCAGCCTTCTTCACAATATCAACCATTTACTCCTAAATTAGCCCCGAGACAACAAAGAGCGAGGTATCAGACCAAATAAAAGATTGAGATAGTGGTTTTATTTTATCATTTGTGTTAAGAATGAACGCGGCGAATGCTACGGAGCAGAGAACAAACTGTTCGAGGCAGCTCTGTTATGCTTTTCTATGACTTTTGCTGGTTTAATTTCTACAAAGAAAAGCAGGAACTTTATATTCGCATAAATTGGTTGGCTTGTTACAATCAATGTTGCTGTAACTGAGAGAAGTTTAATTCCCTGTACAAAGGGAAGGAAAAGATAATTCGGAAGTTGTCTTTTTAAAATCGCTTTTTGTTATTAAAATATGTTGTTCAACTAAGTAAACTATATCAAAATAATGTGTGATTTAATGCAATTATTGCTAAACTTAAAATATCCTTCAATCATAATTTCTTTAGCTAGTTGTACTCTTCTTTAACATATTTACTTCTAAATCTAATAATGTGTATTCAACAAACAAAAGGTGTAGTAAATAAACTGCATTAAATCAAAAATAATGAACATGGAGGTATTTCCTGACAGTGTCCCATCATTTTCCTCACCTGTAAGTCAAATGGCACCATCAAAATGACAAAATGCATAGAAATGGTATCGTGCGACTAATACGTAGGTGTATCTATATACAGGGTGTTTATTAATTGAGTACCGATACTTAAGGGTGTGAATCCTTGGGTGATTTTAAGAAGAAAAGTTAATATCAACATATGTCGTAAATCTCTTAATTTTTGAGCTACAGGGTGTTATAGTTTTAAGAAAAAAATATTTTTTTTTTCATAATTTTCTTATCACTGCATATATTTCTATGAAATTTTGTAAACTCCTTTTAATCATTAAGGAGCATTTTTTGACGTATAAGATTTTTTTAAATTTTTATCAGTGACTTCCGTACGGGGTTTGAACTGAATATTTTTGAAGACAAAAATGGTACGCCACTGCTTTTTCAAAAATCCAAAATTATTTTTGAAATATTCATTTATTTTTGAGCAAATTTGGCCCATAGACTTGCTTTCGTACGATGCACTGTGTTAGCGTAAAAAAATAAAAACCAAAATTTTTTTTCTTAAGCTGCTTTTGATTTTTTGTTAAAATTTGGTAGGCACCCACCATGCGTGAAAACACTTATTTTGGGGCAAAAATTAATTTTCTACTTCCACCAGTGACGGCCACGTAGGCATCATATTGAATGTTTGGATAGAAAAAAAAAAACGTACACCTCTGATTTTTTAAAATTCTATGTATTTTAAAAATCGGGATTTATTTATAGTAAAATGAAAATTCAAAATCTTGAATCTAAAACGAAATTACAACAGAATACAAACAAAATAAAGAACCCAAATTATTTACAGTAATTGTTGGAAGTGTCCTCCACCCACACGTATGCAAGCATCTACTCTTCTTCGCATAGACTGACGCACATTTTCAAAGATTCCTGGTGTGTTTCTTATGGTTTGGCAGCAGACTGTTATACGACTTCGTAACTCTTCTTCGGTTTGAATCGGCACTGCTTACACTAAGCTTTTCAGATGCCCCCAGCAAAAGAAGTCTAAACTATTAAGGTCGGGAGATCTAGGCGGCCATGACTGCGTTCCTCCGCGACCTATCCACCGATTGCGATAGGTGTGATTTAAAAATTCACGCACTCGTAAGCTAAAATGTGGAGGCGCACCATCGTGCATTAGCCACATCTGGTTTCTTAATAAAAGAGGAAGGTCTTCAAGCATTGGCGGCAGATCATCTTCAAATATAATTGTCCATCAAGTCTTCTTGGGAGAAAAAATGGGCCTATCAAATAATCATCAATAATGCCCGCCCAAACATTTAATGAGAACTGTTCTTGATGATTTGACTCAACAATTGCATAAGGGTTTTCATTCGCCCATAAATGGTTATTATGGAAATTTATTATTGAGTTTCGAGAAAAATTAGCTTCATCGGTAAAAAGAAAGTGCCTGTCAAGTAATGGATTTTCCAGCAGGTTTTGAAGAAACCACTCACAGAAATTAATGCGCAACGGGAAATCTCTAGGGAGTAATGCCTGGACTCTTTGAATGTGATATGGGTATAACAAATTTTCGATGAGAATTTTCCAAACAAGTACATGTGAAATATTAAATGTTGACGCGATTCTCCTCGTGTTAGTTTCGGGGTTCTCCTCAATTTCATGTAAAATTCCTTCTTCAAGTTCCGGTGTTCTTACTGTTTGATGGACTTCTTTAGCCCTGTGGTCTACTTTTAAAGTTCCGGTCTCGTGAAGACGTCTATGAATCATAGAAAATGTTCTCGGATCGGGTAGTACGCGATTTGGATACCGCTCTTGGTATATCCGTCTGGCTTCGTATGCATTTCCGTCTGCAAGCCCATAACTAAAATGCATGTCAGCTAATTCATTGTTCGTAAAATTTACCATTTTTTTAAGATTTTAACTCTTACTATAATAATAATAATAATTTAATAATGTAAAATCAATGTCAACTTTATTTTCTTTATGAAAAGAAACATCAAAAATGATGACGCTTTACCCAGCCTACTAATGTTTATTTCATTTGCTTTAAGAGGGCAATAATGCGCTTACCATTTTTTTCTATTCAAAACGTAGAAAATTAATTTTTATCCCAAAAAAATGTTTCCACGCATGGTGGGTGCCTACCAGATTTCAACAAAATATCAAAAGCAGTAGGTATCAATGAATTTAAGGAAAAAATTTGACCAACCACTACAATGGTTTTTATTTTTTTACGCGAAAACGGTGCATCGTACGAAAGTAAGTCTATGAGCCAAGTTTGCTCCAAAATAAGAAAAAGCAGTGGCGTACCATTTTTTTCTTCAAAAATATTCAGTTCAAACCCCGTACGGACGTCACTGGTAAAAATTTAAAAAAATATTATACGTCAAAAAATGCTCCTTAATCATTAAAACGTGTGTACAAAATTTCATAGAAATATCTGGAGTGATAAAAAAGTTATGATAAAAAAGTAATTTTTTTCTTAAAACTGTAACACCCTGTAGCTCAAAAGTTACGACATATGTTGATATTAACTTTTCATCTTAAAATCACCTAAAGATTCACACCCTTAAGTATCGGCACTCAATTAATAAACACCCTGTATATTTCATTATTTTTCAAGATGTTAAATTGATATTATTAGTTCAAAAATCATATAGTTAAAGGGATTAGGTATTTACATTAAGATGATGTTACTTTATTAAATTGATGATATTACTAGTATTATTTTAGTTTATAAATATCGGGATATTTAAATCTGTTCATACAGAAATTACATGATAATCTTTTCTATTAGTCGTGTTAAGTTAAGGTTGTCTTTTATTTTCTATTTATTTGGTAGATTTAAACTAAGTCTGAATTCTTCTCATAATACAAAGTAATCACACACTCCCATCTCCATTAAAGTGAACCGGAGCCACAAGGCTGACATCTGGGACAATTGAACTTTTCTCACGTTACATACCTTCCACACGAAAATCCCGGGTTTGAATCTGGGCTGGGGACTAATTAAATTAAATTTTTGTTTTCATGTGTATTTTATAGTTTAGTAAAATTCATAATTTAATTTAGTTATTTTGTCATAATAACCTACAGTAAGTTTTTAAATATGTAGATTTTCGTTAGTGGGTCGTAGAAAAAATATACTGTAGAACTCGAGTAAATTGTCCATATCCACTTTTCTTGCACAAACTACTATTTATTGGTAGGTTTAAATATATTTTTGCTACACTGCAAAAGTACTTGCGTTCCTCAAAACCCAAAATCAAGGGCTCTAAACGGAACAGTGGCAAGTTATTCACAGGCAAATGGAAGACAACGGTTAAACTATTGTACTGCTAATTGACGACGACTCTCTAGAAGCTTTAGAAAACCTGCAGCTAAAACCCTATCTAGGCCTAACTCAGGCAATTTTCAGAAGGCAAAGGGAGAGGAAGGAAGAACCTTCAGATGCCCAGAATAGTACAAGCTAATCTGAGACACTACATGGCCGCCTCTGTAACCCTTGCACGTACCATTATCAAGGAGGACATAAACTTAGCCCCAATATAAGAACCCTGGATCTACAAAAGGCATATGATGGGGCTCGGACAAACCAAAGGTAAGTTAATATGCAATACCCAATGTGAAAACACTAGACATCCTCAACTTTAGAGACCTAGTAGCAGTCACGATGGAAATAAACATAGCAGTCAACAAGAGGCCACTTATTTTAACCTCTGCGTACCTATCCTATGATTGACCCAGCCCTTTACCAACAGATGAGCTGAAGGATCTAGTAAATACCTGTCGGGCCAGAAACCTGCAGGTACTCATTGCTGCTGACGCAAATTCACACCATACAACATGTAGCACTAAAAACAACAACAACAACAACAACAACAACAACAACAACAACAACAACAACAACAACAACAACAACAACAACAACAACAACAACAACAACAACAACAACAACAACGACAACAACAACAACAACAACAACAACAACAACAACAACAACAACATTCATTCTTCATTCATTCTTACCACTAACCTGGAAATATTGAATCGTGGAAATGAACCTACTTTTGTAACCAGTAAACGGAGTGAGGTTATTGATATTACCCTTGGTTTTCCCTTCGTTTCAAATAGAATTGGCAAGTGGTACGTATCTAGAGAGCCTTCGCTTTCAGATAATCGGCATATTCTCATGGAAATCAACAACGTCGATAAACCAGGAGAGGTATACCAAGATCCATATGGTATGCGGGGTGGAGCCGAGGGTAGTACTAAAAACCATTAAAATAACTCTTAATACTAAAAATGGTAAAGATGAAGTTGCAGAACAACTACGCGACGTAATCATAACATCATATCACAATAACTGCTCGGTAAAGAACAGGAAAATTTCTAGGGAGATGAGCTGGAGGAACGTCGAAATTGCTTAGTAAACTTTTTAATAAAGCTAAAATGACGAATGAGTGGGGGGAATACGCCGAAACACTCACAGATAATAACAAAACTCTTAAAAAATCTAAGAGGGATTCATGGAGAACATTCTCTCAGGAAATTGAAAATACAACTGAAGGATACAGACTCCACTGAATTCCAGCAAAAGATCCAATAAACACTGTGGGGACTTTAAAAACCCAAACAAGGGAATACACTAAAGTTGGAATGGAAGCATTAGAACTACTTCTTAAAACTCATTTCTCTGATTTCACAACAAACCCGAATGCAGCAAACCAACCCCGCACGAACTGGAAAAAAGAGTCTCCAGCCAAGAGTGGAAAACTGCTAAACGGGTAGTCACAACCGATAAAGTAACATGGGCCATATGCACCTTCAATCCATACAAATCACCAAGACCAGATGGGGTATTGCCTGTGCTTCTGCAACAGGCAATAGAAACGCTGGCCCCGTATATTTGTAGGCTCTACAGGACAAGATTGGTGCATAAACATATACCAAATACCTGGAAACAAAGCAAAGTTATTTTTATACCAACATATGCCGTTGCAAAGGCCTACAAACCAATAACTCATTTCTATTGAAAGGATTGAAAAAACTAATTGATCAACATATCCGGCAAACCACTCTGATAGAAAAACCATTGCATACAAATTAACATGCCTATCAATCAGGAAAGTCTTGTAAGTCTACTCTGCATCATCTCGTAACCAAGATAGAGGGGGACTCAGTAGCTAAGAAATAGTCCTAGGAGGATTGATAATACCTCCTTTCAATCAGTGGCAGCTGCCTCTCGCAAACATGAAATATAAACCATCTGCTGGTATATAGAAGACATGTTACGCGGACGGTAAGTACAGGTACAAAGGTTCAGCGAAACCATGCAGGTGAATATACACAGGGGATGCCCACAGGGTGGAGTACTTTCTCCTCTACTGTGAAACCTAGTGGCAGATGACTTGCTAAACAATCAATGGTTGTACGCCCAAGGATATGCCGATGATATAGTCATCCCTATCTAAGGGAAACACCAAACTACAGTCTTCGAACTCATACAAAGAGCTCTTAGGCTGACATAATTAGCTGTGAATGATTCAAAATAAGCTATTTTCGCTATTTTTGGAATATTGTATATATTAAGTGTTTTACCAGGATTATTTACATGCCAATCGTTAAACGCGGTTTTTAATTTTGATTTAATTGGACCATATAAACCCATGTCCAATGGTTGAAAACGGTGGGATATGTGTGGCGGAAATAAAAGGTAGTTTATTCCGTTTTCACGGTCATATTTGATAGATGAAAATGAAACGTGAGTTTCGTGCTTGTCAAAAAGTAACAAAATAGGGTTTTTTTGTAGATGAACTCGTAAATTTTTGTAGATGTTTCAGAACTTCTACAAATATATCAGAATAAATCCAGTCACTTTTATTAGCCACTCCCATACTTCCATCAGAAGCTCCTTTCATACTGACTTCTGCAGTGCCCCTAAAATGAACGCGAGGAAACACAAATAGAGGAGGGATTGTGTTTCCACTTGCTGATATGATAGCTCCAGATATAAGAAGTTCTTCTCTCTCGGCAGAAACTAATTAGCCCACTTGTTTTTGCGTTTTTTCTGCCAAAATTTTAGGTGTATTTAGTACGGTCGATATTCCGGACTCATCCAAATTGAAAATCATATCTGAAGAAAATTTATCTGTTCTTAAGTGATTTTAGATTATTGTATAATTCGTTTACTGCTTTTTTTATTAAAACCAAAGGACTTGGCAACACTCGTGTTCTCTGGCTTTCTTAAACTTAAATTTTTATTGCGTTTCCGGAAACCATGCACCCAATCTTTCCCCGTCATCTTATTCTGATCCCAACTTAATGGATGTGCAATATTGTTGGCTGCGGCAAACTCGTAAGCATATCACAATATATTCATTTGGAAAATACTTGTGTTGATGTATATTTTGGACTGAAGGTGCGTTGTGTATTTTCATCTACATCAAGTTTACTTCTAATTTTTTTATGCGACTTTGTATGGTTGTTGCCTTAATATTATATTATTTATCTGCTGCTTTCCTGTAAGACAACTGGCCTTCCATTACTTCATGTATGGCTAAGGACACTGACTCTTCATCACTTTACTATCTCTTGTACCCTTCTTTTTATACTTTCGAACCATATTTCTGTAAAAAAAAATTGGAAATGTATTGACATAAAAGGGGTAGATTCGTACACGTACGAATCTACCCCTTATGAATGTGTATGAATCTGCCCCAAAACGAACCGATTGTTTGATAATTTTCTACAGAAAAACTTGTTATAAATACATGCAAATTTGATGTTATACCATATTAAGGACAGTATTCACTTACCCAAAAAAAAATATTTCGTCTTGAACACAAATAAATTTTAAGATTTATGGGACTTGTAAACTACTCAATCGAAGTTACTCATGCACCGCTGAAACACATTCAATGCTCTTACTTCACTGGCCGCTGGGCGACTGAAGTGAAATGACGTCGACTGGTCGTTGACTGTAAGTACTGTGTCACAGCTTATACAATACAGCTCCACAACTCCGTGTCGGCGCCTTTGATTTGACGGTCGAGAACCAAGCAAGACGGAATGGTGCTGTATCTGTTAGATTCGACGGAAAAGTCGGGCCCGGATTAAAAAAGACCTTGACGTAATAAGGTTGGTTAAATGCCACATTAAGTAAGTTTTGAGAAATTAAGTTTTAAATTTGTTTTAAATCTGTCAAATATAATTAATAAAATTATTTAAATATAAATTATGAAAAATAGTACATCTTTTGAATTAGAGGTAAAATAATTTGTATATGACTAGTAATACCCTCGTTAAGGGCAACGTCTGGCCATATCTCGAAAACTGTTTATCTGGATAATTTCGCAATTTTTTTTACAAAATCATTAAAAGAAAATACTTAAAATGATTTCAACTTTGTAACTTTCCGCTATGTTACGTGATATACCACATAAATAAAACAATATTTTGAAGTGTGATGTGTTTCATTGTTTTTCTGTGTTGGTTGTACGGGTTGTAACGGAAAGACAACATGTAAATATGTTTAGTTTTAAAGAAAATTCCTAGGCAAGTCAATGCGATTATTTGGTTTAGATAACAAAAATCAAAATAATTTTTCGAGTACTTTAGAACAACTCCTTTTAATAAGAAGTCTTTACAGCCCCTAGGTACACTTCATGAACGGTTTTCAATATTAAAATTAATGCCAGGAAGTATATTTTTCCCGAAAGCTTCGTTTAAAGTCAACCGTGCATATACGGCAGATTTCTATGTGCGAACGCCAACCATAACAGATGTTTTGAGCTAAAACAGTCAATTTACGACAAATTGTGGCTTGGATCATTTTTACACCAAGGCTTCAATTGTTAACGAATTTTGTCACGCCCGTGGATGCAAATCAAATGGTACCCCGTGTGTCTGGCAAGTGTTACTCACAGGGCCGCCGAGAGCCAGACCAGGCCCCAGGACAATTCTCCAGATCGGGCCCCGCAACAATTTTATAAAAAAAATAAATAACAAAAGGTCTTCAAACTAAAATGTCTCCTTCTCTGCTTGAATTTCTCTAAAAAAAAGGTCTACAAGCTCAACATTTTCTCCTCCCCTACTTCAATCTCACTAAAATAAAAAAAGGTCTTTAAGTAAAAATTTCTTCTCCCCTACTTGAATCTCAGTAAAAGTAAGAACTTCATCCCTCTTTAGTCGAACTTCTGAAAGTAACAACACCACCACTGCCGGGAATTAAACCCGGCTGTCTTCCCCTCGAGTCGGCCCTGCATTCTACCAATAAGAACACTGCAAAACATGAAATCCACCGATCACAGAAAAATCATATTTTGTTACCATGTTACTATTATTTTTTGAAATTTAAATACACTTACACACTTACACTTACAATTCTGTCAAGCTAATTTTTCAGTTATTGAAATTAAATATAATTAAAAATGAGTTATGCTTATGAAGAATCTATAAATAATAGCAGTTTACAAGATATTCTTCTACATTTACAAATAAATCATACCTTTTAATAAAACTATATGAAACCAAATTAATTATTAATATTAAAACTGAAATGGTAGGTGTGTCGATGGAGCTAAGTGTACCGAAAGATCATGAGTTTAAATTTTGGATTGGAGGCTAAGTAAATAAAATCTTTTTTTTTTTTTTAAATTTGTTTTATTTTATACATTAGTAAGAGACATAAATTATTTTTAAATTAGTTATTTTATCTTACTAACTTAAAATAATTTTAAAAATTTGTAGATTTTTGTTAGTGAGTCGTAAAAAAAATATCTTCGTGCGATGTTGCCGTCATATACACTCCTGTTGCACAAACTACTATTATCGTTCTGTAGTTTATGCGTATAATAGACGATATCCGTGTGGGTATAGGAAAAAGTACATTTTATAAGTTTACAGCAGGATTATAATGTGCTCACATGATGGACACTTTTTACTCATCGCGCAAAGGGTTTATACCTAGATAAACGAATGCTTCGACTGAGGTCTGGAAACTCTATGGTATTCTGGAATTATAAAGAATTATAAACTTGTGCTTTTATTTTAACAATAATGGTTTTATTTAGATATATTCTTATTCATTGGAATACAAATTTGTATAAGTAATACATTGACAGTTTGTATTATTATAATATATTCAATTTTCAATCATCTGATTGTGATATGGACAATCCACTCAAGTTGTACGATCCACTAACGAAAATCTACAAATTTAAAAAATTATTTTAAGTTATTTAGACAGACTCTTAAATAATTTACGAATTTTACTAATTTATAAAATAACATAAACATGAAAAAAAAGATTTAATTTAATTAGTCCTCGGCCTAAATTCGATCCCGGGCTTTTCGCGTGGAAGGCTCTGTCCTCATCTTCTACGACACTTTTAGGATTTTAGTTTTAATACTCGTAATTAAATTACCCAATAAAAATAAAAATGCTATTATTTATCGAGTCTACACAAAAATAACTCATTTTAATGTATATTTAATATCAATAACTAAAATATATACTAACAATTAATTTGACAGAATTATCAAAGAAAAATTTAAATAATAGGAGTTGGCTGACCAAAATATGAACTATGATTTGTGGATTTAAATCCGCAAATCACCGTTCATATTTTGATCAACCGACTGCTATTATTTTTAAAATTTTAAATAAGTGACAATTCTTTCAAACTAATTGTCAGTATATTTTTTAGTTATTAAGATTAAACATACATTAAAATAAGTTATTCTGTTGGAAAACGTTGGCATGAATGACTAAAGGGTATTGGGTCAATTAATTCTAAAAGTGTGGTACGAATGTTATTTTTTGTAGCCAATTCGTCAAATTTATTTTGAAATATCTTTTCAATATTGAAAATTAGTTCTACAAATTCATCATTTGGTAGTTGCAGATTTCCAAATGTATCTGAATTGGCGTTATCATATGCCTTTAAAAAGCAATTAAAAGAAAAACTATCTAATTCCACGTGATCTTTGTTATATTTAAGACATGTATCACAGGAGTGGATCCGCAAGGCTTTTATTAAAAGGTAACCACACACGTACCTAATAAAAATTTTCTGTAGCAACTCGTCTTTACAATAATTTAGGGTGTTCATAATTTCATCATCAAATAAAATACAGGGTTTTCCTTTCAAAAAACATACATTTTAATTTGCCAGGCAAAAACGCGACACCCTGTATATACAAAGATATTTTTAAAATATGAAGGTATTTTTCTAATTCATATAACTTTTATATTGAACAATTACGCACTAATAGGACACCTTGTATAAATTATATTTTTAACAATGAAAATTTCTTATAATGTGGTACTTATCGGTTTGGGTCCTTGGGAAAACGAAAGAATGTTTTCTTGCAGGTATAACCCTTATTAAAACAGCTTCTGACTGCACAAACAGAATTATGTCTTTTTTTTTTTCACTCATTCTACTTACAGCTAAAGAGTCACCAAAATAATAACAGTACCTTTAACTTAACACAACAGAAAGCTCAAATAAAATCAACGAAATTATACAATCAACGAAATTAAACGCACGGCTCAATACCTTACATAAGTACGCTTCTGAACGCCAAAGTCGTCTTTTCCGTCCGAAGGCGGAGCTTAAGCGATGCGTGACGGAATCGACGCAAACCGTTGCCGCCAAGAGTGTTTTAGCTGTATTGTGAAAGCTGTGACTGTGTTTTGTGCTCTAGCTACTCGCGATTGCGCGCGATATTTGACCAGTGGCGGTGTTGTACGAACATGCCCCGTATACGAAGGGTGCCCACTTCCTCCTATATATTTCTTTAAGTTTGCAGCATTTTTGCAATTTTTTTAAGAAAGCTATAATAAATTTTAATTTTTTAAAATTATTAATATGTTTCGGACCTCAAAAAAGTTGCAAAATTAAATTTACAATTATTTCGATTTAATAAATATTCCAAGAAAGTTTGAAAACTTTTGTAATTAATGTGAATTGATTATGAGATAAAAATAAAGCTGTTGAAATTTATTCAGGAATTATGTTTTCATTCAGTGCTTCTGAATACTGTCCTCTTCGCGAAACTCTATTTAGAGTTATATTCAGCCTCAAAATAATATTGTAAATTTATTTATATATTATATATATTTTTCCTCAAAATAAGAAAACTATATTGCTAACATAACTTATCCGTAATAATTTCATAAAGAAAAAATTCCGTATTTTGTATGAGGGTTTGGAGCCCCTGGTATTGTCAATGCCGACTTGATCTTTTGTATAGGCAGACCCGAACACAACAACCTGCATATATTTGCATTAATGTTGTTGTTAGAGAATTATTGTTCAAGCGGGACGAATTTTATAGAATTTGTTGATAAAGAATATACATTTACGTGTGGAATACATACAAATTTAAAGTTAAACAAGCACGCTAAAGGGAAATGAAACATCAACAGTGGGATAATAAAAGAGACAAATGGGAGCTTTATTATATATTTTTTTTACTTCTGGAGCAGCGAAACAGACGTAGGAAGTTTTTAGAATGCTAAGGAAGGAGTTTATGGCTATGTTGTGGTTGTTTTATCTCTAAGAACTGGTTTAATTTGAAGGGATAAATTTTACAAACAGCTTGTTTAATTTTCAGTTTCAAGATGGTTTCCGTTTGAGATTTGATGTTAAAAATGATTTACTCTAAATTGCTCAATAAAGAAGCTTGGGGAAAATTTGAGTATATGCAATACAAAATAATATCTGAAGACCACAAGGGAAAAAGGGGGAATGTCACAAAAAGTAAGTTTCGAGAAAAACGAATTTTAAAGTTTAAATCCTTAATTAGTGAATAAATTTAAATCAATTCAACATATATATATATATATATATATATATATATATATATATATATATATATTTTTCAACTTATAATAAACATTACATATTAATATTGCAACAAAAAATAGTTTTTTTTGTTTACCAAATAAGTAAAATAATAAAAAAACTTATTATCCACGGTAAAAACAGGGAATGTCTCTACATTAATAAAATATACAATAGAAAACGAGGAATGTCCTAAAATAAAACCTGAATTTTAATAACATAAATGGGGAATGTCTAGTCACATCGGACAGTTATTTTCCTTCTTGCTTTTCTTTTCTTGTTTTTTTTTTTGTCAGAATAAGGTAATTTATCGTAGTATTGTTGAGTTTCTTCGGAGTACAACTTTTTCAGATGTTGCAAATCTTGAAACTTATCAGTAGCTATAGGTACAAGACCTTAAAAAAATAGATTCATGACGTTAGGAGTAAACAATTATTAGAAAATAAAATAATCTTACCTTCATACTTGCGGTCAGGATATCTGCTGACTCCCAGTATGCGCCATTGTATGTATTGCGATAAAATTCCAGTCTGAAACTCTCAGCAGAGAACTTTATCTCTCTTAATGGTCTGATAGGAAAAGGACATTTCTTCAAATACAATGGTTAAAGATGCTTGGTCCAAGAACAGAAGTAGTTTTGTTGTACGTCTCCTACAACAAACGGTATTGGCTTCGTTCTTGATAAATGTATCACTACATTCCAGACCGATGGGGTTTCTGATCGGTTCTTTTGATTGACTAATCCAAAAACCTTATCGCTATCCATATAAGAATGTACGCATATTGAAAACGTAGCTTTGACGTGTTGTAGCTTTTTTCATAATGAATGATATGGTGCAAGAATCTAAAAACTGTGTAGTTTTTATTCCGTCCACCACAAGAATCGCAGAATATCTCAAGACGTTTGACATTGACTGGCAAAAAGTTGTAATTGTCGCTTCCTTTTTTTCCCACTACTTCACTGTAGGAATAAAAAATACTTTGTTGGTTTGAAAGTACATAAACATTAAACAAGTACTTCGACTTTTTCAAAGTATGTGAAATATTTGGAATAGGCATATTTTTGGAGTAGTCTATACAAATGGCTTCCACGTTGTCGTGATACCTGACTGATCTTTTAGAAGCACGTTTTCTATGGTAAAATGCATTAGCTTTTGATAGATATACTTTCTTTTCTGTCTTAAGCATTTTTATTTCTGTTAAGAGTTTTGCTTTTTTACGTTCTTGTGCTTTAGCTTTTTTAGACTACAAGGTTTTCAGGGTAACATCAATTTCTTCACATTTGGAGCAGGTGTCCGATTTTGGGTAGCCAAAACCAATATTGAATTTTTTATTGAAAATTTATCTGTACCTGTTATACGATATTTTCACCTGCGAAAACTTAATCTTAAATAAATCGTACATTTTTCCACGTTTATTTCTTCGAAAAGATACGTTAGGTTAGAATTATGAAATGTGTTGACAAACTTTATTGACTGTTTCATTTCAGAGCTTGTGCGGTCTATGTCTATGGCTGCCTTTGCCATCTTTCTTAGCACTTCCGGACTCTTTGTTTGTATACTTTGTATTCTACGAGGCGTTTTTCTATTCAGAGATAAAAAACTTCTGCACTCTCTGCACATCTAGGCCTTTTCGCAGGCACAACAATTATAATATTACAGATGAGATTAGGATATGTTTTATATACAGGGTGGCTCACGCTCAACGGGACGGAGCTTTATGGGAAAACGACCAAAGATATAAAAAATTTGTTTGGGAGGAATACGTAGGTTACAGACGGCTACAATTTAAAATTTGTTAGATGTATACAGGATATCCCACATAAGAGAAAATATACAAAGTTATATTATTTTTAATGGAACACCCTGTTTTTTTATTTTAGAATTAAAAACTACATCAAAAATAATGTCAGTTAACTAAAGGTTCCCTATTACTATTATTATTAGTTTTCGATTTATTTGAATTTTTAAGGAAAAAAGTCTCCCGGAAATTAATTGTTTACTCTTGTTTGAATAATTTTTAATGAACTAACTTTTTTTTTCTTATGTGGGACATCCTGTATACATCTAACAAATTTTAAATTGTAGCCGTCTGTAACCTACGTATTCCTCCCAAACGAATTTTTTATATCTTTGGTCGTTTTCCCATAAAGCTCCGTCCCGTTGAGCGAGAGCCACCCTGTATATTTGAAGGAGTGGGGGTATATTTCGATAAATGACGATCTTTAATGTCCTTTTAACGTAGGAACGGACACATCTATCATTATCAAGGACATTTATCACTGAGAAGAGGGTCCAACGAACGACTGATCCCATTATCAAATTGTCAATTTGCTTTAGCACCGATACTACTGCACGTGTTTTGTCAACTATCATGCTACCTGTCAACTACGTACATCTGCCAACCCAAACAGTGATACCTACCAATTTTTCCATGTCCCTTATCCACCATATTATCGTTGAGGATCAACTGACACTTTGAATTAAACTTTTTGAAGTATATACCCAATTAAAAATCATTGTGTTCACGACGCCACCAGAATTGCTCCGAAATTTCTATTCTATGCTTGTCTCCGCGTGAGTAAATCATTTATGGACCGCCGGTAAGAATTCTGTTCATCCAATGTCTCCAGTTGATTGAAATATAAAAGTATTTTCCTTCTTTCTGTTTCCCTGATTTTTGAGAAGCACTTAAATCGTTTATATTGACAATCTACACCAATTCCATGGCTTTGATCTCTAAGTTTCTCTGCAACGTCCGTTATTCTCTCGAAGCTTTTACATTTTGTTGTTTTTTCCCTCCATGTTGCACACAATATGATCAAAAACAAGGAGTAAAAGTATGAAAACGTTCATTCACAACAGCTTTAATTCACGAATGATTGTAAACTGCGTCGGAGGCCGAAGAGCGATGTAATAATTTCAACCAGTGCTTCTCGAAGGAACTGCACTATCATCGTTCTTTCCCGTTACGCGCAAATTTTCATCGTTTATTGCGATTTTCTGTGACTGCTGTTAAAGCTCGCACAAACCAGAGCGGCTGCGGGCGCGGTGGCGGGCGCGGTTGCGGGCGCGGTGGCGGTGACGGTAGCGGTGGCGATCACTAAAAGCAAGATGTGCGCACACCAACGCGTTCAGTTCTCATTTTTCAAATGGATATCGAGGAAGACGCTTTATTATTAGCTTTGTTAGTAGAAGAAGATAACGAACCACCTAGGTAAATATATCAAAGTCAGTTGGCATTGGGTATTTTAATAATTAATCTTTCGTCTATTTAGGAAAAAACGAAGAAAATGGGTTCACAGTGTGAATCTAGATCGAGAAAACAACGGTAAATTTTACACATTATTCCCGAAATTACGAGAGGATAGGGTGCGATTTTTTATTTATTTTAGAATGACCATTGAACATTTCGATGAAATATTAAATCTGATAAGGCCAGATATAACAAAGAAATTTTCCCATTATAGAAGACCAATAGACCCAACTGAACGCTTGGTAGTAACACTGAGTAAGTAAATTACCAACTTAACAATGGCAAAATATATTTTAAGTAAAAAATATTGAGATATATAAGCGATTATTGTGGTATGGCTTATGATCGCTGTACAAACTTATGTCGCTAAAACAAAATAATGAAAGATGACTTGCTGAGAAAAAATTTTTTTAATCTGTTTATTAAAAAAATCATTTAGGTACATTTTATTTTACATTACTTATGTATGTAGTGTATAACCGAAATCTTCATACCATGTTGCAGATGATGAGGGCTCACTACGATATAGTGTGTTTGAATTTGAATAATTAAGTGATGAAGTAAACTAGGGCAAGGATGAGTCGGTAGACGTTGGCCTGTGAAATGGCGATGAATCGTCTCTTTCTTGGATTTCTGAGTTTCTTCGATAAGGATGAGTCTCTGAATATCTATGGTGTGGAATAGATGAACTGTGTCGTTCTTGGTTACGTTGCTCTTGTTCCACTTGGTCCAAATACGCTAACTCCTCATCCATCAATATTTTTGAAATTTTAAATTTGACAAAAGCTTGTCGCCTTGGAGGAAATTTTTTTACCGTTTTTGCGTATGCTCTAAACAAGTCGTCTATCTCGTCACAGGTAGAATCTCGTCTTGTATCCAAATATGAAATGACTTGTTGCACAGATGACGTAGATGACGTAGATGATGACGGTACAGTAACCGATTCTTTCTGTTTTTTTTTTTTATCTTTTTTTGTCTGTTGCCGATTAACAACTGGTGGAGCATCATGCTTAGCCAGTTCTTGATTGATTGATTGTTCTTTTTGAATTGATTCACTTTGCTCACATTCTTCCTCAGCCGTTTCAGACTCCGATTGCTCAGAGGGCTCTTGGGTGGGTTGTGATACATTGGAATCTGTTTTGGCAAATTTTAAGATATCGCGTAAAAATTCCATTTGTGGTGCCCAGGGCCAAGTTTTATATCGGTCCAAACTTTTAGCTTTTTGTCCAGTTTTTGGTTTTTCGGCCCTTAAATATTTGCTGTAAGAATCCCGAAGATTCTTCCACTTCTTTTTCAGTTCATCACCTGTAACAAAATTTTAACTTTACTGTTATTAATAATACAAATATATTTTTAGGATATCTTGCAACGGGGGATTCATTTAAAACTATTGGCCACAGCTTTCGAATGGGGTTTACAACAGTTAGTGCCATAGTTGCAGAAGTTTGTACGGTTATATGGAATCGTATGCAGCCACTTTATTTGCCAGATCCTACTAAAGAAACATGGGAAGCTTCCGTAGCTGGTTTTTATGAAAAATGGCAATTCCCGAACTGTTTAGGCAGTATTGATGGAAAACATATCACCATAAAGTGTCCCAATAAAACTGGATCCAACTATTTTTGTTATTTACAGAAGTTCTTCTTTGTACTTTTAGCTGTCGTAGACCATGATTACAAATTTATTTGTATTGATTTTGGAGGATACGGTAAAAATAGCGACGGTGGACTTTTTGAAAAATCTGTAATGGGCCAGAGATTAATAACTAGAACTTTTGACTTGCCTGAAGACCGTCCTTTGCCAAATCAAGATGATCCTACACCTTGTGTCCTTATTGGAGATGAAGCCTTTCCTCTTAAGGAATTTTTAATGCGACCTTTTCAACATCGCCAGTCAAGATTAGATGAAAGAAAAGAAAACTTTAATAAACGGTTGTGTCGAGCACGTCGTGTTGTAGAGAATGCATTTGGGATCATAAGTCATAAATGGCGTATCCTATTTAGACCTAATGAAGTTAAGATTGAAGCAGCTATAAGTATTGTCAAAGCTATTTGTATATTACACAATTTCTCAGGCTAAAAAAATAATAACGATCAAATGGTTTTACATTTAATCGACGAAAATGGATAGCAACCTGTGGCTGCCTTTCAGAATTTTAGAAATGATGCGAGAAGACCGACAAATTCAGCGTTTCGTATTCGTGAAAATTTTGTTACCTTTTTTAATACCTAATTATAAATGAACATTTTTTTTTAATTTATAAAAGCATACATGTTTTTTAAAGTCTATAAATAAAATAATATAAAATATTATGTAAATACTTTTTACTTACCTGTTGTTCCATCCATGCTCAAAGCAATTTCGTCCCATATTTTATCCTTTTTCTTCAAATTTTTATAATCACTGAGAGACAAGTCATATAGAATAGGATGTGCTCGCACATTTTCAATAAGTTTTTCAGTTTCACACATCTTTTTTACTTCAAATATACCTCTAGAATTGCAAAACAAAGCGGGCAAACGATGCTTGCAGCGTTCTACAGCGGACTGACTGACTGCAGTTCGCAACGGCCTGCGGTAGAACGCTACAAACAGAGCCGATACGTTTGCCAGATCGCTCATATGTGTGCATTTCTATTAATTCATATTTGCAGTATTTGTCCGCCACCGCCACCGCCACCTCGCCCGCGTCCTCTACCGCTCTAGTTTGCGCGATCCTTTATAATTTCCGTTTTTGATAGTGGCAAATGTATAATAATCCGTAAAAATCTCATTTTAAGAAAAAAATGGACCTTTATCGTTTTTCTCGTGTGATCTTTACTTGTTTTAACATCTATTAATCAACAGAAAAAAAAAGGAAATCAATACATTAATCTACCATAAACAAATATCTCAGTGTTTTTCTATTTTATATCATTTTTTATTCGCCGAAATATATTCCTTCAAACAAGAAGAGTTGAAAAGAACTGATAGGACATTGTGGCAACTGTCATTTCGAACCCTCGGCGAATAGTTTGAAATAAAAGATTTTCGGGGGTTGCATATTAGATTGAAAGGAATACGTCAACATGTCAAAAATAAATTAGGTCTGGAAACTTTAGCTGCTGTTCGCGCCGTTTTTATCAGCGACATGATACGGGCTTGGTAAAATTAATTTACTTCTGAACGCGAAATTTAGACGAGTTAATTATCTCTATTAGGGAGTTACATGTTGCGGGTATTCAAATGTCAGTTATTCAAAAATACATTAGGTTGAAGCTAAATATATTTTCTAAGGAAATTATAAAACGTTTCCTGCAGTGTATTAGATTAATATTAAAAAATTATAACGGTGTTTTGTCTGCTAATGTAATATAATTGTGGTGTTTTGTTACTCTGAAAAGAAATTATTAAAAAAACCCTGAAAATATGGAAAGATACAATAAACCTAACAAGAAGTAAACCACATATGTGATTTCGGCAATTTTTGAAATTAGAGTTTAAGCAATTTAATAACTCAAAACACATTAGAACTAACATTAAGGGTAAGAAAAGTATTCATGACAAAATAATAAAATAGTGATAAGGCGATAGAATTTTTAAAATAAAATAACTGAGATTAAATCAGTACCTGTACTGCTAATAAAAAAACGCGAGCTGTTAGTAGTAGAGTAGCACACGCTGTATTGTACTGTTTCCAGTTTTGTCCTGTTACCTTCCCTTTTATATCGATATTGATATAACTCAATCTATACCCAAGCATAAAAGTGTATTGAGTCACATTTTGTAAATTGTTCAGGAGAAGCATTTTAAGTATGTTCGTAACAATGAGGTTGAATACTATGGAGATGACATGTCAAAAAAAAAACGACATCCCTTCCCCCTCTCTTAGTGGTCATGTCATAGTTGTCAAACAGCTGTCAGAACTTTGTTCAAATTTAAATATTTCGACGTTATTTCTATCTTAATAAGTGTTTTTTTTTTTTTATTAATTTGTATAAAAATCATGACTAAGTGTGCCAAAATTAATTGTAAAAACTGTTCAGTGAAAGACCGTAAGAAAATATCTAATTTAAGTTTTCATAAGTATAAGGAGTGTACTTAGAATTTTTTTTAGAATGCTTAACTTTTTTTTATTATAGGTTTCCAAAAGACCCACAATATCTCAAAATTTGTTCTAAATTTGTGGGAAAAGACCAATTTGAGCCTAAACCGAATAGCATGTTGTGCTCTATTCACTTCAAGGAAGAATTTTTTGATAAGAGTGAGTTTAGGGTCAGATTGAAGAAGAATGCTGTTCCTACACTAAATGAATGTTTAGTAAGTATATACTTTATTTACAATAAAACTTAAATAACTAACTTTATAATTAAACTTAAAAACCAACTATAATTAAACTTAAAAACCAACTTATAATTAAACTTAAAAACCAACTTATAATTACACTTAAATGACTAACTTTTTAAGTAACACATTATTTAGAATAAAATTTCAAGTATTTAAAAGCAGTTTTTATTAGATCCTAATTTCCTATTATTATACTGGTGATGTATTTTTATTATTTAAGGTAGTTCACTCGTAAAATGGCTTTTCTTAAGAATTCAATAAAATTTTAATATAAGGTTTATGAAAGTGTCGTTTACGTACCTAAAAAAAATTTTGTATCATGGATCTATATTTAAGGCTTTATAACATACCAAATCTTGTTCCAGACTAACCCATCCATATCTACACCTCCTCCTCCAAAAATCAGGATCCTATCAAATATTCTTATTAAACCAGCAAATCAAACCAGTCAGATCGAATTACCTGTACCCTCTACTTCTTCTCTAAATATTCCATATTAAGAACCGCTGACGCCAAAGAAACAAAAAATATTACATACACTCTCCTCTGTCCGGGCAACAAGTGCAAAAAGAAAGCAAAAATTAAAATTGCTAAGACGACAACTTTCTCGAAAAGTGAATAAAATTGCCAACTTAAAAAATATATTAAATGATTTAATTAAAAAACGTTTGATACAGGAAGATAAGTTAGATATAATGTCAAAACTTGGGGGCCCCATCGAGATATGTAGCAGGCAATTAAAAAAAAAGTCTAACCTACCATTGCCTAAGAAGTATTTAGAAGAAAGTGTTTTCCTTAACTCTCCACTATTACTCACCTGCTGCTTATAATTATGTAAGAAGAACATTTGACACTTGCTTACCACATGTCCGTACAATCAGTCGATGGTATCAAAGTATAAAAGGCTATTGTAGTTCATATGTAACTGTAATGATTATTGTTTCCTGTATTGCAACTATGTCCATGTATACTAGGCCATTTATACTGGGTCTGATTCCCCTGGATTCCAGGATCCAATCCTCAAACATGCAGCTTGTATAGGTGTATTAAACATTACCTATAGGCACTATTTGAAAACATTTCATGTTAGTGAAATTTATATACATTTGGTTTATTTTATATTATTTAGGCTCCTTCCATCAGGAACAAATTTTATACCTCCGATCACACCGCTCAAAGTTCGTCTTTCGGCCAGAGAGGTAAATCATCGTCTCAATACGAATACTTGATCGCTAGTTGACTGACCGTTTTAAATCCATAGATCACTAACTAAAAAAATTAAAATTGTATCTGTCACGTTTTTAAATAGATTCATTTTTAATAAATTAAAGTTGAAGGTGGTAGCCATGTGTGAGTTATAAGTTCAAAAAGGTAAATCAAACGAGGGTGGTCCTTAGGATCTCACAAGAGTATTTTATTACGACCGGTTTCGAGGATCAGATCCTCATCATCAGGTAAGGTCTAAAATAGAGAGGAAAAACGAATGAGCTCATAACTAATAAAGTGGGTTTAAACATTTTAATATGAAAGTTGTCAAATATCAAGAACTCACCCGTAATTACTCATCTATTTAAGACTAAGCTAAGAGAATTATCCCAGGGTCGGTGTAAAAACAAGTATGCGAGTATTTTTTTTTTTAAATACATAAAAAACAATAGTTGCAACAAAAAGTTGATGTCAAAACCAATAAACAAAAGTAGGTCTAAAACTATTAAATAAAATTATTAAAATATTTCACGAACGGACGAACAATTAAGACAAACAAATTTAAAAACTTTTTAAACCCTACAAGCACTAAAATGGGTTCTTGGACAAGTGTTTATAATTCTACAGGAATTAAATTTTATTTGGATTAAATATGCTGATTAACGCCCTCTAGGTATAAATAGACGAATTAACCATTCTAATATTTAAGATAACAGTTTAGAGGTTGTCAAATTTAAATATTTTGACCATCGGCTAATAGATGGCGATGGCGAAAAAATAAATGTTCCTTAATAATAATATAGGTTTATAAAATGAATTGTTTGAATTTGTACGTAATAATAAACAAAATGAAATAAATAAATTATTATTGTTAAAAGTAGAGTCTAGCATTAGCGTTGGAAAATAATTTTAGATGTACTAATATTCAAATTAAGAAGTTGGTAACAATCAACGGAAAAAGGAAATGGTGTTAAAATGAAAAGAAGAAAAAACTATTGATTTGGTTAGTTGTTTTTTGAAGTAATGTGCTGAAAAATGAAAATGAAAATGGAGACAGAATAAAAATTCATTTTTAATATTACTCATTTAACGTTATTTATTACAAACAACTTTCGTTCATTTAGGTACTACATTACCCCCAAATATACCCAGCAGAAATTATTTTGTAACTCTCTTCTTCCTCTTGTAAGTTAAAATGAAGCTTTTCCCATTATACCTGACATCTTCTGTCGGCACGACACTGAATTAGTCTTTTAATAAAAAGAAAAAACCTAGGTCATAAATTAGTGTGACGGACCACTCCGACTCTGCACTTATCCTACCTCTCACCGCATTGTGCATCATCAAAGAGGGGTTAAAAGGAATCACCAGGGCGCACGTACATTAATAAATCTCGCATCGACATCGACATCACCTTCAGAATTCCTCAACTTTATTGAACGACGGATCAATTCAGAACTTTCTGGTGATTTTAAGTATTGAAAGCACCTTTCCGCATACTTGGAGGGCCTTAGTATATTCAAGCGTCCTCTCCAGGGAAATTCGGGAGATATATCAATTTCACTCAATTTTATTTCAATATAGAAGCAGTGCTATCTCGGCTACAATGGAATCTCTTCCAGTTGCTTTTTTTACAGGTCTGGGAAAAAGCACTTTCTAAGTGAAATACAATTGCGATGAAAAATAAGCTTCAAGAGCATGAATTTAAATAAAACGTGGAGAATAACACACAACAACATAATAAGGAATTCTATTTTTCCTTGAAGTAAATATGATACAGATAATGTGAGTGTTAATTTCGAAATAATACTACAGATTTTTTAGAAAGGAAGCTTGAACGTTAATATGTAACGTTCATTTTTGGCCACACGAATTAATAAAATTGTTTTGGCTTACCTGGTTAATCATGCGACAAAAAAGGGTAAAATCGTATTGATTATTATTATTATTATTTTTGTCATTAACTAATTTCACCTGTATTCTAACTTTCGGACATCATTATTATAATTTATTTCATCTCACCACTAAGTAAAAGGATGGTAGCTCACCACTAGTATAATACTTTGTACAATGGTCATATTTGCAGTGTAGTGTTCACTGTTTTAATTTGCCAGATTCTCCTAAAAATAGACCAAGTTTCGTTGTAAATTTATACATATTATGTATTATAGTCTCACCTTTGGGTAATTAATTATTTACGATACCATTCTTTAAGATTTTCTTTGTTTATTTTTGTTTATAGCTGTCAGTATTGGGTTAATGTTTCTTAATTATGACAGTGAATGACATAAACGTCATTTGACGACAGAACACCGACAAGTGTCATGTTGGTGGGACGTTCCAATATCGGGCTCAGAACCCGAGGTAAGGTAGTTTCACAATGAGCGATTTTAAGTCGTGAGGGATTTTTTGGCGATCGCTGTTGTATTAATTTTTGTCGGGAACAGTTTCCCAAATGTAGTTATACTGTATATAAATATAGTTTTTAGGGTACCTTTCGTAAATGGTCTGTTAAGTTATATAGTGGGGAATTCTTGAGGATGAATTTCTGAACCCACTTGGCTTGAAATTTATCGAAAAGGGATTTCGGCCATTTTGGGACGGCTGACGTATTTTTTTTAGTCAGTGGGTGATGAATCACGAGAAGGACGAATTTTGCGTCGAAGTAGAATTTTGTTAATATTTAGCCTCATCGGCTTACCTAATTAAAGGGGATTTTAGATTCTACTTCGTGGTTAATTGTGGGTAAATGGGCCTTTCGTATTTTGAGAGGAATTTTAGTGTATTGGTAAATTCCTATGGTCATTGGTCCAGCCCATATCTATTATAGGATTTTAACGCAATAATTGGAAGTTCACAGCATTTGGAGTGTGGAATATTGTTGTGCTGTGGATCATCTCACGTGTTTCTCATCCTTGGAAGGCTACCAAGTTAACCCTTTACGAAAAAGGTATGTTTTGTATATATTTGGTTATGTTAAGCACCATGTGGCTGTCAATTTCTTTTATGTTATGGCATGGTGTAACAGAATTTTAATTATTTGAGCTCATAATACTGTTTATGACTCACTGTTGAGCCAATGTAATTTTTCTTTATCCTAGATGCTGAATAGTTTCTACTTTATGTACATTTTTGGGTAATCCTATAGTTCGGGATACTTGAGTCAATGTGTATTGACATTTTTCTTTGTAATATTTTAAGGGTTTCACCCAGGGGGTGGTTAACCCAGGATTCGACGACAGTTTCACCCAGGGGGTTGTTAACCCAGGATACGACAACAATTTTTACCCAGGGGGTAGCGACTCAGGATTTCAACAGTTGTACACAGAGGGTTATATCGTCCGGAGTTCAACGGTTTCATCGTGGACTCATCGAGGGAACACAGAACATTGGTATGCTAGCCGCCTAGCTTACTTGTAGCTAGATTTACAAGGATAATTCTCGTTCTGGATAGGAAGATGGGAATGCTGTGAAAGAAGACACCCTACTATCAGGTTTTTCTTATACGTTATATTGAAGGTTTCATGTGTGCACTGTTAAACTATACATTCACTTTCAACCGAATGTTGTCAAGGTATTCTCAACATTATTTATACTTTTGAGCACAGAATGTTCTAGGGTTCTTTCACTCATAACTTATGTATTATCAAATATTACATCGTTTAATTGATTAATATTTCAAACTTTTTTTAATTTAAGCACTTAATGCTGATGTAGTAATCCTTCGGGTCGCAGAACACTTGGACTGCTTCCACGTTTAAGTTGTAATTCTTCAGTTATTAAGGGCTACTATCATAATTTTACATTTTCAATTTATTCATTATTAAATGGGCAAGACTTAATGTATAAGTTAAGCAATCTCAGAAGACCCGTGTGGGGGTAGAGATTAAGTAACCTCTTCCAACCTGGGAGTTTAAGTAAATAACCTCTGTGTCTAAAGTCCTTTATGTGTTCATTGTATTTTTATTTTATTTTTATATTTTTATTTAGTTATATGAATTATACTTAATTATAAAATTTCATGGTTTAATAATTTTCTTTTGGGTAGTTTGGTCTTAACCAAAAGTTAAGCAGATATCGCCTTCCAATTTGGAGAGGGTTATAAGCTTATAAGGATTATAAGTTTATTGTTTAGTTTATAATATATGATGTAGTATAGGTGCGGTTATGCACAAGATTTAAGTTACCCATTATTTTATATTTTATTTTTTATGTAAGGTGGAAATTAATATTTTGCGCGAGCGTCATGCCTGGTACCAAGCTAACGACGAACCGTGCCATACTTTGATACATTATTAATTTTTTTGGGTTACGCATATACATATACAGTGTAAATTTTTCCTTTTATTTCCTCCAACTTTTTTTGGATTATCTAAGCCATTAGGTAATTAGTTTGTCCATTATAATTGTTGAAATCTAAAGCCGATATATTTAGTAAATATTTTTTTTTTGTTTATAAAGGAACATAAGTTGAGGTTTGTCTTTTATTTCTTTCCTCATTTACTGGGTTTTTGGGGAAATAGGATCATAGTTTGGCCACTATATAGACCCAGTTGGCGCCTACTCATTTGTCTACTATTTCCGGAATTATTGTAAGCTATCCACCCCCTAGCTGCCGTCTGAGCGACGTCGAAGGCCCGAAGGTTGACACCGTAACAACCGAAACTTGTGTAACCGTAGTAGACAACATTTTTAATTGTAGTTAATACTTTAATAATTTTTTTTTTGTTTAAAAATTTTGGTGGAATCACCAAGTTCATTTGCTAGGTTACAAATAGTCCTTGAGATGGATTTGTAATAGCAGAGTCTTCTAGCGAGAGATACTACATGCAGATGTTATAGGCATGTAAGATTCCCTCGAATAAGAACATTCCTTTAAATAAATAGGATTAATTAATTTTGTAAGGGTTAAATTTTCCATTAAGAATCACTGTTAATTATTATTATCATTATTACAAATAAATTAGGGGTGAGGAATAAATCATATTAAGCCCAAAATTACAAGTTTAATAACAAAGACAATTATTAAATAAGTAATTAGCAAATAATAGAATGCAAACAAACCACTAAAAATAAACTTTTAGTTTTCGTTAAAAAAGTCATCGAGTCGGTTTTTGAATACATTTACAGACTGTGCGCGAACAACACTCGAGGGTAAATTATTCCAAGTATAGAAAACTCTGTTACAAAAAAAGTTCTGTCGGGTACATGTTTTAAAATTTTCTTTGCTCAATTTATACTGTATTCCGTGGGAGTATACAATAGAGGTTGGATGAAAAAGTACCATGAAGAATTCTGTAAGTCACAATTAAATCACCTCTTAATCTTCTGTGGGAAAATGAACACAAACTCGCCATATTAAGCCGTTCTTCATACGATGGTCTGCTTCTACCGAAAGGTATTCGAGTAGCGTAGCGTTGAACATTTTCCAGTCTTTTTGATGAGAAACCAGATCAGGACACCACGCATGTCTGACATATTCAATCAACGGTCTAACGTAATAAATTTATATGCTTAAAAGGGGGCTTAAAATGCTGCAGTGATTGTTCCTGCAAAATTTGTCAGAATAATGTTCCTGATTTATATTTATACGATGGTGACGAAGAGGAAAACATTTAAAGTAAGTTTTATACACAACTCTGTACTTACTCTATATTTATAGATTTTTTAAATTTATTTCTAGATGTAACCGAAGCCAACGCAGATCATTTTCAGCCGCTCTTAGCATCAGCGCGCATTCCAATGCTCCTAGAAAAAAATTCATATTTCTATAACAGTTAGCAACTTAATTTCTTTTTTAAAAACTTTTTTAATGTTCTGACTGCATTTAACTCGATATATATGTATACAAATTTTCAATAATTCACATAGCTCGCCGCCGGGTGAAGTTTTGGATGTACAATTCTGATAATTTTATTTTCTTACATTAAAAAAAAATAAAACTTTAAATATTTTTGAAATTTCTAAATCGCCATTAGTAGCGTTTACATTTCAAGTATAAGACTGCAAAAAATCAGAATTTTAGATTGTATATTGGAATTAATACAACGGTGAATGTTAAGAGAAATGTATTTTTCTAATTCGAATCCAGTCACATTTAAGAGTCATTTACAAAGTTCGGTCCTGTTAAAAAAAGTTGTACATTTCCATTTCCAATGCCCCAGAGTGTTTTCTACAAGATGATATAGGTTATACTTAGTTATACTTCTGAATCACTAAAAGTCACAATTTCATTGCGAGTTTACTCCACTATTAACCTAAAAAGATCAATAACATAAATACAAGTTCGTTTTTTTATTTCCAACATGTTACGTCTCTGGTCGAATATCGTTGGTGTCAGAATGGAACAAGATTTTCAGCGGCATTATGAGTCCTCTCTTTATTAACTAGTCTAAGGCTGCAACTAATGCGCATTCTAATCAGTCATTTTCATCTGCTCAGAGACATTCCTTTAGAGACATTCATATAATCAAAAGATAAACTGTTTGCTTACGAAAAATTAAAATTTTATGTGAGATAAAAGTGAAATAAGTACTTTACTGTGTAAAAATATGATTTTTTTTTTACTAAAAATAAGTCTCAATTAGACAAAATTTAGTCTAATAACAGCCATACAGAAGAGACCTTGACTATCTTTTAGCTCATTTGAAATACGATTTCAAAAATCATGAATATCCTTCCAACGCTACTATTATATTAAATTATGTGTCATTTCGCAAACAAGTAAATATATTATTAATGCATATAAACAATTGTTAGTTGCAATTCAGAATATATTTATTCATCTGTGGAGAAATGAATAATTTGACACAATTTAGCTTTGGCGCAAGTTTCAAATAGCGCGTGAAATAAATTAGTAACATTACAACCCAGTTTATTGGTTTGCGTGAATGTGGCACATTTTGAAATCCGGACTTAAATAAATTATACGAAAACACACGATATGTTTTTAATCGTTTGTATTATTGGTTTATTATAATTAATAATTTATGATGGGTATGGATTATGCGTACATTCAGGCTGTCGTTATAAATTGTTATGAAGATAACCAAATTTTTAGGTGACTAAACAATACCTAATCATTTCATTTTGGTCTAATTTTCCAATTTTATAAAGAGAGGGGTAATAAAGTATTTCGAAAAAAAAAAAAACTTATATATGCAAGACACAATCAATCATATTTCATCTGTACTCTTATTAAAGAATTGAAGATACGCTAGAGACCTATAAGTATCACTTTAATGTAAACGTAGAAATGGATAATACGTTGTATGGAATTATAATATTACTGACAACCACCAATTTGTTCAATGAAAATACCTCCTCTCTCTTGCGATGTTCCAACTTCAGAACTATTCACTGCACACGTACACAGTGCTCTACTTTACATAATTTTACATCACTATTTCGAATGATTTGGTCCCTTTGAGCCCTTTCATTAGGTATTGGTTGTCCAGGAACTATACAACTCAATTATTCACGTGGTATTTTTTCCAAGTTTTCCGCTGTTCTTCAACTGTTTTCATTCTATGAGTTTTTTATATGCTTATGTGATTATTACTGACACACTCTCAGTACTGTATGCCAAGAGTTGACATATCAATACACCTTTTTGGATGGCCAGGCAACCATCAAGGCCCTGAGCTCCAATTTAGTTAACTTATTGCTGGTATGGATATTTTTAAATACTGTCTAGGTGTATAGAACAAAGTTACTTTGATGTGGATTCCGGGACAAAGCGTATCTAGGACAAATAAAAAGCTACGCGCTCGCTTATAGAAGAACCGTCTGATTTCATGAAACCAGAACAATTCCTGAGCATTAAAAAAAGTAATTCCAAAGGAAACATTTCAAAATGGACAGATGATGTAATACTGGCGAAGTAAATAGGTGCCTCAGGGCTAACTCATTTAAGGGTGTTTATATCTAACCCTTCCATGAACACTTCTGCTCAGATCCGAGAATGGACTAAGAAAGATTTACGCATTCTAGATTGCAAAAAATTTTGGACTGTCAATTTTGCAGCATTGAAGGCCAATTCAAAGAGCATATTTTATGTACTTGGTCCGCCTTGAAAAGAACTCCAGTTAAAGGTGACGAAATCATCCCGCTTATTTTCAACAAGACCTAACCTAGAGGCGTTCGTAGATATCACGGACGTGACTCATATCTTTGGCTTTGTCAGTTATGGCTTAAGTTAAAAATATTTTTTTTTTAATCATTCCTTACCTTTTAGATTACTTAAATGGGTCTTAATATTTTTACATAATATGTGAGAACATTTAAAGATGCATAAACTGTTGATTCGATTAAAACCAAAAGCCATTAAGAAAAAGAGAAAAGACAGAAGATATTCCTGAAAATACAAAAAAGTTAATTTGACTTAATTTATAATTCCTGCCAATTCGGTACGTTTTTGTTAAAATATTTATTTAAATTAAATAAGGTATAAATAAACAATATATTTTAATTATTTTTATTAACCATTTGGAATTTCGACGTCATTTACTGATCTTTGGTCTTATTACTAGATGTTGAAATGTCAATATTTGTTATGTTATAATTTTTTTAAAATATTAATAATTAAAATATATCTTAAGCATAATTATGTACTTTTCCTACAAGATAAAACAAAAGAAACAACTTAACCAAGATAAATTTCGGAAAAATATTCAAAATTTGTTATATAACCCCTTGTAATTATAAAACAAGTTGTTTTATTTCACGACAAAATGTCAGTGCAAAATAAAAAAACACGTTAATCCTTTCAAGAAGCAGCTAATTGCGACGAAAATTTCAAATGAAATTACCTCGAGCCTAATCTAATTAACTCTCATTTATCAAATTATTTCTGCCATAAATAATGTTAAAAAATAAAATGAAACTTGAAGATCTGGATTACTAGGTGAGTGCCAGGGTAGTTTTATGTATAGTAGAAGGATTTTTAGAAAAACAAAGTATATATATATATATATATATATATATATATATATATATATATATATATATATATATAATACAGTGTGCTGCGGTTGTGATAAGTAAAGGTACGAGTAAAAGAAGAAGTAACAATATTAGAGAAATGTATAGAAATGTCATTCCTCGTCAAGAAACATCTGGACGTTCGGGAAGGTTCAAGAAGGTTAATAGAGCTATATAAGTCGGTGGCCCTGTCGTTAGTGAGTAAGCTTATTGATAGACGTTAATGTTGCATAGTTCCATAGTTGAATTATTGTAAAAGTTAAGTTAAAATAAATCTAAACATCAAAAACCAGCGTAACATTGGTGACAGCGGTGGGATACAAAATAAAATTTCATGGTAAATACTCTACTGAGTAAGAAACAGATATGGATACTTCAGGCCCGCCAGTAGAAAAGGCGCCTTAAAGAGTAAAAGGAGGAAAAGGAAAGGCTCCGTAAGAATAAAGAGAAGAAGGAAAGGTGTAGAAAGGAAGAACATAAGGAAAGGCGTAGGAAGAAAGGAGAGGAAGAAAAGGAAAGGCATAGGAAGAAAGATGAAGAAGAAAAGAAATGGCAAGATAAGAAGAAAAAAGGGCAAGAGGGAAGAAGAGGAGGAAAAGAAAAGGCACAGAAAAGACGAAGACAAAGAGAAGAACGAGAGGCATAGAAAAGCAGAGGTGGAGATTATGAATGGCTTGCTACAAATTCAAGAACACTTCAGACAAGAGGTAGGTTAGTTGAACAGTGGAATAGATCTCTTAGCACAACAAGAAAACTAATTTTAAACAACAAGAAACGACTAGAGTAAACTTAAAAAGGCCAATTAAAACTGAATTAGTTAAGTTAGAAAGATGAATTCGTAGCCTACCTTTGGTAAGCAACTACAAACACTACCTTGTGCTCATCTATAACCAAACCAAGCCATATTCAAAACCCAGTTTGACAAAGCTATACTAGCAAGAACATTAAGCCACCCACGATTGACGGTCAGACAACATGGGAAACGTATCTGAGAAAAAGATAGCGGATTTATTGCTAGTGTTGCTGCAAGGACAGGGAGCAACCGTTTTACAGTTACTTCCTCGAAAAGAACCCAGTTATTCGTCTCTCGTCCAAACCTTGGAGACAAGGTATGGCCAATAGCATTTGAAACGGGTATTCCAAAGCCAGCTAAAGGTTCGTAGTCAGAAACATAATGACAGTCTACAGGAATTCGAGGCCGATTTAGGAATATTGATTCATCTGGTCCATCCACAGGAATATGAAGAGGTAAAATTCCTATACAGATCTTTTCGCGCAAGAGTAAGAGCCATTAAAACCCTCTCACAAATCCTGCAAAATATACAACGAAACAGCCAAAATGGAAAAAGAAAATGCTTTAATTGCGGAAGAATCGGGCACTTTCAAAGAACCTGCATAATCAGAACTCGTTCTATAAATCAAGACTCAGGAAATGAGGGCCTAAAATTCACATAGATAAACCTCCCAAAGTCCGTCACGAAGTCCAACAAGAAATAATTACAGCAGCTATGCGTTTAGAAGAAGCCGATAACCCACACCTAGCCGGCTTTCTAGCACAAGGAAGTAGAGCATTGAAAAGGCTGTCTCCATAGCAAAGCAGCCATTCTCTCCAGGCGATCTTGTTTAGAATATGAATGCCAGTATAGTAAAGAACTTGGAGTACGAGAGGAACCGGTTGATAAAGTTACTCTTCGGGCAACCATTATCAAGCCAGAGGGCGTCGAAGAAGAAATCACTCGTGAAAGCTTGAGAACGGGACAGAAGAAAAGCAATGACTTGAAGGTTGTCGAAGAATGGCCCAAAAATAAAGTCACACCTACTTGGAAAAAATAGTCAAATACAGTGAAGCTCTTAAAGGGTACTAGACTCAGTGGGATTCCTTGTATCTTTATGATAACCTATTGCACCGGAAGTAGGAGAGCCTAGATAAAGTACATGTAGCCCGCCAAGTAAAACTGCCGAAATCACATGTCAGAAGTTTGTTGGAGAAACTTTATAGCAGTTGTTTGGGAGGACATTTTAGTACTAAAGAAATACTGGCACTAGTTATTATGGGAAAAAATATTTTATTGGATTAATTGCCGACGAGATCTAAAAGATTGATGTAAAAAATGAGATGTATCCAATGACATGATAAAGGTCTGCGATTTCGCTCGGAAACGTCTAAAAGCCAACGGCGACAAAGTAGAAGCTAGAATCGACAAGTTTGCCACAGGATACATTTTGAGAGAGGCGACCCAGTATGGCTGTGCAATTTCAAGCGCCGAGAAGGACTTTGTCAGAAACTGCAATGGAACTGGGAAGGCCTCTACACCGTTCCTGACTTACGACCTACTGCATTCGGCTGTCAGCGGAAAGCAAACCGAAGTTAGTTCACATTGGAAAGTTAGCGCCATACCGCGGTCCAATTTCTCCCCAGTAGCTCCAACCAGGTCCCAGTAAACAAGTTACTCGTGACGAATAACTAGAGAGGAAGGAACAATGTTACTCATCACCCTACAGTGTGTTGCGGTCACCATAAGTAAAGGTGCCAGTAAAAGAAGAATGGGCAATATTCGAGAAATGCCATTGCACGTCAAGAAATATCTGGATATTCTAGAAGGTTCTACAAGATTAAATCAAGCTATCTAAGTTGGCAATCCTGACGTCAGTGAGTAAGTTTTATGATAGACGTTACACGTTGATGCTATCACTTGTATAGTTGAATTTAATTCTAAAAGTTGAGTTGAAATAAATTGATATACCAAAAAGCAGCGGAACAATACATACAAATTAACTTTTGAAAACTAGTGGGGAAATAAATCATGAAAGATAAATAAAAAAAAATGATATGTAATTTAAGTAACCTATACAAATAATAAATACAAGAAAGCTCGGTTCGGTTTCGGTTTGGTTTACCAGATGACTAAGTCTATAGGAGGGTCCTGATGGTTCTGGAGGTGAACTAGCCTGCTTAGGAGTTCGAACGAGTTGGTCTCGAATTCGGTTTCCGTAAAGAAAGGAGCCTCGTCACTGTAAGATCTCCAGATTTTCTTATTTGCGTATTCATTGACGTTCCGTGGCTGAGAAACTAGATCCAGATTAGAAATGACTACGTTCAATGCTTTTCTGGTCTGTTCGCTTAATTCATCAACAGTAATTCCCCAGTGTATGGAAATTAAACATAGGTGTGTGGACCTGCTTATATTGGTGACACAAAATTGGTAATTAAACGAAACCTTTTACTACCCTTAAGGTAACCAAAATTGCCAAAAATTACTATAAAAAAGTAAATAAGGAATGATATTAAGCTCCAGAAATATTCCTACGACTAGGTATTAGACCTTTTAGTTGGCAATAATTACATCCATTCATGTAAAAGAGGCACTATTAAACCTAAAATTAAGTTAAAGGTTAACTTACTCACGAAATCAACTAACACTTAAATTTCGATAACACTGATGCTAAATTTAACCTTAATTGGTAGAAACCCACTTTACATAAGGTAAGTTTCCCCCAAATAGTCACATCCCAGAATATTTTAGAAACCATGAAGTTGTATCAGAAATAATTTTTTAAAAAGATAAATTACATATGAATTAATTAAACATGAATTAATTAAATATTAATGACTTGCATATGAGTTAATTGAATATGAAATAGTGATGTACGAAATAATTAAATAATAATGATCTATGATGAAGTTGAAATATGCGGTATCGATTAAAAATGTTCTTTATCCTTTTTTTAATCGAAGAAAAACTGTATTTACGTACCAACGAAGTCGAAATAAAGAGAAACTTAAAAGTCTAAAAAAAAGCATTTAACGTGTTTTCTAAAAACCACCATACTAACGACCGGAGCAATCAAATTCTGCAAAAAACATTGTAAACATCTAAATGATAATACTCTTTGTGTTACCGGTCGGCTTTCTTTACAACTTTAACGAGTAATACCAAAATGATTGCTTTCGTTCTCCATGTACACGCTCGTTATGCTCCATACCAAATTAGAAATCTTTTGAGAAACGAATGACAAACTTACAGAGGCAGATATATATCCACGAGTAATGAATAACACTGGAAAGAACATTTCCCTTTAATTAACAGACTACTTCTAGATTAAAACCAAGCTAACGAGGAAGGTGTTTGTCGAAATTACTTACGCAAAGGAATTTCCATTTAAAAACGACCTTTGAAAAATAGTTGTTCCTTTTAGACAAACCAAAGTGTTTAAATATAATATATGGTTTGAGTGTATCTTTTTCACTGGTAAAAAGTTATAGAATCATATTTAAATTAAATATGTAATAATAGTTTTTGCAACAAGAGTGAATATGATGGCCATGCAGTTCGAGTACGACGCCATAGGCGAAGTGTTCAAATCGTCTGAGTGCGATATGGACGATCCATTCGAGTTTTACAGTATAATTTTTCTACGATACACTAAGAAAAATCTACAAATTTAAAAAATATTTTAGGTTATTAAGACATAGAACTAATATCTTACTATTATACAGTGTGTTTCAAAACCGTATGTCATAAATTCTTCCACAGATAGATTTATCATTACCTATATCAAAAACTGGCTTCTAACAAAGTTACAGGGCGTTAAACTAACATTCAAAAAAACTTCTTTTTTTTGTAAAGAGTTTGCTGTTGCGAATTTTTCTTTGAAATTTGTGTCAGTGCTGTAGATTTGAAGTCCCAATATTCCAAGGAGAAAAAAAAATTAAAGCAACCCCTTTAAAAAAAGTTGGGGGTTTGGGCATAGGCGCCGGAACTCAAAAATTGCTTAGGGTGCCCGGCGTCTATGCGGGAAATGGTGGCTATCACCCCCTCACACTCTTCATCTTACTTAAAGGTACCACCGGTTTTTTAAAAGTATTTAAACAACTATTTTAAAACGTTGATTTTATGAAAATTGTCTTGGTTGCTGGATAGGCTGGAGGCTCCCACCTAAATCAAGATATCTGGCATGTGGCAACCCTATATGCTCGATGCAGCACCCATTGGTATTCAGTGGTGCTGCGGTGCTAGAGTACTAATGAAATTAGTAGAAACACAATATAAAACATTTATTAACTATCATGACTTTAAAAGGAGATTTTTGATGATTTATGAATATATTGTATATATACAGGGTGGCCATTTGAAAATAAAACAGCCAATTTTGGGCACCCCAGGTCATTTACGAAAAAAACGCTTGGACCCGTCAATTTTTGATTTTAGGGGAAACACTTTTTTGCTAGTTTCACCCTCTGAACGGAAACCCTCTAGCGGGGGTGAACCTACTCTTAAAATCTGAAATGGAAAGAGGGGTCCAATGATAGCTTATTTTAAAGTATTTTTCCATAGATTATAACTCATAACTATGATCTTTTAAAGATTTTTATTTTCTGTAAAAGCTTACCAGTTACTCGAGTAAATGCTGGAAATGCTGACACTGAGCCTCTATGCAATAAAAGATGTTTTGTTCAAAACACTCTCGGACATTTTGAAGCATCTATGGGATGATTTGATGACATTCATCAATTATTTATTGTCAAAGATTTTTGGCTAGGTGGCATAAATGTTAGTTTTTAAGAAGCCCCATAAAAAAATCTGACGGGCTTAGATCCGGAGACCGTGGGGTCCACTCAATACTTCCCCCTCTTTCGATTCACTAACCTGGAAACGTTTGATCCAAATACTGAAGAACAGTGGCGCACCGTCTTGCTGGAATATTAAGTTGTTTGCTAAGTAACGATCGTCATTCTCAATCAACTTTGGATAAATGGCGTTTTCTAATAATTTTAGATACATTTTTGCGGTTAAAGTTCCAGATAAAAGAAGGGGCTAATTATACGGTTACCAAAAATGTTAGCCCAAACATTCAGTTTTTCCGGATGTTGCGTATGCACTTCATGAAATATTCTGGAATTTGAATTGAACCAATAACGACAGTTGTGACGATTAATCGTATCATTTAGGAAAAAACCGCATTAGTCTGAAAAACACACGTTGAAGAAATTGCTGATCATTCATTGCCCGTTCAGTCATAATTTCACAAAATTGTAATCGACTATCAAAATCGTCTTCCATAAGTTCTTTTACCAGATGTATTTTGTAGGGATGAAAATTATGTTTTTTCAATATCTTCTGAATGCGACTTGTCTTGTATTTAATGTGAGTTCTTGAACAACATGCCCTACAATCGCCACCTTTGTAGTTTGATTAACTACAGCATTTTCCATTTCATGTTATTTGTTAGCTACTGATCCCATTTCCCAAAATGTTTGGATCAACTCCAAAATATACTTTCGACGGACTTGTCGATTTTAATGTTGATTGTTAAACAGTTAGGCAGTTCTATTAGCACATTCATTGTTCGTAAAAAAACTGAAATTATTTGCACTCTCTCAGCAATTAGGTAAACCATTGTTATTGATATGCCACTCTTATGCCAACTCTACAACGAAATAAACTAAACCTTACTATTTTAGGGTGACCAAGCAATGTCATCTGACAACAATAATTGAAAGCCACATGAATAAAACTAGAATTTTTAGTAGATTATCTGGTTTCTCGCCAGCATTACTAGAGACCTGTTTCTGACTCTAAATGAACGTTCTTTTCTGACGGTGCTTGATCGAGAGCAACTTTTAAATGATCTCCCTTCTCCTCTCAAGCATTTGCTCAATAGAATATGTACAAAGCTCTTGTCTTGATAATTGTAGACCGTTAGTAGTCGTTTTTTTTTTGACATCATAGGATTTTATACACCAAGAATAATAAATTCTTGAGTCCAAGTTCAACGCGTTGTCTATGACAAAAAATACAGCTCCGAACGATAATATTTTATCGAGGCATCCTGTCGCTATATCAACTTGGGCCACGGCAGCTTCTTCATTTCACTTATTGGCCCTTTTGTCCACGTTGTGCTATGGGTGCTCCGCACCCAGTTTAAAACTGCTTTGGGTGCTTCCACACCCAGAGCCCCGGGGATTCGGCGCCTATGGGGTTGGGTAACTTTAACCCCCCGTATTTTTTTTGTCAAAAATAAACTTGCTTTATCGATCTAAAAATAAAAAAAAACTATGAATTTTTAATTCTTTTTTATAGCAAAATATACTTTGTATCCTTCTTAGTTAACGAGCTATTTACAATTTTTTAACTGCATATCTAGTGCAATTAGTCCGTCCTGGACTTAACATATCAACAAAACTAAGAGTAGGCCAGGAGTTATTGTGCAAAAAACGCATATAAAAATCAGTGGTGTGTCTAGGGTTGTGCTTGAGCCGCCCCTGCAAAAACTACCTCTTTTATTTATATTTTTGTATTTAAGAAGGAGGAGGACATGTTAAACATTTACTAAATTAAATAGTTTATAAAATATGTATAATAATTATTGTAAAGTGTTTATAGCAGAGGAGCTCACGATGCTAAATGGGGATTTACTCGAGCGTCATAGAGACCTATGGGGTTGCAAAGCTTAGATGACAAAAAGAAAAAAATTTCATATAATATACAGGGTGTTTATTAAGTACTTGTACAAACTTTAAATGGTGAATCTTTGACTTATTTTAAGGCAAAATGTCCATATCTTAACTTTAGAACTACAGGGTGGTAAAGTTTAAAAAAAAAAATTTTTTTTTCTAATAACTGTAAAAATATTGCAGATATTTTTACGAAATTTGGTACACGTCTCCTACGCATTATGATGCATTTTTTAATGCACAAATAATTTTATTATTTCTACCAGTGGCGCCCGTACGGGTTTCGTATTAAATATTTTTGCCGAAAAAAATATTACGCCACTGCTTCATCTTAAAATAACAAATATTTTTGCAATCCTCATTTAGTTTTGAGCAAATTTGGTCTGATAAGTTTTTTCTCCGACGCATAGTTTTCGTCCGACGCATAGTATTCTGCATGGAACAAGTGAAAAATGTGTCTTTTATTGATCAATATTGTTATGTGATAAACTTAGATTATTTACAGACTAAGACTAAACTACTTTTACAAATAAGTTAATAACATTTACAACAATTGCTGAAAATGCCCGCCGCCTACTGCAACGCATGCGTCAATTCGCCTTAACATTGATTGACGTACTCTTTCGAATATACCTGGTGTCTGATTATTAATGGCACACGATTCAAATATCCTGTTTCTTAGATCTTGCTCATTTTGAACCGATGTTTTGTAAACTAGTGTCTTTAAGTGACCTCACAGAAAAAAATCCAGAGGTTTTAAATCTGGTGATCTGGGAGGCCAGGCTTGCGGTCCCGCTCTTCCTATCCAACGATTAGGATAATTCTCGTTCAGAAATTGACGTGCAGCCAAACAAAAGTGTGCCGGTGCGCCATCGTGCATGAACCACATCCTGTTTCTGGTAGCCAAATCAATTTCTTCTAAATGTTCAGGAAGCTCGTGCTCCAAAAATTTTCTGTACTCTTCGCCATTTAGCCTTTGTGAAAGAATGCAAGGTCCAATAAGGTGATCCCCGATAATTCCGACCCAAATATTTAGAGAAAAACGATATTGGAAATTATTTTCTATGATAGCATTGGGATTATCCTCAGACCAGATATGGTTGTTGTGGAAGTTCATGATGGCGTTTCGAGAAAAAGAAGCTTCGTCTGTAACAAGTACATGGCCTAAGAAACCCGGGGTTGTTAATAATTTATTTCGCAGCCAAACGCAGAAATCTACTCTGAGAGGAAAATCTCTAGGTAGTAATGCCTGTACACGTTGAATATGATAAAGATAAAGTTGTTGAGATTTTAAAATTTGCCACACAATTGTATGCGTAATATTCAATTCATGAACAATTTTCCTTGTACTAGTTTGCGGGTCTTCTTCAAGTCTATCTAACACAGATTCTTCAATTTCATCTGTTCGAACTGTCGCAGGCCTTCCTGGGATATCAATTGGTCTTTTAAAGCTGCCAGTTTCACAAAGTCTTGCGTGAATATTAATGAAAGTTTGGACATGGGGAACCACCCGTTGAGGAAATCGGGCTTGATACATTCTTTTTGTAGCTTGTGCATTACCGTGAGCCATTCCGTAGACGAAATGAATGTCTGCCATTTCTGCATTGGTATATTCGTACATTTTGAACACAATAATAGACAATAAATTATTACGTACATACATTTTTAAATGACAAAAACCATGATTTTTTTTTAAATATACTGTCATGACTGATTCCGCTAACATGGAAACCTCTCGGTTGTTTGCAAGGCCTTGCTATGCATGTATGTACAATTGTACATTTTAGCCATTTGACTCTGAAATAAAACGGATTTTATTTTTTAAAGCGTAAACTATGCATCGAACGAAAAAACTCAAGAGATTAAATTTGTTTAAAAATAAATGTGGATTTCAAAAATGATTTTTGTTTTAAGATTAAGCAGTGACATACTATTTTTTTCTGCAAAAATATTCAATACAAACCCCGTAGGTATGGACGCCACTGGAAGAAAACATAAATTTGTACATCAAAAAATGCATCTTCATAGTATCCGTGTACCAAATTTCGTAAAGATATCTACAATAGTCTCACAGTTATTGGAAATAATAGATTTTTTTTCTGAAAACTTTACCACCCTGTAGCACAAAAGTTAAGAGGTTTAAGACACGTGTTCATATGAACTTTTTGCCTTAAAATTAGTCAAAGATTCACTATTTAAAGTTTGTACAAGTACTTAATAAATGGTATGGTGTTGTTTTTTGAAAATAAAAAACTTAAAAAACTTAAATAAAAAACTACCGGCTTCGTTCGAATTTTGAGTAGAGTATAAAAATTCCTCAGTTTCTCTTTAACTAAAATATAGTATAGTTAAAAACCGTCTTTTATCTCATATCAGCACTGGATGATTTTTAATTGATAGTTTGATTAAACTGTTTTTTTGCCTCAACATCCTCATGTGTATTTTTTGAGGTAGGACCTCGGATATGCCTTCGATGGTTTTAGTAGAAATTTTTTTTCAGATTTCGGTAGAGGATATATAATTTTTTAAATATAGTAAAATGTATCAACAATTATTTTACTTACGAACACGTTATCAGCATTTCGAAAAAATACCTGAAACAAAAGAAACAACATATTAGAGTTTTTATTTAGTGTGAGACTAATAATAAATTAAAGTTTAACACATTATACAGTTTAAATTTTTATGTAATTTTAGAATTTGTCATTTCAATAAGAATTCTCCATTGTGATAAATGTTAATATTTTGTTGTTTAAATATTGACTAAAATAACCATATTAAATTATAGAAAGCACTAACCAAAAATGTAATTTTAATTTTTTACTTTCAGAATGTCACATTCCCGTTCAAGAGGGATTTTGAAAATGGCGCTGGAAAATTACTTTCTTTTTGAAATTCCAACATGCAGTACCGATGTAAGCATTTAGAATGACCAAGCAATCCAAATTGAGCAAGCAACGTTGCAGATAACGTTTCCATTGATGTTGGAAACATAAACATTATTTCTGAAATTGTAAACATTGATGAGAATCGTGCCACGGTGCAAGTTCCTGAGCAAGAAATAATTAATACTGGTCATAGCTCAGATACTGTTACTATTTTATATAATAAGTTTCGGTTATGATGGCCTGGACTTCCTACCCGCTTCGGGCGACAAGCAAGAAGAAATCATTTAAGAACCTAAGGGATCAGGAATTAGTTTTTTTGGTTCAGATCAGCTTGAAATGACGAAGCTTGCTAATGATCCTGATTTTATACCAAGTATAGACCACCCAGACGAAGAACCTGAACTTAAAATACAAAATAAGCGTTGTTGAAATTACATTCAACATGTCCTATCTGCTAAATACTAGGTAGACACTCCCTGTATAAACCTCCGCTTTTAGCAAACAAAAATAATAAAGTACTGAATAGTCACTCCCTGTATAAACTAATTATCTAAAGTCGTAAAATGGTAAACATGTTGACTTTCAAATACTCTTCAGACACCTGTGTTTTCGCAAACAATTAATATGATCACGTACGCAAGCATGCGATTTGGGACGGCCAATGAGAAGAAAGCCGGTAAAACCGACGCGAACGAGCGCGCTTGCATCGGAAAGAAAACTGGCACTTTCATTTCGTCAGTCAAACAAAACACATCACAAACCTTGACAACGCCGGCAGCAAGCCGAAAATTAAGTTAAAGCGTTTGTGCGATTTGATTTAAAAAAAGTTGTAACATGTAATCAATTAATAATTTATGTAACCAAGTAATAATATATAATACAAAAAAAAAATAATACAAAAAAAAAATAATACAAAAAAAAATAATCAAAAAAACAAATAATAAAAAAATAGACATTTTTTATAATTAATTACAAACTCAGGTATTTTGATAGCTGTAAGTCAAAATATAATAATAATGTAATCATGTAACAATAGTGGATAAAACAATTAAAGATTTATGGATTACTACAATAGTCTGGCCTTTTGGTTATATCCAGTGCCATTAAAAAAAAAAAAAAAAAAAAAAAAAAAAAGTAATAATATGTAAAATGTGGAATCAGTAAGCCGTAAATATATCAAATTCAAATATAGGGTAATGTTTCATTTGAATAAAATCAGTGCATCTACCAGAACTTCGAGAGTATCCTCCAGAGGCTACAGGGTGGAGCATAAGGCCTTCACCCCAGGTAACATATTTCGAACATAGTCATACAGTCCACCATGATCGAAGGCAGTAAATGTCAAGCCTTATAAACCCAGGGTAAGACAAATGTAGATAGAAGAGAAGACGCGTAGATGAAAGTAAATGGTCAGCTAATAAAAATAAGCATAAAAGGGAGCTTGGACAAAAATATCAGGGAAGAAAAAAAAGATGATGGGCACTGGATATACACCATCCCTAAAAGTAAGAATGAAAAGAAGTAAGTGAAATTAAAGGTACAATGCGAAAGTGTTTCTGAAGACGATAGAATGAAATTGTTTCAAACATTTTGGAAAATGAATAACAACGAAAAGAAAGTTTATGTAAAAATGTTAATTACCCATTAAAAGAGATAGGAAACAAGAAAATCTGATTAATTGTAAAACATATATTTATTATTTGACTGATATTTTTGGTATGTTTAACAAAGTTAATTTTCAGCTGCAGGGTGACGATCTCAACTTGATTAAAATAAAATAAATAATATCGGCCTTCATGTGTAAACTTATACTTCATGAACAAAATTTAAGCAGAAAAAAATATTCACATTTTACGCATTTGTCAAAATTACCAGAAATGCTTGTATTATATCATGCAAGAAGAGGTGATCACCATCAGCAAAAGTTCAACCAAGGCTATCAGATGTTCTGGTTCTAGCGCAACACAGTATTGTGAAACACTTCTAAAAAATACCTTGTCACTGTTCCATCATCATACCTAGTCGAAAAAGGCTTCAGTGTGGTTACAAACGTTTTGATAAAAAATCAACGAACGCAGTGACTTAAGACTGCAACTTACCAATATTGAACCAGATTGGTAGAAAGTTTTAATGGCCGTTGGATATGTTTTTCATTTATTTAGAATAAATTATATTAAATTTTATCGTACATGTGTATTAATCTTATCTATTCCAGAAAAAAGAAAGCCCCCCCCCCCCCCCCAAAAACAAGGAGTATGGAATTAGGTAGACACGTTTCACACCCAGGGGTCTATCAGGCTGACTGTCACACAGATTGAGAGGACCTCGGTTAAAAAAGGTTGTTAAATATTTAGGTAAACAAAAACAAAGGGTACAAAATTAACCGGTTTTATAATTTTAAGCTTAAATCTTAACCCAATAGGGCTCCATGAACTGCTGAATCGTTCAGCGACAGAAGGTACATTAAGTTAAATGGAGTTAAAATGCCATTTGTTAGTAGCTGGCGAAAAAGTTGCTGTTTTTGAATGTTGAGTAGCAGGTATATTGTGTTTTTATAATGAAAATGAGTTATTATATGTGTGTGTGCGCTATATTTTGATGATATTTATATAATACATTTTTGGTTTCGGTTATGAATTTGTCTAATAAAATTATTGATATACCTAACAAATACGTTTAAATTACTTTTCTTTATTCCCACAAATAGTTTCGACGTTTTTTTTTGTATTTGTCATACAGTGTGTCTATTTAAGTTGGAATCATTTGGTAAACTTTTCTATTGGTTTTTTGAAAAAAATATTCTAGATAAAAATTCCTGAATGGTCCAAAACATAAAATGCAACGATAAGAACAATTTTTTTAAACTGTATACAAGGTTTGCCAAAAAATATGAATTTTACTTATGAGTAAAATACCTTTAGTTTTACAATACAGAAAAATGTTATAAGGTAAAGTTATTTTGAATTAAAAGATATATTCAAATATGCAATTATAGCCATTGGGCATTAAAATTCAGGTTTGGTGATTAATTAATTTATAACTAGAAATAATTTATAAAACGTAAGTAATAACCTAATCTGAATTTTCAAGCAAAATGACTGTAATTCTCTATTTAAATATAACTTTTAATTCCAAATAACTTTACTTTATAATATTTTTCTGTATCGTAAAAATAATGGTACGTTACTTTTGGATAAAATTCATATTTTTAGACACACCTCGTATACTGGTTGGACCATACGAAACTTTTTATCACGAATACATTTGTTTACAAAACTAATATTAAAAAAGTTTTTCATAAGGTTCCAACTTAAGTAGTTACACTGTATAACCAATACCTACATTTCGAGACGACACATTTACATACCTTCATTTATATAACATTTATATTACTAATGTTATATAAAAAAAGTAATGTATATGTGCTGTAATAATGAAGCATATTAAATGTTACAATGTTAATATAAATGTTACGTTTTCCTTGCATGTACTTAACCAATTACATATAAGGAACCTGCTATATAACACATGTCACTTTTCACAGTAATCACGTTAGTTATTATGTAACAAGTAAGTTACTTTGTTATATAACACGGAACTAGTACATGTAAATGATACATATGTGTTTTCTAGGATATGCCATGTCTGTGAAAGAGATTAAAATAATTTCACCTGAAGCCTTATTGTTTTATGTATCTAATACTCCACGTTCCTTAGTATTAGCTTTTTACTTTATTAAATAAACGCTATTTCTCAAAATTTGTTGTTCTTTGTCAAAAATACGATAGTCCAGTATTAAAGTTTATTTAACATAGTTCAGTATTCTAGGGTTAAATAGAAAATCAACAAAATAAATAAAAATCCCATAAAATAGGAGTCAACGTCTTTCAATTATTTATTGTAAACGTCTCTTGATCTTATTTGTTTAAAATGTTTCCTAACTTAATAGAACCGAATAGAATGGAATATAAAATAAACTTCTTTAATTATCGACACCGTTGAGGCTTTAAAGAACATTTCCATTTTCTATCTTCTTTAAATTCTAAACACATACTTGCTTCATCGAATCATCAATCGATAATTAACATGAAATGAGCAGAGCATCGAATCCTTGTGTCTTAGCGACACGTATCACAAATGATCACGAATTAAAAATGGTACAGTAGATGTATCTAAAGTTGATAAGGAGTTTTGCGTATTATAACTTTTTAAATAGTTTTTATCTACTTGGCAGATGTAGTAAGCACATCATTTCTGTAACTTCGTTAAATTTAGTGAACATGTTATTGATAGGAAATGAATTCATAAACGTTTTTTTATTTCATATTCTTATAATTATTTTGAGGGCTTGAAAGCTATATCACATTGTGATTTTTTAAATTCCATCATAAATATTACAATAACTGTATCTCACGTAATTTGTTAACATCACACAACCCAATGAAAGTTCCTTTTTAATAACGTTTACAACTAAAGGTGTCAGTTCTGTCAAAAATGTCAATACAGTCGGGCCATTTAATAATTTTGTGTTTGTCTATAATAATTTATTACACTGCCCGGTCATTATAAATACTGCTATTATTTTCTGTAGTAAATTTTTCCCTTTGAAAACCATTTTGAATAGATTTTCTATTGGATAATGAAAATGTACTTACTTTAACCCGTAAATGTTTATTGACTAGGTATATAATTTATAATTTATTTTAGGTAAAGATGTTTATATTCAAACAAAATTCATTTAATTTAATGACTCATTTTTAAGTGGAACTCAAAATGCTGATAACACTCATATATGTCAGAATTAAAAAAAAAATTCTAGTGGAATAAATAGAATATGTCTTGTTTAATGCCTTATAAAGGAAATAGTTTTGTAAGGTCCACAGTAATAAAAAACCTAGTGTTGAGGATGTACGAATTCACATGGTGAAAAGTTCCAATAAATAAGTGAAAAAAATAGTAGCTCAAACAGGTAAGAATAGTATTTCAAACAATGACTCTCCTAAAAGTGGAATATCTGCTACTGGAGTCAGCATCATGCCTAAAATTCCTTTATAACCCAGCTAGGTGTGATTTATCTAGAACGAGATTAAAAATTTGTGTTAATTTTGGCAATAATAAGAATTTAACCGTAATATAAATTTTATTGTAGGACAAAATCATGAAATCCTGATTTGAACATATTCTTAAATACCCCTATCGGTTTATTTCCGCCTCGTGTCCTGCTTGACACGTCTAGGCTAACGATTTTAGGATCGACCTCATCTCCAGTAATGATATTGTCAGCTCTACAGTTGACGACGTAATTACATTTTGCATTTTTGGTCTCAAGTCTTACTTGGAGCTGCTAGCGGCAATACTTTAAGTCTAAAAGCTGTATGTTATAAATGATCGTGAGGGTAGAAAGGGGCATATAAACGTAGAAGTATTGGTTGTAGCTCTTATATTTTTTAGAGGGTAAGATACAAACAAATTTTATTTATTTATTATTATACAAAATAAAAATAACTGAGGTGAAATCTAGCCATGTGTGAATTGGGGTAATGTTATAATAAATAACGTTTAAAATTATTAAAAGTATCCCAGACAGTACACGGTGTCCATTGGATGTCAATATTTTGTCCAAATAATGTCCTGGATGTCCATGAACTTCATATGGATGTCCATTGTTGACATACAAAAGTAAAAGGCCGTTCAGGCCAGACTCAAATAAGAAAAGAAGAAGAAAGCAGTTGAGAACAAAAACTAAAATACCACAAAAACGGCTGATAGCATAGATAAAATAGTATTGATTTATCTATGGCTAGTAGATTTTTTAGTCACATAATCACCGAGCAAATCGAGCTTGTGTGAAATAAAAAAACGGCTATGGATTTGTTTGTGTTTCCCGTTTCCGGTTTTCATTAAAATAAACTTAAATCTTTCTTTTAAATCAAATTTGATCTCTCGTCTCGTGGTTTTTGTTGCAAGTTGCAAAGTAAAGTTAATTTTTAGCTGTGGTTCTCATTTCTGTCTGACATTTTTTATAATAACCAAACACATATGAAAAAGAATAAACTGCAACACAAGAAACAACGAAAGACGTCTGTATATCTCAGAAAAGTACATCTACTTTGTCAATTGTAACAAAAATTTAATTTACTCCTAAAGCTCTAAAATTTAATTCGGAGTAAATAAATCTTATTTGACCTACCAGCTCTGCATTAAAAGACCACAGCGCAGATCCCATCGAGAAGCCACAGATGTATTAAAAGAACGGCTTCGAGTAAAAAGAGCAAAACGAGGTAGTTTTTAAACGCAGCAAGAGTTGATCTGTTAAAAAAATAAATATAATTAACATTAAATTATTTAAAATTCCAAAAATTAGGAAACATATCGTTTGTTTTAAACTAATATAACCTATCAATTATGTTTTAAACCTTATATTTTCGATTGACATTCAAAAAATTCCTTTTTTTAGACCTTACCTATTTAAGAAAATGGCTTTAGTAGAAGCTACCTAATAAGCTGCAAATCCGAGATGATGTCAACACAATTATTATTGTAACTAAGAGGTAAGAAACCTTCCAAAGCACAATTCAGAAGAAAAAATTCAAGTGTCTATTTGTACTGCATAAGACGAAGTAAAAGGCTATTTACAAGATTCAAATATTTTTAAAGAAGCTTTACTTTTTTTAAATAAAATAAAATCGTTTTGTAAAGTTTAAGAAATAATACATTGAAAGTGGTTACATATGTTATTTTATTTCTCTTCTAATGTTCACAAGTACATATTTTTATTGCAATTTTAGATTCTGCAGTTACCAAAACCAAGAACAAGGACATGTACGAACAAAATGTTTTGTTGCCACAATATACCGGGTGTCCGCGCGAAAACTTTAAATGGAATTATTTCTGGTGTTTTAAAATATATCGACTTGAAATTTTGGAAGGTCATTAAGGAAGTAGGGGGTAAATTAATAGTGTATAAGATACCACTCCAACGTGATATCTGCCGCCCCCAGCCACCCCCGGTTCAAAAGTTTAAATGACACCCTGTATTTTTTTAACATATTCTGAAAGAGCGTAGTTTTTTTAGTATCTCTATGTGAAAAAATTACTTAATTACATAATGAACTTTGAAAGATATTTACAGCTAAAGGTTCAGATACCAGATATTCAAATATCGCAAGCAAAAAATAATAGCAAGCCATGAAAGCTGCTTCGTTGCTTGAACTGTCAAATAATATTGTTTGTGACACTTCTGTTTACTCGTTAGTACAAAAGTTTTCAAAAAAATTTGACTTAGTTTAAATTAAATAGCTAAAAAAATAGAAAAATGGTTTACAGTTAAGAAGAAAGAACTGAAATTGTAGTTTTATATGGGATTGCAAACAGAAACTATTCGCAGACGGCAGCATTATTTAACGAAAACCATCCCAACAAAAATGTATCTGCTGTTTATGTAATTGATTTAATACAAAAATTTTTTGAAACTGGATCGGTAAATAATAAAAAACGTGATATGAATAATCGTGGAGCACGAGATGAAGCAACGCAAGTTGCAGTTCTTGATCACGTAAATTTAGACCCACAGCTTTCAATTAAAAAATTATCAGAAGCTTCGGGAGTGGCAAAAACAACGTGCAATAAAATATTAAAATTAACTAAAATGCATCCTTATAAAATACAGCTTCATCAAGAGTTGGGCGACGATGACTTCGATAAAAGAGTCCAATTTTGTGAAACTGTGACAGGCATGATTCGGCAAAATAGAAATATTTTGCGAAATATTTGTTTCAGTGACGAAAGTTGCTTTTCCTTAAATGGTTTCGTAAATAGACACAATTGTCGATATTGGAGCGATGTTAATCCCCACGTTTTCCGAGAAGGCCATACGCAACGTCCCCAAAAAATTAATGTATGGGCTGGAATTCTAAATAACCAAATAATTGGTCTAATTTTCTATCACGAGAATTTAACTGGGCCTAGATATCTCGAGTTTTTAGAAGAATTAATACATCCTCTTAACATTCAGTGCTTGGAAGAAAACTTAGATCAAATGCAGGAGGATCAGTTATACTTTCAGCAAGACGGAGCTCCCCCTCATTACTGTTTAGAAGTAAGGCAATATTTAAATACCGTTTTTCCAGGACAATGGATAGGTCGTAGGGGTCCTATTGAATGGCCAGCTCGCTCCCCAGACTTTCTTTTGGATGTCTTTTTATGGGGACATTTGAAGTCTGTTGTTTACAGGACACCATCACAATCCATTGATGATTTGCGTAATAGAATCATAGAGGAATGTAGAGATTTAACACCACATGCCTTTGAAAATATTCGGAACGCTTTCGAGAATAGACTGTACTATTGTTTAAATGTAAACGGTTAACATTTTGAACATTTGATTTAACTAAAAAAATAAAAAGAGTCCTTACTTTAGTTTATAAAGCGAAATTTTGTTGGTTTATAAGAATACCTATTTTTGTGATAAGTTGTATTTTTTTGTGATAAGTTGTATTTTTTTGTGATAAGTTATATTTTTTTGGATAATTAGATTTTTTTGTTTCTATCTGCTTTAATTATTTCGAAATTTGTCTACTGTCCAAGGTTAATAGTTCTTTTTTTTTAATATCTGGTATCTGAACCTTTAGCTGTAAATATCTTTCAAAGTTCATTATGTAATTAAGTAATTTTTTCACATAGAGATACTAAAAAAACTACGCTCTTTCAGAATATGTAAAAAAAATACAGGGTGTCATTTAAACTTTTGAACCGGGGGTGGCTGGGGGCGGCAGATATCACGTTGGAGTGGTATCTTATACACTATTAATTTACCCCCTACTTCCTTAATGACCTTCCAAAATTTCAAGTCGATATATTTTAAAACACCAGAAATAATTCCATTTAAAGTTTTCGCGCGGACACCCGGTATAATAACTTCACGAAAGAATTCACATAGTATGATGGTATGAAAGTAAAATTGACATTTAAAGAAACAATGAGCATATTTTTGTTTATGTAAGTATAGGGGTAAAGTAGATTAGTCAATACATATTTTCATATTAGTTAATAACATTTTATCTTAAAGTTTTACATTTTTAACTATCAGTTTTGCTTGATCAGGCATTTATTAAAAGATTGATTTAAGACTTAATATTCGTATAAAATGTAATGTCTTTTTTTAGCTGGTGCTGCTGCTGCTACTGAGATTGACAATGATGCTGCTTAAAAAGTAAGCGAAATAGCCTTAAGAAAATGGCTGATAAGGTCAACAGAAAGGAGTGCGTATTAAACCAATACATCTGATATTATTTATGACAAAAATATGTCCAAAGTTGCAACTATTTTATTTCTTATTAATATAAGTGGTGATATCCATCAGATGTCCATAAATTGTCCAAAAGCTATACAAAAATGGATGTACATTGGATGTCCTTTAGTAAAATGCTGGACGTCCTTTGGATAGCCGATATGTCCATCAATAGACTTCCGATGGACATCCAATGGATTGACTTGTGCTGTATGGGATATTATTTCTGTATCTAGCACACCCACTGGCGGAAGAGAATATAGGGTGGTTCAAAATTAATCGAAAACATTTGATCGAATACATTTGCTTGAAAACAGTTAATCGAATGCATCTAATGGAAAAAATATTTTACCGAATAACAATTGACTGAGGAGAAAAATGATCGAAAAGAAAATTGATCGAAATTAACTACTTTTCCTAACCTGTGCGGCCTAGAGTCATTACTGGTTGCTTTCCAAAAAAATATACAAAAAATAAAAAATTGAAAAAATCTGACTAACTTACCTAACTTGTACGAGAGCAATCAGTTAAAGTTAAATTGCTCTGGCCTGGAGCAATTTAACTGTAGCCTGCACATATTAGATAAGTAAATTAGTTTTTTTTTATAAAATAATTAACTAAACTAAATTGCTCCAGGCTCCACAGGTTAGGTAAATCAGTTAATTTTTTTTTATTTTTTTTTTTCATTTTCTATAAGTTTTTTGCGAGGCACACCGCGACGGTTCTAGGCCGCACAGATTAGATATATTAGTTAAGTTTATTATAAAATTATTAAAAAACCTCATTTTAGAAAACTTGTTTACTTGTGACATAAATACGTGTTTAGAAACATGCTTTTTCTTATGGTTATTGATTTATTATTTGTAATAGTTAAAAAAATAATTTACTTGGCACTGTTTTGTCAAGTATGGCTTTGCCATTTTTCTTGTTGAATATACACCGTGTCCCACGTAAGGCGGGCATTACAACTTTATGGAGAATACATTAATTTGTATTTTCGCCATTTTCTGAGTATACATAATCGAATATGCTCTTTTGAAATAATGTGCAACTTCCGGTTATACCGGAAGTGACCACTAACTTCGTTATTTTAAAGGGAATACCCCATATTTTTTTTTTTTAATTTTAGATTCAGCATGAAATTCTGTAAACAACGATACCCCATTTGCCTATTCTAGTTATAGCGGATTTGGCGTTATTCAATTTTTTTCTACATTTTTAGTCGCCGGTAGACATTTTCTTAAAATCGTCTATCTCAGGTACTATATCTATCAGATATTTAAAATTTTAACCAGAGGTAGTAGATGGGATGTACTTCTTGAGAATATTTAGTTATTCATTATTTGTTGTACGGGGTGTTTGCAAATTATTTTTAAAAATGAAATTTTTTAAACATAAAAATCTTTTTTATTTTAAAGGGAACACCCTATATATTTTTTAAATTTAGGATTCAGCATGAAATTCTGTATGTAAAATATGGATGATATTTGGATAAGTGTGATTTTTTATGTCCAGTATTTTATTTATTATTTAGCATAAGTTTTTCTTATCAAAAATTTATTAATATTATAAATTTAAAAGTATTTTATAACCGACATTATGAATTAGATCATAAACCTTCGAAAAAAATGTTTAAGCTGCATATAAATATATTCGAAATATCAGTATCGTGACATGTCCGATTCTCATTTTTGTAATTAAATATATCAATTTCTATCAAAATTTATTTTGTAATAAAAAATGTACCTCTTATAACTACAATCTAATGCATACTGCATTGAATTTTATTGCAATTTTATACCAATCTTTCGATTGGTAATAAAAAAAATAATCATTTATATGTCCGTACCGTGGAAATAATGTCAGTACGGTGGCATTAAAATTTTTGAAATTTTATCACAGTTTTCGTTGTGTTGTAGCTGTAGTATAAACACTTTACAGACTTATTTCTGTGCATAAATAGAAAACAAAAACGCGTAGAAAATACATTTTAAAACGTTTTTAATTTTAAAAAATTTAAGTTGTAAAAATCACAGTTACACGAGAATCACCCATATTCTCTGTATATCAAAATTTTCAAAATAATTTTACAAATTTGTTCTTTTTATTATTGTCTGGGCTATTTTACTACTTAAACTTGAACTTGAATTGAAGGTTAAGTGCATTTAGTTTGTGAATTGCATGCTATATTTTTCTTTTTATGGCAGTGAATCACTGTTGTGTATTTACAGGTACGTACGTACTAATAATTTTAAACTCTCCGTATACACCTGTTCAAATTAAATTAAATAAATAAAGTTTGGTACCTTTTTAGATTTTTTCGTTTATTTCAACTTTTTAATAATTAAAAATTATTCAATTCTAGTACCTTAATCTATTTTATTTTTTATTCAGCATTTTATATTTTTTTATGTGATTTTCGATAAATTTCAAACCCCTAATTCAAGTAGGGGTTTGCTATTTAAACTTTTTTAATCGGGGTAGGTGGGGCCTACGGGGTAGTTGGGGGTGATTTTGTCTCTGTCATTTTAGTTCTCCCTTTCTATCCTAGAAATATTTTTTAGCATTTTTCGTTTGTGAGATATAGCCCATTGTAAGTTTTTAAATTGTCACACTGTATACATAACATAAGGGTTACCCTTAAAAGAGTAAAATAGCTGTGATACGCCTTTTGTTGTATTTACATGATATAAATATAATAATAACAATAGTTTATTTAGAAAATAGACAAATTAATACATACAAAAATTTGACATTATAAGAATAAGTAGTATAAATTTAAAAAGAATAATAACAGCAACAGAATAAACGTGTGTGCGAGTTCATCCATAAAAGCCAAAGAGGCTGTGCATGGACGAATATATTATATTTGAAAGTGTTGACAATTATTTTTATACACAAAATTATTCTAGCTATTTTAACATGTATTTTATTTAAAAGTAGAAAAAAGTAACAATAAAAACAAACAGAACATTATAACAAGCCAAAATTAAAAAAAGATTAAAAAATAATTATTAGACATTTAACAAGAGGTGAACATTTTCCCTTCCTAAGTTTATAATGTATGTTTTAAAACGGTTTTTAATGAATTCTAATGAGTTTATATTGAGAAGGTACATTTTATATGATTCGGGGAGACTATTAAATACTTTACTCATTTGGTGTGAATGTGTTCGGATGCTAACATTTCTTCGTGAAAACTGTGTATGTACATTTAGATTTTCTCTATATCTTGTATTGTGACGGTGATTTATAAGGTGTAATTTTTTTTAATTTTTATAAATAAATATAATTATTTGGTGCATAAATAATTGTCTTATATCAAGTATTCTTGCCTCTAAGAACAGAAGGTGGGAAGGGTATCTGAGTTTCTTTTTAAAAATTATTTTTAGAAACCGTCTTTGTAGTACATCTATCTTTTTTATGTAACAAAAGGCAGCTCCTCCCCAATTAATAATCGAATATCTTAACCTTGATTCGATCAGAGCAAAATAAATAGTTTTGAGATGACAAGGATCTATAATATTTTTAAAATACCTAAATTTGTACAATAATATCCTCAGGACTTTAACTACATTTTCAATATGATTATCAAATCTAAGGTGGCAATCTATATGTAGTCCAAGGTACTTTACATTATTTTTAACAGTAATGCCTACTTTAGAATTTGACCTCTTAACTGTTAATAAATTATAATCAGGTAATGTACTAATATTGTTAGAAAATGGCACAAAGTAAGTTTTTTCGAAGTTAACGGTGAGTAATTTATGACTAAATAGATCGAATATATTTTCTTTTTTAGATCTGTCCAGCTATTATCGGAGTAAACAATCGCTGTATCATCTGAAAAGCTTATCAATTTTCCTGCACTTGAATAAGTAAAAATACTGTTGAGATAAATAATAAAGAGGATAGGACCTAACACAGTACCTTGAGGTACACCAAATTTAATACATTTTCTTTCACTTAAAGTGTTAATTTTTATCGTTTGAGTTCTATTTAATAAATAATTTGCAAAAAGTTTGTTTGGTTCGCCTCGAATTCCTATATCATCCAGTGCCTCCAGCAATTGCGCATGAGAAACTGTATCGAAGGCATTAGCCAGATCCAGAAACACGCACAATGTAGGTTTGCTAATTTCTAAGGAGTTCGTAACTTCCTGTAACAATTCCGAAATAGCTTCTGTTGTCGAGATCCCTTCTTGAAATCCAAACTGATTGTTGTTTATTATTTTACTATTTGTAAGAAATTTGGTAATGTGACTTTTAAGGGATTTTTCAAAAACTTTAGCTAGACATGTTATAACTGATATTGGTCGGTAATTAGAAACATTTGTTTTTGCTCCTTTTTTATAAATTGGTGTTACTACTGCAGTTTTAAACTCTTGAGGGATACAAGAAGTTGTAAAAATTGAATTAATTAAATGAACTAGAGGCGAAGCAATAACTGGTGCAATATTTTTTAGGATTTCAGATTTTATACCATCCACCCCTGCAGCCATTTTAGACTTTAAAGATTTTATTAATTCAATAATTTCAGGTTCTGTCACAAGTGCTAGGAAAAATGATCTTCGGCATTTTTTAGAAAACTCAGGTACATTAGAAGGCGGCTCGATTTCATTAGCGTATTTCTCACCAACATTAATAAAAATTATTAAATTCATCTGCAATTTATTTATCATTTGTGGTCAATTCATTATTAGAATTTATAATTTCATTTATTTTATTTTAATCGTTGGTAAATGAATTATTTTTTATAATATTCCACAGATTTTTTGACGAATTTTTGTTATTATCAATAAGCTTTCCATAGTACCTAAATTTTGTTGCTTTAATTAGATTTTCTAATTTCCGTTTAAAATTATGGAATCTATTTTTTTTTAAATCATTTGTTGGGTCTGTTTGTTATTCTTTATATAATTTATTTTTTTCATTTATAGAATGCCGTTCGTGATCCAACCCTTACGTTTAATATTGCTATGCTTAATTAATTTTGTATTTTTGTGTTTTTCCATGAAAAAGTTCAATATGTCTAAAAATTTTTTTGTTAAAGTAATTGGATCGTTAATGTTATAAAATTCATTCCAATTATATTTTTCTAGATCATTTTTTAATCTAGTATAATCTATGTATACAATATATTTTTTAAAATTAGGTTGAGATTGGGAGTTCATTATATTAGGTATACATAAAATAGTTGCTTTATGATCAGTAATAAAATTATCAACAATAATAGAAATGCATTCTTCTGGAATGTTATTTTTATTTGTTTTTAGAAATATGTGGTCAACACATGTTTTAGAATTACCTTGTACCCTTGTTGGCCTATTTATCATTGAAATAAAATTATGTTCACTTAGGACGTCCATATAGGAGGATGTGATTTCATTTTCTTGTAAAATATTTTAATTTATATCACCTATTATAATGTTATAATAAGCCTAACATAATTATTATTGATTAAAAAATACAAAATAACACTAAACTCTTTCACTGACGACATTCTTAAGATTACCCTGTATTTTTTTTAATTAATTGTAAAAGATAATATCCAAATTTCGTATAAGTTAATCTTATTATACTAAATAAAGGTCGCAATGCATTTAAGTAATATAATTTCAGACACAACATTTGTTTTCAAGGTGATAGTAATTATTTAAAAAACAGAATTAAATTTTTTTGTACAGTTTCGAAAAATGTTTTTAACTGAGAACATCATAATCGATTTATTGGGCATTTTTGTCGCCCTGCTATTAACTTTTGTAGTAAATCACATATGGACACTTGGATATTGGAAAAGAAGAGGAGTTTCTGGTCCAGAAGGCATATTCCTCTTTGGAAGCATGAAGGACTTTTTTTTATCCAAAAAAACAATGGCAGATTTTCTCAAGGACTTATATAATGAATATAAATCTAAAGGTTAGTGATCGGTTAAAGTGATAAATAAATTAGCAACAATTTAAAAAAGTGTGTTTTATATACAAGGTGTTCCTAAACATCATGTCAAAATTGAAGAAGGTAAATCCTTGACATAAAATTAATACAAACATCTGTCCTAAATTGCTTTGTTTCGAAGATATAGGGTGTCCAAATTTTAAAAAATAAACGTTTTTCATCAATAAATACTCTTTTGCCCATTTTAATTAAATTTGGTACATTTGTTTGTTTGAGTAAGAGGCTGATTTAGAATTAATTAGATCGAAATTATCAATTGCAGTGCAGTACCCAAAGACCACCTTACTGATATTTTTGACAAAAAAAAGCACGCCACTGTGTTTTTCCATATTTTTTATTTGGTCTCTAAATTATACAATTAAGAACGCAACTTTCTTGTCTTTTGAGTTTTTTCATTTTTTTAGCATTTTTATCGAGATAAAAAATAAAAACTCTGTGATAGCACGCCACTACAAATAAAATTGTCTCAAAATTATGATGGTTATCTCAATGGAGTAAGTTTTTCTTATTGAAAACCCTGTAAACGAATAAAAATTGTCAAACTCGTGAGCTATTAAACGTTTTTAATTGTTGTTCTTAAAGAAGAAGCGAAGAAAAGTAAAAATTTTTAAAAAATAAAACAATTTTTGAAAAACAGAAAGGTGCAAAATACAAAGTTGAGAATTTTTTTTTCAAAAACTCCTCTAGCAGCCTCTAGATTTGTTTGTAGTAGCCTCATTTAGATCTGCATAATTAGATTTAAGTTATTAGTTAACGTAGCTTTTTCGAATTCAAAATAGTTGATATTTTAAAAAAAAAATACGTAACTGTTTTTTATACTAATTTTTTTATATTAAATAATTAAAAACAACTTTTTGTTTCTTGAATTTTTTCGTATATGGCATAATTTTCGAAAAAAAGTTACATTTTTACATATCGCTAGTTGACAAAAAACATACAGATTAGAGAAATAGTTATAACATAAATACTAACAAAACCTGGAGTGTTAACATTTGTATAACCAATAAAATACCAAGAAAAATTCTAAAATTAAGGAAATAGTAACAACAGCTCAATACATTAGTGATTTAAAATATACTACAATAATTGTTGGAAATACCTGCTCCCAGCTAATATGTACGCCACTGCTCGTCTTCACATAGACGCTCGTACTCTCCCAAATATCCCTGGAGTATTTTTGATTGTTTTAAATCTATTAATTATTCTATTTCTTAAATCCTACACATTATTTACTGGCGATTCATATATTCAAGCTTTAAAATACCCTCACAAGAAAAAATCTAAACTATTTAAGTCAGGTGACCTAGGAGGCCATGGCTGTAGTTCGCCCCGACCTATCTATCTATTAGGATACGCCTAATTTAAAAATTCTTGTGCCAAAAGAGAAAAATGTGGTGGAGCACCATCGTGCATGAATCATATACGATTCTTTAGTAAAAGTGGTACGTGGTACGAAGCAAAGGCAATTCATGTTGTAAAAATCTCTGTATGAGTTACCATCTAGTCGGCCGGGCAAAAACAAAGGTCCTATAATATAAGATGGTCGTCAAGTATACCACTCCACACATTCAGGGAGAACTGTTCTTGGAAATGCGTTTCTACTATGCTATGTGGATTCTCGTCAGCCCATAAGTGGTTGTTGTGAAAATTCATGATTGCATCCCTTGAGAAGCTTGCCTCATCATTGAAGAGGATTTAACGATCAAAATTAGGTTTTACCAGCAGCCTTTGAAGGTACCATTGACAAAAAATTATTAGCTTTGTTCGCACAAGCAAACTTCCAACTAATAAGAAATTTTTTTGTGCGCATGTTCAAACTATTTTTGGTTTTAACCTAATTGCCAATTTTTTGTTCTGCGAACGCTTAAAAATCATTGTTGACTGAATGTTCTGAAAGGTAAAGTCCCATTGAAAACTGTAGATTTATAGGTTATGTTTTATTTCTTTCAATATTTCAATGCTTCTCGGCTATAATATTTGAGATTTTTGAATTTGCCCTTTTTATAATTATTGTCGTTAAATAAAAGTAAACATATTTATCTTAAGCGATTTACGCAATGGAAGGTAAGTTCAGTGGTGTGTTTTAGGTAAAATACCTATAACAATTTTGTTGTTTTAGAAACTCCCTTGGCAAACCCCACTGAGTCGTGCTCTAGAGAAGGTAGAAGTTTTATATGGACTGCTGTAACAACTCGAATGTTACTAAATTATTTTAAAACAACAAGGAAACTGGTGGGAACATTAAAAATTAGAAATTTTAAGAAAATGTGGGAAGTTATAGCCCAAGAATTTAAAAAAGAAAACATTGATGTGACACCCTTAAACTGTGAAAACAGATGGCGAGTTCTAGAACGAAATTATAAAAAATATGTAGATAATAAGAAGCAAACTGGAGCAGGTCGAAGATTTTTTGAATTTGCCGATGAAATGGATGATATTCTCGGTAAAAAGAAAAATATCAATCCGACAATTTTATTATCTACATCAACAGCAACAAAATTACAAACACCTTCGACTTCGACACAAGCTGAAATAGTTGAAAAGGAATTTTCACCAGACTTTTCACCTGCTTCTTCCTCAATAATAAATAAAGAAAACATTACAACAGTAACGCCTCATAGGATGAAATCAAAAGCAGCCACATCTGTAAAAAATAATGTTTTGGAAAAAATACGTCTTAACAAATTAGATCGACACAATGAAAAATTAGCTTTTGAGAAAGAAAAATTTGAAAAACTTTATCAATTGGAAGTTCAAAAGGTGCAATTAAAAGAACGGAAGAATAATTTATTAAAAGATAAAAATAATTTACATATTGAAACAAATAAACTGTTACTAAAATTGACTGAAAAAAACATTCTTATTTAAACAGATATTCCTGTAGTATTTTAGTTATTTATTTAGTTTATTGCATTTATAAGTATTGTTTGTTTAGTTCTATTGTCGTTTTGCATTTACATTGTTCGTTTAGTTCTATTTGTTATTGTCGTTTTTGAAGTTTTGTGAAGTTTGTAATAAAAAAAATTCTGTTAAAAAATTATTTATTAAGTTATACCTATCAAATAAAATCAAAGTTTCTACATTGGCAAGATATTCATAACACGATTTCTAAATTCTATACCGTTTATATTGTCTCTATTATCAACCTCTACTCTGTCATTATTTTCTATTTGCACGTCTTCATTGTCTTCAATTTCAACTTCTGCCTCTATATTGTCATAATTGCGATTATCATTTAACCCTAAATTATGAAGAACACAACAAGCTCTAATAAAGTTTGCAATCATATCATCGCTTCTTAATTTTAAGGGGTACAATTGACGAAATTTCTGTTTCAAAATGCCGAAACAATGTTCCACTACATATCTGGTTTTTGCTAATTTTATGTTGTAATTTATTTGCCTCCTTGTTAAATGTCCAATTTCCTTAAATGGCGTTAATAAATTTTTTTGACACGGATATCCACTGTCTCCCAGAAGATAATTTTCACCACACATCTCTTCTATGTTGGTGCATAAAGGAGATGCCCGAAATACCCTGCTGTCGTGTACGGAGCCAGGAAATCCTATTACCACGTCTCTAATTTTTCTTTGATGATCAGCAACTACCTGAAACTAAAATAACTACAATAAAATAAAGTTTTAATAATATATATTTAAATATGCAATGACCAAAAATGATAAAATTTAGAAAGAAATAGAAGTAGGTAGGAACTTACTTGTATTGAATAGAATCCTTTTCTATTAAGGTAGGAATCAGGATCTTCAGAAGGTTTGTCAATCCTCACATGACTCCCATCAATTGCTCCTATCACGTTTTCAAATCCATTGGTGGAAAACTGCTGTTTTATGTGTTGTTGTTCTAAGTAATTTGGCCAAGTAATAATTTGTGGAGAAAGATTGCTCAAAAAGTATGTCATTCTTTCGATAACTTTTCGGAGAGTACTTAATGATATGCAAAATCTATCGGCAACATCTCTATATGAGGCTGCCTCATGGCCAGCATACCATAAAAATATAATAACGAAGTCATCGGCATTCAATTTTCCAAATTCCCCGCTTTGGTGATGGAAGTATTGCGTTTGTGCAAATTGTTCAGATAAATTTTGAACAACTTGTCTGCTTAATCTAAAATGTTCCATAAATTCTGTGTTTGTATAATTAGGGACTATCTCTTCCAAATAATTTTCATTTTTTTGCTTTGATTGTCTAAAATAATCAACTAATAGTTCCTCGTCACTGGAAGAGCTTTCCCAATTGTCCTCGAACAACATCTTTAGAACTACTTCTAAAAAAATTAAATATGATTACCGACCTAATTACATTTAGTACTTAAAAATGTCACTTACCTTCTTTTTACTTATTAAAATGATCCGACAATAATTTAAAATATAAAATGAACACAAAAATAATCCAAAAACAACAAACATATAACCTAACTTTTAAATTGACATGCGACATAAGGAATAAACTAATGCGCATGTGTCCAACTAAAAATTTCTTCAAAATCAGGGGATTATTTGGATCGTTGGAAATCGATTTGCAACGGCAAATTTCGTTCTGCGAACACCCAATTTTTAAATGGAGATTTAAAATTTGGTTGTGCGAACACTTTTTACGAACTGCGCATGAGTCTTGCAGTTGCTTATTTTTCTGATCGTTGTGCGAACAAAGCTATTATCAACAAGAAATTGGGTGGAAGCAGTTGAATGTGGTACGGATACCATAGAGAATCATGTAAAATACGCCAAACAGTTTGGTGGTTAATATTCAGGGTTCTGGAAATTTGCCTGGTGCTGGTTTCTGGATGATTTTATATTTCTGCTAAAACCGCTTTTTCTATTTATGATGTCCTAACAATTCGAGGCCTGCCGCCATCGTTGGTATTCTTTTTAAAAGTACCAGATTCAGCAAAGCGACGGTGAATAGATGGGAATACTCGGCGGTCAGGTATGACGCGATTTGGATATGTTTCCAAATAAACATGCCTGGCTTCAACTGTATTTTCCATTTGCAAGGCCATTGATAAAGTGCACATCAGCCATTTCTAAATTTGTAAAATTATTCATAGTTTAGGATAAATAAACTTTTATTTAATTCACTGTTTAGTCTTGAATTTCAAGCTTTTAGTTTGAACAACGCAACTCGCAAAAACTTTTTCACATGGCACAAAAATATTTAAATGACAGTGACAGTTTAATATTATTCAATCTGATTCCATGGAAATGCTATAATTTGTTTGCATGGCCCACTTGACATTTTGTTCATTTTAAGATTTTGTGCAGCGAACGCTTAACAAAAATTACTTTTTTATTGAGATTATCAGCAATGTTTTTTTGGTTAGCGAATTTGAAAAAAAAAAAAAGAAAAAATATGAAAGTCAGTGGCGTACTTTTTCTTTTTAAATATCAATTAAGTTGCCTTTGGGGACGCCACTGGAATTAATAATTCAGATATAACTAGTTTAAAATTAGTCTCTTATTACAACAAATAAATCTCCAAAGTTTCATCAAAATCGACCAAAAAGTGTTTATTATATGAATGAAAAATTGATTATTTTTAAAAATTTGAACACCCTGCATCTTTGAAACAAAGCAATTTAGGACACATGTATATAAACTTTTAGTCATAAATTGTGCCAAGGAATTACCTCCTTCAATTATGACATGATGTTTAGGAACGCACTATATGTATAATTACTGTATTACGTGATGCTGTTGGCTTCATTAAATTTTTGTATTTATGCCTAATATGACTGAAAAACTAACTATTTTCAATACAAAACAATATGTCAGTTAATCGTGGTGTTATATTTGTCATATAATACTTATATTATTTTTAATTTAGATTTTTGAAACATTTTCTTAATGTAACAGTGATCTTACTACTTATATTCATTTAGCGCATCAATAAATAGTTGCAGAATATTCAAATTAAGGCTGGTGTCGTATAAATGAGTCTTACTTTTTAAATAAATATTAGTCAACCTCATAATATTGAAATAACCAAAAAAGGTTGACAGCTGATGTGTGCACATAGTTTAGATTCAAAAGGAAAGACTTGTATTTCGTGCAAAACTTTTTAATTAATAAATGCAAAGCGCTTTCGGCTTATTAGCCATCATCAGAGCTTATCTACAAAAATTGTGGATGTAAAAAAAATATAAATCTGATTAAGACTTTTAAGTCAAGAGTTAAAATTGTATATATACGGTTGTTTGAACAAATTAACAATTAAAAGATACAAACAAAGTGACAAAAAACCAGTATTGGGAATAGTGAGTGTGGGATAAGCCCTTACAAATCATATCTGATCTCCAGAAGCAAGTTAGCTTGTGTGGAAATAAGGAATTATACCACCTTCACCATTCACACAATTGAAAACAAGTTAACAAATTAGTTAAAATTTAAAGAAATTTACAATTAGAAAAAACATATATTGAAATTTGAATCTAGAATGCAATAGTTAATATGAAGAAAGTTAAACGCAGAAGGCCAAAGTAAAAAACTGAAGGTTTTTTTTATATGTATATACATTATAATTATAAAAAAATTCTACCTACTGTCCACAATTAGATATTTCGGGATATTTACAACTTGCTAAATCATATTATTAGTATTATTAATATTTTCAAATTTAAATTTCTTTATCTATTCATTTTTATTTTTATTCAAGTTGTTTAACCGTTTCCACATGACAGTGGTGACAAGCGACACTTAAAGACGTTGATTTGTCAACTGTCAAGAGAGGAGGTGCGTTCACCTCAGTGTGGAACATGTTTCTCTAAGTGTGATTCGATAACGGAGATCAAAATTTGTTGGTATTGAATTTAAAGATTTGATTTATTGTTAGTTAAATTTAAATAAATATTTAATATGAAATGATGTTATTACTTTTAATGATCCTTTTAATGTCAAGACAAAACAAAAATGTCACTCGCGTGGTTCTGATGTGCCATCTCGGGGTCTGCAGAACTTATTTCCCAAGATGGCGCAACTGAACCCGCGGTCCCTAGAGGTGAATCTGATGTTTAGTCTTAAAAATTACTAAATCACTAATCAAGCGTACTCATGGTTGAAAGAGACAAAATAAAGAACAAAAAAGTTTTAAACAAAAGAGAACCATGGTCCCAAAGGTAGGCTCTGATGGGTGAAATAGAGTTTAGGAGGGGATGGCTCTCAAAGGCTTGTATTGAGCGACTCGGACCTACATCATCATAGAGGGTTAGTTGAGTTGTCTATGGAGTGGTATGAAATTTCTGTTAAGGTTCACTTAAGTGTTGAGACAAAGGATATTGTTGTCTCTTTCAAGAGTAATTTCAACATCTTCATGAAAATCTAATAAATTGAAGTTTTTGTGTTTAAGTTAGAGTTTTTTGTTGGGCTAAAATGATGTTGATTGAACCTCAAGTGATGTCCGAATGCAGATGTGTCCGGCTTCTTGATGTGCTCGCCTATCCGGACTCCCAGAGATCTACAAGTTCTGCCGATATAACTGGCATCGCAATCGCTGCATTGCAACCTGTATACTCCTCTCTTATCTAACAAATTCGTTTTTTAATAAACTAAACTCATCTAGTCAATACAAAAGACAAAACGAATTTGTTAGATAAGAGTGGAGTATACTATTCCCAATACTGGTTTTCTGTCACTTTGTTTGTATCTTTTAATTGTTAATTTGTTCAAACAACCGTATATATACAATTTTAACTCTTGACTTAAATGTCTTAATCAGATTTATATTTTTTAAATTGTAAGTTTACATCCACAATTTTTGTGATGATGGCTAATAAGCCGAAAGCGCTTTGCATTTATTAATTAAAAAGTTTTGCACGAAATACAAGTCTTTCCTTTTGAACCTCATAATATTTTGCTGTATTTATACCTTCTGATTATATTCCTGTTTGCACGTCTTCTGGCCTCCTCCTAACTAGGGTGTTCAGAATGTTTTTAATTTCATAAATGTCTTAGCTATCGAGAAATAATAAGGGTTATTCAATGCTTTACTTTTGGTCACAATTGAACGATTCACCATATTTTTACCTTATACTAATATTTTTTATGATATACTGAAATGTTTTACCATGGTATTCAACTTTTTTTTATGGTCGTGTTGTTAAGAAAGTCATAACGGGCTAGCCCGGTAAAAATTTTAACCACAGTTGTAACTAAACTGTCATTATTTTAAAACACTTTCGGAAACTTGTAATGATAGTATCAAATGATAAAATTTTATTTGAGTTTAGGTTGAAAAACGTAGTAAATTGCAGTATATTATAAAACTTTTTACGATACACGTCCGTTACCTGATCTCTACGTGCTCGCATAATAACGATTGTCCTAGCATGTAAAGATCTAGGTAACGGGCTTATAACGTAAACTACTATTACTTACTGGTTTTATATTTTAGGTGAACGCTATATTGGATGTTATTTATCCGGTCGACCAATTTTCGTTCCCATTGATTTAGATGTGATCAAAGAAGTGTTGGTAACACATGATAATTTTGATAGTCACGGTTTCTATTATAATGAAAACCAACCGTTAACAATTAATGTGTTTACTTTAGCAGGCACTAGGTGGAAAGAAGTTCGCACTAAACTTACGCCATCTTTTACACCCGGTAAAATAAAAATGGCCTATAATTCTCTTTTAGATTGCAAATTGGATTTAAAAGTCCTTCTTGATAAAGCTTCCAAAAATAATCCCGTTAATATCAAGGATATATTGGTACGTTTTACAATTGATGTTATTGGTAAGTAAATATAATGATTCAAATAGAATAAGGAAATTTTTATCACAGATACTATCTGTAATTATAACGTGTGGAGGGTGACTCCGTTGCTGAGGTGATTCTCTTTTATCAGCCGGATTATCTGTTGTATAATTTCTACCTTTATAACATCCCTCGTATTGTTGACTACTTTTATATATACCCTTGTATTAGTTTATATATCAGTAGTTGTCAACTTATATTTTGTCGAAATACTTGAAAATGTCTTTATTAAACAAACAAACGAAATATTTACAATACATTTATTGGCCACTCGTAAGCAACAGGCAACAGAAAATTTTAACCAATTCTTGCACCAACCTAAACTTCTCAGTAAAAATTGCAACTGCTGTTGATGCTGAACAAAATAAAAATGATTTTATCCGAGATGCATTTATCAGTGGTTTAAAATACTTAGTTCTGACGAAGCTGTTACCAAATCTAAGTCCTTAGAAGATGCCCAAAATCATTCTGAGAGATACATAACACCTTCCAGTATCGTTAACAAATGCTCCAAAGAAATAGATTGCTCTTTATCGGAGAATATTCCAAATTTAGCTACTACGTCACAGTCATGCTATTTCTATGGAAAATCAACACCTCCCAGCACTTTATCCTGCAAAAAATAAAAGACTTGTGCCTACTATAAGAAATTAGGTCATTTCGCTCAAGTTTGCCAATCCAAAAAGAAGAAATCAGTTATTGTTTCCACAACTTCTTCTTTGCTTGCCACTTTTTCTCATTTATATACTACGTCAAATCTTTCGAAAACCCTTGTTGATTGTAAAGTAAATGGTCACAATGCTATTTTTTTGATTGATACCGGCAGATCGTACAGTTATATCAATTATAACTTTGCATTTAAAAATACATTTACCATACATTCCTGTTTTAGTAAAGTTTTAATGACATTTACTTCCCTTTCTTCTGAGATCAAAGGTTATTGTTTGATCGATTTTCATTTAACTGGTTATGACTATAACAAATTTGAAATTCCAGTTCTTCGCAACCTGTGTCACTTTAGGTCATGATATTCTAAGGCAGCACGAGAGTTTTGATGTCAACTTTGCTGTCCAAAATCATCTTTATCAATCTTCTGCTATGTGCAAGCTAAAGTTGAATTGTCTTTTATTATTTAATAATCCTACACCTAATTGTAAGCCGATAGCAACCAAATCACGCCGCCATTTAGAAATTGATGAAAAGTTTATTAACGAAGAGATCAAGAACCTACTTAGGAAAGGCATCATTAGAGAAAGTATATCTCCATGGCGAGCACAAGTTCTTGTTACTAAAAATGAGAATCATAAGGAACAAATGGTAATAGATTACTCCCAAACTATTAACCGGTACACTCTTGTTGATGCATATCCCCTTCCCAATATCGAAAAGCTGGTCACAAATGTAGCAAAATATGAATTATTCAGCACTATTGACGTAAAAAGTGCTAACCACCAAATTGAAGCCATTAACGGTATTTGAAGCTTGTGGTAAATTATATCACTTCTGTCACATTCCTTTTGGTGTCACTTATGGTGTTTTTTGTTTTCAAAGAGTAATTAATGGAATTTCACTAAAGAGAATCTAACTGGAGTATTTGCATAGTTAGATGATGTTACAGTTTGTGGAAAAGATCAAGTACGGTACAATAAATATTTAAAAGCATTTCTAGATATGGTGAAAAGGTATGGATTAACCCTAAATCAAATGTCAGTATTCAAGAAAATGTATACATTTGTTAGGATACTCTATTAAAAATAAAACACTTCGACCAGATCCTGAATGTCTAAAATCTACGCCCACCAACGGACATCTCCGCCTTACGAAGAATAGTAGGTATGTTTGCTCACTATTCCAAATGGATTCCCAGTTTTTATCACACAATTCAGAGTCTTACAAAATGTAGAACATTTATTTTTCATATTAATGTCGTAGAAGATTTTGAGAATCTCAAAAATGTTATTGCTAATTCTTTTCTTTGTACTATTGATTCTTGTTGTAGAGACCGACGCTTCCGATTATGCTATAGCTACCCCTCTAAGTCAAAATGGCCGTCCTGTTGTGTTTTACACAAGAACACTCTTAGACTCTAAACGTCAACATTCTGTTATTAAGAAAAAAGCTTACTCTATAGTGAAGACACTAAAAAGATGAAGACATTTTCTTATTGGCTGACATTTTAAACTTATTACTGAACCAAGAATCTATATCATTCCACACAAAACACATTAGCAAACTCAAAAACGAGAAAATAATGAGAAGGCGGTTGGAGCTATCTTGTTATAGTTACGATATCATTTACTGTCCGGGAGCCGCCAACGTTGTAACTGATTTCTTTTCAAGGGTTTGCGGAGCTAGCAATAATATTAAACTCTTTGAACTTCACAAATCCTTATGCCATCATGGGATTACAAGAATGTATCACCTAGTACTCCTTAGATGATATAAAACGAATAATTAGTAATTGCCCTATATGCACAGAAGTCTAGCCAAGATTTTCTAAAAATGCTGATGTTCATTTAATAAAAGCTACAAGTGTTTTTGAACACTCCGAATAAATATATTTTAACAATTGTAGATGAATATTCATGGTTTTCTTTTGCTCTTCCTTGTTCAACCATGCATTCTTCCACAGTCAATAAATATCTCAACCAGTTATTATCCGTTTTCGGATAACCTGCTTATATTCATTCAGATTAAGGCCCTTCTATTATGTCGAAAGAACTTATCAGTCATAATATTTTAACTAGAACAACTTCTTATAACCCCGCAGGTAACGGTCAAGCTGAACGTTACAATGGCATAATATGGAGGTCCATTATTCTGGCATTAAAAACGAAGAAGTTACAAATTTTTCAATGTGAATCAGTGTTACCAGATGTTCTTTATTCCATTAGATCTCTTTTTGTATTTCAACCAATTCTTCAATTCTACTCCCTCCGAACGCAAGTTTAGACATGATTGAAGAGCCTTTACATTCATGACTAACACTTCTGAATTTGTTCTATTAAAGAAAAACGTTCGTCAAACTGATTACGATTCTTTTGTAGAAGAAGTTGAGGTAATTGAAGTAAATCCTAATCATGCTCTAGAAGAAATCTACCGTATCTATTAAACAACTATCTATCTATTAAACAACTAGCCCCCCCGAAGTGATGTATGGCTTCTTGAAGATAACCAGAGTATCAAAACCCGGGATAACCTCTTGACTGAGAACACAGGCTCTACTAAAAATGCTGCCGCAGATCCTGTGAACCAATCATTACATGAACAAGAACAAATTCAAGTAGAAAGGGTCTGAAAATTATAGAAGTAGCGAATTAAGAAGATTTTCTAGAATTCTTCACCCTCCTCAATATCTTAGATATTAAGAATAATAAAATAAACATGGGAGGAATGTTATATAATTTCTAAATCCCTTGTATTGTTGACAATTTTATATATACCCTTGTATTAGTTTTTATGTCAGTAGTTGTCAACTTAAATTTTTTTACGTCTGAAATTAGTTAATAAAAGCCTACAGTTTTAAAGGTTTTCATTACATTAAGTATTACTTTTAATATAGTAGGAGCGTTCTTTTGGCACTACCTGCAGAGTGTGGATTCTGACAAATTATTGTTGTGGACAATATAAACATGCTTTTATACTTGGTAATGACCAGATTCTGTTTAGTCATAATCAAGGTTGCTGTAATGTTGTCGGGATAACTTAAAAACTCCCTGGTAACTCTGCAGCTCTTTGTTTATCACTACCGTCAGGGCCAGGTACAAAAAGTATTTAGTTGGCTGTTTTCTTGACTAGTAAATCAGCGAGACGATTATCTTCCGATGGGACGTGACCTTTGATCCATCTTAAGATATTTATGTCAACTTTATTGATTTCGCATTATGGTGTACATAAAATGCAAGAAATATAATACTGAATTATGTACAAAAAATGTTTTTAAAGTAGGGCTTAGATATAATTCACAGCCACCTGTAGTTATCATGGCCATTCCTCGTATCTCTGTTATTGTTTACTTTAGAGACATTTTTTGTGAATCACACTTTAGCACATTAAGAAGAACCGAGGGCGGGAAGTAACATGCCTTCTAAGTGCTGACGTTTTAAAAGATTTGACTACAGAAAAACTGTACTTATCATCTTCAGATAATTTGAAATAAGAACAAAGAATATGTATATTTAAAACTGTTTGGAAGATGAAAATTCAGCAATATCTAGAGGATTATAAAGCTTAAAAACAATTGTGTTGTATCCTCATGATATATCAAAGGCCTGTTCAATTGGTACATAAGTCATCACTTTTCTAAAATCCTGTGCAAACATATTGTTGCACTACATGTATATATTTTAATTATTATGTAATAATCTTTTATTAGTTGTAAATTGTTACTAAATAAACTAAACTTTTTAGGGTCTTCTGCATTTGGGCTAGACATTGGCAGTATGAAAGATTCTGACGAGCCTTCTGATTTCGTAATAAATGGTAACAAAGTAATCGAGCCTTCAATTGAAAATTCAGTACGATTTATTATTCCTTTTATCGTAAATCATAATATTTTAAGAGCATTTAATTTTACTGCTTTCAACCAACACATTAACGATTTTTACGTCAATACTACGTTGTCAACGATCAAATATAGAGAAGAAAATAATATTGTAAGAAACGATTTTATGAATCTACTGATTCAAATGAAAAATAGTAAAAATGAACACGAAAGGTTGTCAATTTCTGAAATAGTAGGCCAATCTTTTGTATTTTATATAGCGGGATTTGAAACTTCCTCCACTTCAACAAATTTCGCAATTTTTGAACTTTCACAGCATCAAGATATTCAAGATAAACTTCGTCAGGAAATAAATCTAGTAATGAATAAATACGAGAATCAACTTACTTATGAAGCTGTACAAGAAATGGTTTACCTGGACCAGGTTGTTTATGGTAAGTATTTTTGGCTTACAGTGTATAATAACTTTATTGCCAACAGTCAATAAAGCCATGCATTACTATAGCGATTTGTATCTCACTGTAAAAATTTAAATATTTTATCTGCTGCTAATATTTATCAACATGACCGTCCGACAGAAATAGTCTGTAATTAATTTCTTATTTATTCGCAGTTATTTTTACTTTATCAAATTAAAATGTAATTTTATAATATCTTCTTTTTTTATTTAAGTATTTAAGTTTGGCGATAAAAGTTTATATGAACCACATCAGCAAAGTATTTTTATCGAATTCGCCTCTTTCTCGCCTTGCTCACTTCTCTCGATCGGCTCATAATCTCTGACTAGTTCGATAAATAGTTACTTTGCTGACTAGGTACATAAAATAACTATTTCGTTATTTAACAATATTAGTATAGCATAGAGCATTACAACCCAAGTAACAATTTTATATTTTATAAAAACTGAAAGAATGTTTTCGAAACAAATCGAAACAAAATTTATTAAACAGAATATTGTGATGTTTGTTTATCTTAAACAACAGTTTATTTATTAATAATTTATTTAAACACTTATTTATTTTATAACGCTACTATTCTAATTTATATATTTTTTGAATGTCTTTAAACGGATTACTATTTATCTTTACTGTCCCATTTATCACTAATTCCCGCTTGATCCTCCACCAATATTTATATACAAATTTATAACTTTGGCGAAGGTCCTAGAATGATCACCAATTCTCACCAATACTAGAAACATCTCATATCTGGAATATACCAGAAACATTATCACGTTGACTCAGGAATGTTCGCGAAAGTGCCTCCGCCATAGTCGTCACATATGTTTGGTCTTAAGAGGTTTAATTATGTATGATAATCGGACAAGTTGAGCCTCAAAGACCAAATAAGACAGAGAGGGACTTGGAGGATTAAAGCATGACTAAATAATGAAATGGCTCACATTACGTTGCCCCTCCTTAAGAGATAGTTCCTTGGAACTCTTACAAAACTAAAATTAAATGGTTGTATCTGCAACTGAACCCTCTTTTACAATTTCCAGTTGCATGGAAGTAACAAGGGACTGTCTTCGCTGTAACTTGAACACTGGGCGAATGGCTGCAGACCAGTATTTGTACTCCGGTATCTTGAAAGATTACTTTCACCATGTTCCTAATGATCTTCCAATCCAGCTGATTTCCTTCTATCTTCGGCATGGCTAGTTTCTGTACATTGGACTCCCGTACGTGCTCACTTAGACTAAGTAATGCTTCCCATACATCCTAATAGGTGGATCGATCTCGGTAGGTGTTTTTCGTTGTTAAATAGAAAAGATAACCGACCCGTCTTGAAGTTCCAAGGCTTCTCTAGGGGCTGGTAACTGACATTGAAGTTCTACCAGTCGACCAAACTTCTTACGGAACACATATGCCAGCCCTCGCGCGTCGTTGATGCTGGCGGAAGTACTATGGACCAGTGAGTAGTCTTTCGGAAGCGAGAGCAGATCTTGTTGTTGCTCGGTCGTAACAACATATCTGGCTTTTTCAATGCCTCCATATGCACCCATAAATTCTTCAAAGACAAGGTCAGGTGTTTCTTGAAATTGGTTTACTTCTTCTTCATGGTCACCCTCAAATGGCTCCAACCTGTTTTGATGCACTACCTTCGGTTTACCGTTTGGTATCTTACTTATACGGTAAATTACATTATTGATTTTATTGTTTATGAGGTACGGACCTTCCCAAGCCTTTGAAGCTTCGGAGAATAACCCTTTTGTCTTTTTGGGTTATGAAGCCAGACTTTTTCGCCTTCCTTGAAACATCCCTTCGTAGCTTGAGTATAGTACCGTTTCTTCATCCTGTCTCTGGCGATTTGGAGATGCGAGCGAACTAATTCATGCATGTCGTCCATTCTTCTTCGTAACTGGATTACATAATCTTCACCAGCTACATATTCTTCAGGTCCGCATCCAAACTCGAGGTCGCACGCTAGTCTCATCTCACACCCAAACAAGGCCTTTGCTGGTGTTTGGCCTGTTGATTCATTGACAGCGGATCTATAAGCCATTGCAAAGAGCGAAAGATACTGATCCCAATCTCTCTGATGGTTTGAAACCACTTTTGACAGATATTTGCCAATGGTCTTATTCATTCCATCGGATTGTGGGTGCAATGCTGTGGTTCTGGTTTTCTTCATGCCCAGTCTGTCACAGATTCCACGGAAAAGTTGACTTTCAAAATGTCTTCCTTGGGCACTCCAAATCGACAGATAAACTGTTTTATCAATACATCTGCAACTGTTGTGGCCTCTTGATTTGGAATAACGTAGACTTCCACCCACTTTGTAAAATAGTCTATAACTAAAATGCATTTATAACCTTTGATCTCAGAAGAAAGGGAAGTAAATGCCATTAAAACTTTACTAAAACAGGAATGTATGGTAAATGTATTTTTAAATGCAAAGTTATAATTGATATAACTGTACGATCTGCCGGTATCAATCAAAAAAATAGTATTGTGACCATTTACTTTAAAATCAACAAGGGTTTTCGAATATTATATATCCAAGGCGATCCTCTCAAATGGGCTACCAACGTTATATTTCTTCATGGGAGCCGTCCTTTTACGTTGAGGTCCATTACTCATAGCACAGGTGGTACATTTCTTACACCAGTCCTTTACATCGGAACTGCTCATTCAGTAAAACCTTTCCCGAACTCTCTGAAGGGTTTTTCTAACACCGAGATGTCCTCCTAATGGACTGTCGTGTAACTGACGGAGTACTTCAGCTACTCTACTTCTTGGAATGACCAACTGTCTTCTCTTCTCGGAACCATCATCATTTTCAAATACTCGCTGTAATAAGCCATCTTCCAGGATAAAGGAGTTCTACTGAGCCAAATACGACTTAAGTACTGGAGAGAGATTAGATACTTCTTGCCAAGTAGGTCGACGATTGTCCTCTTTCCATTGTCGCATCTTCTTTAAAACGGTATCATTCTCTTGTTCTTCCCTAATTTTAGCAGAGGCCCACTCATCGTTGACAACCGGCGTTCTTCGTACTGTAACTTTTTTAACAGATGTGGCCAACCCCATTTCAATCAGAGTTCCTTGACCAACACCTTCAGTGCGCTTCGAAGGTTGCGCCATGCCAGACATTATCTTCTCTACAGTTCCTTGCAACTGCCTTACTCTTATGGTTTCACTACTTTCAGGTAACACCGTTCCTTCCTTTACAGCCACCGGCACGGTTTTTTGTTTCGTAGTGTTCTTCGGTTGCTTCTCAATAAGGTTTTTTATCATGTGAAACAATTGGTCTAATTTACTTCTCTGTTCTTCTTCTTGTACAGTCCTTACTTCACAGTATCCACCAGAAGCCTACGTAGCTGCCTCATATTCTAAAGCAGCGGACAACACATCGACCAATGTTTTATGGCGAGCTAAGAGAAGTGTTTTCTGCATATCGCGGTCACGGAGTCCATCAACAAATGTTTGTACTGCCAAACATTCCATCATATTTTCCGAAGCTGACTGATAGGCAAATCGCACCAACCTGGCAATATCTACTTCATATTCTTGAAGAGTCTCGTCTCGTTTCTGTGACTGGTATAAATGCTTCAAGTGTTCGTGGCCATATCGCCTGTTCAATCTCTTTTTGATTTGTTCAAAATCAGTCTCTTCCACAGGTATAGTCTGAAGGACATCTAAAGCGTCTCCTCGAAGGGCGATTGTCAGATTCACTGCATTTTCTCGTTCAGACCATTCATTTGCTCTGGCAGCTGTTTCGAACTACTTAAGGTAGTTCGTCCATGACATCTTTCCGTCGAAAGTTGGGGCTCTAACACGAGCAGACTTTACAGCTATTTCCAATTTCAACTTCGACTCTACCTCATGGCACTTTATTTCACCGTCGTTGGCTGGTTATGTATGTTCCAGTTATTCTATCTTTTTTTCCATATCCTTTATTTTCTTCTCAACGGAAGACATTATTTTATTCTTAACGGAATAAATCGTATCTTCCAATTTATTTAGATGAAAACCCCATAAACAATTATTACAAATCAGATTTAACCAGCTATTATTTAAATAAATTGAAACCCCCCAATCTCAATTTATTTGGATGAAAACCCCATAAACAATTATTACAACAAGTAGGTAACTAACTAAAAAAATTCTCACAATCTCCTTCCCAAAATTTATATGGGCTACCATTATCTAAGACCGAATTAATTGTTACCTAGTGGTGGTTTTTCAATTTTTTTTCAGTGCAGATACTTATTCCGAATATTTTTTTTTCTTAAATACTAACATAGAAGTAGGTGCGGTTACAGTTTAATGTCCCTAAAAAATATATATAAAAGTAAATTGATTTTTTATAAAAATAGGTGAATACACTATAAAATAGCTGGTAGTCTGCTTATTTTAGAAACAAAAAATGGCGTAAATAGCAAAAACGATAAATGTTTAGTATGGGGCGTGCGCGGAAAAGAACAACAACAAAGATTTGATGTTTTCCACATAATATTATTCAATAAATAATGCACAAAATGGTTACCAACTCATTTTCTTAAATATTCTTGCTCTATGTGTATTTTTATTTCGAAACTTAAAAGGCAACTTGCAGAGAATTAACTTTAAATGACCTTCATTGTTTTTGGTTTGGTCTTTTCATTAATTTTTGAATTGCTTACTAATATGCGCAACCATATACGTTTCTATATTCAATGGATGAATTCAGTGAGCAACTAATTTAACAATATAGTTAAGATCCAGCTGAAGTTTGAGCTATGTTGCCCTTGCGTTGATACCAGAGCCTTTTATGTCTAAAATATATTGATTATCTATAATTATTTTTTGATCTATATATAAATCCTTTTAAATACTTATTTAGAATCATTACGAATGCATCCACCATCACCATTTTTGATGAGACAATGTAACAAAGACTACAAAGTGACTGGAACAGATTTAACAATTCAGAAGGGAACGTTGGTGTTCATTCCTTCTTACGCAATCCAGTACGACCCTGAGTATTATCCAAATCCGTATAAATTTGAACCAGAGAGATTTAATGCGGAAAATAAGAAGGCAATTCCATCTTATTCATGGTTACCTTTTGGAGAGGGACCCAGAATTTGTTTAGGTAAATATTTTATAAATTAATTATTTAAAATAAATCTGAACAAGTATGCTCATAAAATTTCTGATGTAGGTTTGTGAATAGCCAAAAAAGTTTTCTGGATAAAAAGTGTTACACTATATTTAAATATACAAATAAATGTATTTCTAAATTTTCATTAGATTATTCATAGGAATCTTATCAACGCATTTTCTGTCGAGACAGGCTGCTTAGATTTCACATATAACTTTATAATTAATACTACATGATGGTTTTTAAAGTTCTCCTGAATTTATAGTATCACAGAACAAAATAATTAAAAATAACAATTACTATTTTTTATTAATTTACATATACATTAGGAAAATTTTATTCCAATTTTGTTTTTCAGTTCAAAGTTTCCAAAATGATTTTAAAATTAAAATCAGCATTTTTTGTTATTATAATATGCACATTGAACTTAAAGTGAAATAAGAGCAAGTTTATAGTAAATGTTTTAATTAAATATATAATAAAAGAATTTACTTTATATACAGGATGTTAATTAATATATGATATAAGAGTGTGCTTCAAACATTTTGAAGAAGATTATGCTTTTAATCTAAAAGACGAGTTGCTAAGTTATAAACCAAAAAATTAACGTGATATTATATCTGAAGCTATCCAACTGAAAACCTACATTCTAAAACTACTGGCACTTCTGCTAATTGTCAACGTCAAGAAAGGATATCGAGAAGAAATCGTTCCAAAACTTACTTTTACAAGCTGCGTCATTTATATAAACAATTAACCGATATGTCTCTGAGCAGAAAATGAAAATTAGAGTAAATAAAATTTATTTTGTCTTATTAATTATTGAAATAATGTAATAAATGTTAATATAATAAATAATAGTACATTTTGACCTCTAAAATAAGCGTTTTGTGTTATAAAATAAAAATAAATGACCTTATTTTCATTCATACTTTTGTAGCCTGGTGCTATTTATTTGACTAAAAAGGGATGTTCAATATCCACATGAAGTTATGCGCACAAACTGTCTAAAACGAAACCGTCTAACATCAGGCCCTGTTAGTATAGTAATTAAAAAAAATTAAAAGGAATTTGCTTGAACTTGTTTGAAGTGAAATTTGTCGTCTTTTTGTATAATTAAAAATAAATAGTCGCTGTAATATACAGGGTGTCATATTTTAACAGCGTAATCTACATCCTAAAATAGAAGTAAAAGTTTATATAAACATAGGTTCGAAAACGTTTCGCTTTCGAGATACAGGGTGGCACATTTTTGTAAATATTTTCTAAAATTTCACCGGTTTTCCAAATAAAAAAAAAATAAAATTCTGATTCCACAGTCCTACTAATTATTGTTTGCACTTTTAAATAGGTTAGGTTAGGTTGGAAATGAGTGGGATGATCTCATCGCCTTCCACTACGGCCCAGATGGGTCTATTGTGGCTCACGACTAACTTATAGTTCACCGTACAAGCCATACCTTTTGATGAAGGCCATAGTTGAATTGGGTGAGACTTGTTTAAAGTTGGTAGGCTCCAGTCGGGTAAATCCGAAGATCTGAAACCGGGTTCTTTTCGGATAGGAGCAGAGGCGTTCATAGAAGGGTTGGTTATAAACGCCTTCGAGTTAGTCCTGGAGTATCTCTCCAGTTCGTGAGTGTTGCACCCTCCGTTCATTTTGAGATAATTCCTTTGACAGTGCTCTTTGTAATGCCCAGGAATGGTTCTGGTCCTATAAACACAGATTCGGTTCCTCTTTTAGCGAACGCGTTGGATTTTACGTTGCCCTCCACAGCACTGTGTTCCGGGACCCAGATCAAAGTAACTTTGTTCCGGGCCCCGAGACATACAGTTACTAACCAGATTTCAGTCAACTCGATTGGAGCTCAGGGCTTTAAGGACTGCCTGGCTATCTGAAAAGATCTTTATAGTCTTGTTTGCGGGAAGAAAATTAATCAACTCCCTCGCTTCCAATTCTGTAGCAGTCATTTCTGCTTGCAAGATCGTGGACAGAGAGCCTAGGTATATTGTTATGTCAGCTCTAGGCCTCTGGCCGAAAACTCTCGCTCCTACTCCTTTTTCAGTTTTGGAGCTGTCCGTGTACAACGCATAATCTGCTTGGGAGATGTTTTTTTCTCCTCTGCTTCATACGTCTCTCTCTGGAATGAGGACGGTGTATGGCTTTTCTATGTGCTGTCGGGGAACTAGCGAGTCCAAGACGATGCCAAGGATGTGGTGGTAATTAATTTCACTCATCAGCCCCGTCTTGTCCCATCGCAGTTCTTCATAGCATTGACTATCCACCTTTAGGAGTCTGTAGAAGACCACCCTGGCCTCCCTTTCCAGCAGAATGTGAAGGGGGTTAGGTCCAGCATGGTCTCAATGGCTACCGTAGTTGTGATTGACATTGGTCCAGTTATGGCGAGGCATGCAAGCCGCTGTATTCCAGCGAGCTCTGCTCTGGCCGTCCACTGGAGTCCCTTGTCCCACCAGACGACAGAGCCGTACGTAACCATGGGTTTTACCACTGTTTGGTAAATTCAGCAGATCATTTGAGGACTGATCCGCTATGCTTGGCCGCATATCCTTCTAAGGGTCCAGAGGGATAATCTGGTTTTGTTAATGGTTTTATCCAGTTGGGGGTTCTAGGCTGATCCCCAGATATTTCACCTCCTCCGCAAAAGGAATGGTTTCCCCAGATAAGGTAGGTTGTCGAAGCTTGTCGAGCTTCGTTCTCTTGGTAAAGGGGACGATAACAGTTTTACGGAGGATAACAGACATCTGCTTCCTCTCGCACCATCTGTTGATCGTATTAAGGGCTTGTTGAAGGATGTTGTAGATCACCTCTTCGAACTTTTCCCTAATTATGATAACCAGATCGTCCGCATAGCATTGGAAATCCACCCCATGCCAGGAGAGATCGTCAAGCAGGTTATCCACCAGAATGGTCCACAGTAGGTGTGAAAGTACGCCGCCTTGTGGACATCGTCTGGCAGACCTAAAAGTGACCGTCTTTCCCTGCCGTGATGAAGTGATGTTTCGGTTTGCCAGCATTCTTTTGATTACAAGTTAGTTTGTCGATTCCTCGTCTTTCAATAGAAGCGAACAAAGACTGAGGAAGGGCGTCGTTGAACGCGCCTTCTATATCTAGGAAGGCAGCTAGCGCAATCTACTCGTGATTTAGGGAATGATTGATTTTGTCTACTAGATCGTGCAGGGCATGATCTAGCCATCTGCTTGCTTGGTAGGTATATTGGGAGAAGTTTAACGGGCTTGTTCGAAGTCCTCCTTCTCTAATATGCCTATCTAGAATCCTCTCTAGTGTTTTTAGAAGAAAGGATGTTAGACAGATTGGACGATAGAGTTTGGTAGGGAGGTATCTACTTTACCAGCCTTGTGTATATACACGACTTTCGCTATCGTCCATTCTAGCGGGATATAGCTCCACGCCAGGCTTGCTCTAAACAGCCTGGCAGGAGTTTCTGTCCTTTTTGCAGAAGGGCAGGAAAATACCATCCTCTTCGGGTGATTTGAAGGGGGAGATTGAATTCATCGCCCATTTCATGTTCGAATAACTTATCATGAAATTTTCAAATGCTTTTTCTTGAAAATGTTGCGTCCCAGCGAGATACAACAAAAGTAGCTTAATTGTAAAGAAAATATTAGTTTTCCAAATTTTGTAGTCAAAAATGTTAAAAACAGTCAACAAAAAAACTGAGAACAATTTAACCCTAAGCCCCTCCCCTAATTTACCCACCTATGAAGATGATCAAAAACTGGCGATTAGTTCATTAAATAGAGCATAAAAAGTTTAGTATTTGTACCAATTTTCACTTAATTATCTTTAAAAGTTTAGAAAATATTTTCAAAAATGGGTCATCAGGACTTCAATTTTAAAACCATGTATCTCTGAAACAAAACGTTTTCGGACCTATGTTTATATAAACTTTTATTCCTATTATAAAATTTAGATTACTCTGTTAAAACATGACCGTCTTATTTCGGGACACCCTATATAGAATGCAAATACTCTTATTTTTTAAATAAAAGTGAATGGCTTATATTTGTTTTCCAGTGAAATTTTTCAATATAACATGCAAAGTAGATTATTTTAGGCCTATATTCTAGGCTAGTGCGAATTGTTATGGTGACAAACATGTTCATAATCTCTGAATAATTTAGTTGCGTTTAAATTCGTTTACTAATTTTAAATAATTATAATTTAATATATTATAGTAATTTTGTACTTTTAGGCATGCGATTTGGAATTCAACAAATGAAAATCGCTCTGATAACACTTATACAACATTTCAAATTTTCCTTAAACAAACGGACAACATTACCACTAAAAATGAGTAGATTACCATTTTTAATGAAAACCGAACATGGAATTTATATAGATTTAGAGGTAATAAATAGTGAAGATCAAACAAGGGAACATAAAAATAAAAATGAGTAGGTAATATAATAACTAATTCTAATAATTGCAAGTCAAACTTCATTCTTTTGACTACCTACTTATTGAACGTAACCATATTTTTGTTATTTAATAGTAAATTGATTTTATTTTCATATTATAATTGTAATGTTAATTAATAAAATATATTTCTTTAGTTTTTAGAGTTTTATTTCAATCATATCCTAGTTAAACTTGAAGCTGATGAGATGTATAACATTTATCAATTTCTATTAATTTACTGTACATTACTGCCTTAATTTAATATACGTCCTTATGAATTTATAACAAAAAAAAGGAACTATGGTCGATTTCACAAAAATTGTTTTCATTTAGCTCTGAGAAAACTTTTAAAATACCTTTAAACATTAAAATTAAATTTAAAAATTCATAAGGAAAAGTACCAGTTATCAGTTACCTTGTTATCAAATATCGAAAAAAAAGACATAATTATTTAATAACACATACAGGGTACTATTGAAATACATAAAGATATTTGACAGAATATAATTTACTCTCCTAGAATTTACAAAAATATTATTTAAAAAATATATCAATTAGTTAATGAGTGGTTACATTTTGAACATGTATGTTAAATTAATGAAGTTGACATTGCTCATCAAGCCGCCGATGCCCATGAGCAATGACGTCAAACCGAGCGACGCAACCTGGAGTTTCTCATAAGGATTATAAGATCTATGGTAATATACGGTACAGTTGTTTGGCTAGGTACCGAAACCCCAATAAGAATTGAATCGGTTAGTTCGAAAACCGTACATGTCCAAAATCAGCCTTCCGAGAAAAACAACAAAAACCTTTTAACGAGTCACGAATATGTACGGTTTTTCGCCTAATTCCACGAATGTAATCAGCTGTACTACGTTAACGGATAGGTATGTAGTACGGTTTTTAAGCTTTATCGATGAAGAGACAAATTTTAAACATAATGGCTATCTTACTTTAAAATGTTAAATTTTGGACTTGTACGGTTTTCAATCTAAACGACTCAATTATCATTTGGACATTTATGGACTTTATGGACCAAGATGTATCTTTTATAACCCCTAAAATGCTATACGAACATTATAGAAGAGGCAGAAAAATCAGGTAGTAATTTAAACATAAAACAGGGCGCAGGGTGTGGAATATACTCAAGATCATAAAACTCATTAAATGAACTATTAGCAATAGCGCAAGTGTAGTTCACAAAGATTTTTATGGTAGCACAAGAAATTACTAGAAACAATATGACTGGAAGAAACATGCTTATCCCCACATATATTTACAAATCACTACTCACTCTGGACAGACCACGGATTTACTGAGGGTTAATACTAAAATGTCACTAAGCCTTTTCTAAAGTACCCTGGTCCAACCATTAAACTAGCAACATTGGTTGGGATAAACCTAATTAAATGACATTCCTGTGATATAGTAAAAATGAAGTGCAATGAGAGATGCAGAATTGCTAACGAGCTATTAAGTTACCCTTATAGCACTACAGCAAACAAATACTCTACTCTGAGTAAAAAGAAGTTTACACGGATTACAGGCGATCTAAATTTTCATTGCTAAGTACGAAAGCACTTCTATAGATATGATGACAATATGGAGCATATATCCTCTATAATAGTTCGATGATTTCATCTATTAGGCTATTTGGATTGAGTTAGTAGTGCCTAACATCGTCCAACATAAGAGCGGACCTCTCGACAACATTGTTAGGTACATTACATGTTCAGGCTGGCTAATAAGTTAGATAAGATAAGATTTAATTAAGATTGTTGGCCATGTGGCCTTCTCCACAACCTTTCCAAATCTATTGTGGATATCCTTTATTCGTTGTTCAGAGTACCTTGTCTAATTCAAACTTTTGTAGTAGACATCATTGACTAGAAAGTAGTTCTCCGACGTAGCTTGTTGCCCTTGGTTTTTCTTCTCCATGTGCAAGGAATCTTAGTCTTGATAGACCCTCGCAAAAGCACAAAACGTATTCTGCACTTTCCTCCTCTTCCTGATAGAATCTCTTTTGTCAGACCGATATTAAACATATGTTTGTTAAGCATATACAATGTTTTGTTAATATACTTATCTACTAGTACGCTACTATTTTTCCTATTAAGGCTTAGTAGATAGGTACTCGCTCAGTTTAGGCGATGATTATTTTAAGAACTCTTTGGCCTCTCTCTGTTCTGGTGAATTTTTGTACCAGTTCTAAATTTGTTAAATATTTACTGCTTTGTGCATATTCTAATAGTTGTCTTTGTGACACCACAGAAGGGTTCTGGGCTAATAAGATCCTTTGAGGGTCCTTCTCGAGTTAGTAAATCAGCCTTTTCGTTGCCCTTATGTTCTCTGTGGCTTGGTACCCAGGCTAAAGTTAGTCATTTTCGACTACACATCTCTGTTGGGGCTTCCAAGCAGTCTCACACAAGCTTTGAGTGTACCTGTATAAAACTGAGTGCATTTAAAGTTTCTTGATAATGGTTTTTGCATTTATCTTCATTTTTAATACCTCTTTTTACAGTGGTGTATTGCTGCTATTTCTGCCCAGAATAATGTCGTATGTTTACCTAAGCTCATTGAGATTCTTATCTTTGGCTTGGCACTAGATATACCTCTAAACATTTATGGGTTTTGGAGCTGACTGTATACCAGGTGAATTCTGCATAAATATGATGTCTTCCGGCCATGCTTCCTTGTCTGGTATACTTACTTTATATTGCTTTTAAAAGCTATACTTTTATCTGAAAGCATCCCCGTTTTGTGGTTGTTCTGCAACTTTATACATAGCTCGCTGTAGTCACGTCCATACAAAATGCTTATGGGTGATGGACCTTTGTGCAGTCTGTATGCGACAGACCTATCAATTTTTAACAGGATGTACAATGAGCCTTATACGACCCAAATGGTGTGGAGCAACCCACCCACGCCATATTAGAAAACAGCATGTACACAATTTTTAAAATTACTCTCGTTTGATAACGATATTTTCTGTTCAATTGTATATTGACAAATTTTTTAGATTAACCCATTTTTGGCCAATGGTGCGTATACGCACCAGCCTACAAACTATTTTTTTTTAATGATATTAATAAATTTTTAATGAATTATACATTTTTTATCAAGAGAGTACTGTTAATCAATAATGGTTTGCATACCTATCTACCATACCTACATCAGATTTTTTTTTAATAATTGATCAAAATATGTCGATTTTCATTCACGATGCAGACCTATAAATAATTGCATATAAAAGAGATCAATTTTTCACAAATCTAGTTTATTTATTCACGATATTATCACTTAGATACTCTAAAATAACATAGCATAATAGTGTTACTCCATTTATTTTTTTAAAACATTCAATTCGTATAAAAAAAATAGTGGTTCGTATACGCACCATTGGCGCTATATATGACCGAAAACATATTATATGCACGTTAGATAGACGTGCGCACTTGCACGTAATTAGTAGTGCGAAGACTTCCTGTATCGTCTCGCAGTCGCAGTTCTGCTTTGATTGTTGTGTAGGCAAGTCGGTAGTTGAAATTTTTGCGATTTTGTTGTGTGAGTAAGATTTTAGAGATATGGCGCGAAGAAAATATCTGACACAAAGAGAATTGCAAGAGGCATTGGAAGATATTGAAAATGATATTGAAGCCGCTGATGGTAAGTAATGGATGTTTATTTCATGAGTGTTAATGTTTCATGGTATATTCTTTTGCAGTACGTGTGTTGAATGCTGCGTACATTCCACCGGAAGATGAATTGACGGACGAAGAGAACATTGATGAAAATGATCAAATGAATCAAATACCACTAGATCAGGATATAGCCGGTACATTCGAAATAGATGTGGGAGATAACGACGATTCATATGATGAATCAAATGACGAGACGCTATTGGAAAAAAGAAAAAGACAAAAAATGAATGTACAGAAATTGAGAGAGCCTAAGTGGGAAAAAATGAAATTACCCAAATTCGTTTACCTATTTCAAATGAAATAGAATCCATACAAGAGCTGAAGAACTCTTTGGAAGGAAAGATACCACTGGACATATTCTTTTTATTATTTGATCAAGAGCTCCTGTCCACGATAGTGGACTTTTCGTTGAAATATGCGCGTAGCAATAATCGTCTACATTTCGATATCAATATAAATATTCTGAAAAATTTTCTTGGTATTTTGATACTTTCTGGTTATCATATTTTACCGCAAACAGATCTCTACTGGAGCAAAGATGAAGACAAAGGTGTTGACATAGTCAGAAGATGTATGAGCAGAAATATGTTTAGAAGTATCAAAAGAAACTTGTATTTTTCCGACAATGCAAATCTAAATAAATCTGATAAATTTGCCAAAATGCGACCACTTTTTGATTCCATCAATATTCGCAACAAGCAATTTGGTGTGTTTTCGCACAATCTTTCTATCGATGAGCAAATGGTTCCATATTTTGGTAGACTTCCTGCAAGATGTTCATAAAAGGAAAACCCGTTCGATTCGGATTCAAATTATGGTGTTTATGCTCATCTGATGGATATCTTTTTACCTTCATACCTTATGGTGGAGCGAAAGCAAAGAACGAAAAATCTCCGTATGGACTAGGAGGGCAAGTGTTGTTAGATCTCTTGGTTGTCTTAGAAAATCCGTTACATCATAGGATTTTTTTGATAACTACTTTTCATCGTATAAATTATTTGAGAAATTACATGAAATGCAATATTCTGCAACAACGAATAAGTGTCCTCCAGAAAATGTGAAGTCTTTCAAGAAGAAACAAAGAGGTGCTTATGATTCCGCAGTTGAAGAAAATATTCAACTGAGTCTTGTCAGATGGAATGACAATGCCATTGTCACTGTCGCCAGCAATAATTTTTCAGTTCAGTTTTTAGCAAATACAAAAGATTTAATCGAAAAGAGCGGAAGGATATTCAAATTTCACAACTATTACAAGGAGTTCAGAATAAGACAATAAATTATTTGAAAAATATTTGTTTTTATTTTCAGTTAAATAATTGCGTGCCAAGCGCTCAAGAAGTTCTGCTTTCGAAATATTCTTTGTCTCGTCTTGTTACATCGGCTTGTGCTTCGTCAGCGATAGCAACGCAACATTCTTATAAACATTCGACAACATTGAGATATTAACTTTCAGGCAAATATTTTATATTCAACAAATACTTACTACTTAATATTTATAATATATTTTAATTATAAAAATCAACAATAATAAGAATAATAATAATAATGGCATAAGTTTATTATATAGTAACACAACCTAATATGATAAAGCAGTACAATTCATATATGGGAGGAGTCGATCTGCACGACAATGCTATTGCTAACTACAGAACGAGCATAAGAGGCAAAAAATGGTGGTGGCCTTTATTTATTAACACATTAGACAGCACTATAGCTAACTGTTGGAAACTCCACCGTAAAGTGAATAACTCTAATATAACACAGCTGGAATTTAAGTCTTATTTGGCAGTACGTCTTTTGAAAAGTGATGATGCCTCCATGAACAAGAGTAATAAAGGAAGACCTCCAAGAGAAGTTATCCCAAATGAAGTAAGACTTGACAGAATTGGACATGTTATAATAAAACATCTCGAAAAGGCAAGAAGAAGATGCAAGCAGTGCAAAAGTCATACGATATATATCTGTGCGATAAATGTAAAGTTCATCTACACACTGACTGTTTTGAAATGTATCATAAATGAAATAATTTTGTTAACAGTTATCGCCAATGGTGCGTATACGCACCATGTCATAAATATGTCATTTTTTAATATATTTTTTTTTATAATAAAAGCTTTGTAAAAACATTATTTTAATAATAAATATGCCACAAAAAATTATTTTCTTAATGTTTTTCATAATTTGGCCGTAAATGGGTTAAGGTACAATTATTATTATTGTGCACTTAATTATTGCTATACTTTTGGATTGTATCGTAAATATATAATTGCTATTGTTTATGTATTTTTAGCGTGTATTTGTTTTTTTTTCTGTAGCTCAGTGCTGAATTCGTTGTCATGTTCAATAACTCAAGACTTATAAGCGTGAGACGTGTCTTGTGACCATCCGGTATATTATTTAGCAAGTCGATTTTAAAGTTATGTATATTTAATTATAATAACATATAAAATCAATAAATAATTAAATAATTTTGTTTATAATTATTGTTGTTGCTTCGAGTACTAATGTATTGAAAATTTGCTCGTGTGTAATATCGAATAAAGCAAGGCCAAGGTCGAGTTTATAAAATATGGATCAATTATTTAGTAATTGTTTTAATAAGAATTTAACTGGTTTTCAAAAAATAAAATACAAAGATCGAAATCATCTTAAATATAAATAATTTAAAATTTGGAATAAAATTATGCGTTATATAATAAAATAAAAATTAAATAATTATGATGCTAAGAATGATTGTTTTATTAATATGTTTGTTGAAGAAACTTACAGAATATAAAAAATCTGATGTATGTAAATAAGTAGAACAGCGACTTATCGAACAAATACTTGTTTCTAATAATCAAATGATTATTCAACGGCATTTGTGAAATTAATTTGTCTTTTAAATAGGTTGGTTTAGAGGTTATCGTAATTTTTGTATACATGTTAAAGTTCTGTATTCACACAATTGTTGAATATAAAGCCAATTTATGTTTAAAAGTATTGATATATTATGGTTATATTTTCTCAAATTGTAAACTAACCTGCAACGGTTACCCGACAAATACGCTACGACAAAAGCGCCCCGACAAATGCGCTCCCCGACATATGCGCACAACAAAAATTATTTGATTATTTTCATTGAGATTGGTAAATAGTTTACAAAACTGACACATTATATTTAATTTATTTGTCATAGCTTTTAGTCCATCGTTCTGTAATTTAAAACTTAAGTGAACATCCGACTTGCATTCTTTATTTAAGTAAGCAAAAGTTAATCTATTTCATGACTTAATTTTTTTATAACATCGACCGGTACTGGTTCTGTTTCAATATGTATATTCACTCCTTCTTCTGCTTTTGTCATATATACTTATTTTATAGTTATTATTAAAGAATAGTTATTTCTCAAATATTTGTGTTTCTGTTCTACCCATATCCTTCAATAGGTTATAGGCCCAAATAAATGTAAATTGTGTTTTTGTTATTAAGACTTTGTTGGAAACAATAGTAAACATTATAAAGTCGTGGTTAGTCCTTAATGCGTGAAAATAGAGAACAATAAAAAGATACGACGTAATATTACCTCATTTAATGGAACTAATTATTCTACATATATGGAAATTTCGCATCAAAGCAACTTCGGTTGCATGGGTTCCTCTCTATTTGTCAACATCATCTGTCAACATTAGTTCAATGTCTTATGTCTACTAAAAACAAGTGAAGCTTGTCACCTGTCACACCACGCAGACGAAGATCTATATTTTCCGAAAATCATTTTTTATTTGAAAAATTGTTAGTTCAATAAATTAAAGGGTTTGCTAGAGTTTCGTAACCATTATCAGCCCATTTGTCATGTATTACAATATTTGTAAATTCATTATCTTTTAATTGACTGTTAATATATAAGACCCTGTAGGAATACCTTGATAATGGCTTTATAAGTCGAATATTAAATAAAAAACTTGTTACAAAACAAAGTACTCATTCCACTCTTAATCATAATTATGTCATTTTGTTCTTCCACTCAATATAAAAATAAAATGATTTATTTTATGATAGAAAAAAGTCATTTTTGGTTTTTATAGAAAAGTTTAAAATGAAGTCTCTTGAATTTATTGCCAAGAACTAATATTTTAAATTTTAGTGGATTTAGTAGAACATTACTATTATTTGGGTCATTTGAGTAGTTTCAATATAAAAATCATGGTATAACCCAGTAGCCATTGCGAAAAGTAAGCTTAACAATATTTAGTTATTTATATACCTAAAAATAGGGGTCCTAATATCAAACCTTGCGGTACTTCCGATACCATTTCATTAGCATTGGATTGTTGGTTGTTAACATTTACTATCTGACGACGATTAATCAGATATAATTAAATGAATTTGCATGCTGTTGTACCAAAGCCATAATAGTAACATTTTAAAATCCAATAATGCTGATGATAAGGCCGAAACTCGTACTGAGTGAATACTATTGTACTCGGGATTAAGTTTTATTAAGAAGTAATGGTTGTTTATTTTTGCATACAAAAATATATAAAACACTTTAAACAAATGAAAAGACAAAAAGTAAATAAAAAAAAATTCAAGGATATAAATACAATAGATATGAGTCAAGGCCATGTCAAAGAAGACCACACAAGGTGCCATATATAAAGGTTTAGGTCCGCGATTTGTGGTCAGCAGCATGTGATGTTTAATGTAAGCAATATGTAATTTTACAATAATTTTAATTATGTAACTTACGAAGATAATGACTTCGCTTCTGTAGAAACTGATGATTTCGTGGTAGCAAAGTATTGTACAAAGAAGAAGATAGTTCATTACGTAGGCATAGTAGAGGAGAAAATAACGGAATCAGAGTTAAACGTCACTTTTTTATGAAAGAAACTAGCATCAGATAGTTTTTTATCCTACTGTCCCTGTCGTGAGCATGGTATATTTCTATCATTTCTACGTTTTGGGAAATCAGGTCAACTCAAGGTTAACTGAAGACAAATTACATGTCTAAGCTAAACATAGTAGATAATTTAAAGAATGAAGTTCTCTGATTTCTTCTTTTTATAAATAAATATAATTTTAAGACTTTTTCGTTGATGTATTAGTTTCAATAAATAGTAATTTAAGAAGCAAAGGAATAGAGAAAATTTCAAAGTACGCATTATAGAAAAGTCCAGAAACCCTTTTTTTTCCTTAAATAGTAATTCCATTTAATAAATACAGGGTGTCTGTAAAAGGTCTTTACAAAAACATACCACATATTCCTTAGACCAAAATAAGTCGACTTAAGTAAAATTACCTTAGTACAAAGTTGCTTCGTTTGGGCTCCAGAGGGCCTTGAAGTTACAATTTTTAAATCGTTTTTCCCATATAAATTTAAAACGACATATGCGATTTTGCTGAAATTTGTTATATTGGTAGAGTTTTATGTGGCAAAAAAATGGTATTAAAATTTTGTCCGATAATAATACATAGGTGTAGAACTTGATTTTTTAAATAATTGCACCTTTAAAAATTCTACGCCAATGAAAGAAAAGGAGTTTGAGTATGAAATTTAGATTGCGCAACTCATTTACTTTAAAAAAGGTACTCTTGATAAGACTCGATTACTCTCATGGTTTTGACGAAATTTGCATTTTAGTAATTTTAGAACATAAATTATAATTATTAAAACACAAACTTTGTCAAAACCATGAGAGTAAATCGAGTGTTATCAAGGGTACTTTTTTGTAGTAAATGAGTACCCAATCCAAATTTCATACTCAAACCCCTTTTCTGCCATTGGCGTAGAGTGCAATTATTTAAAAAATCAAGTTCTACGCCTATGTATTATTGTCGAACAAAATTTTATACGATGAAAAACATAAAAATGTACTTTTTTCATATCTTCTTCAACACCTCTAATCGAGACATTTAACAAAAATACTCGATTCTTGCCATGTACGATTTTTTGAGGAATATTAATTATTTGCCTGCAATACGTATACAAAAACATTTATTGTTGGTTTCCATAGTTTCATCTAAACAAAAATATTGTCAAGTTTTAACACATAATCTCTTGTTAACGATTGAAAGTGTTCTATCTGACTCAATAATTAAAAAAACAAATGCGTGGTTTATTAATATGGCTGTACAATATACCAATGCAGAATATACCGATATGTTACTGACATTAGAATTTTGTGAAGGAAATACTCGAGAGAGTGTCAGGGTGTACTCTGAAAGGTTTCCAAATCGTCGTGTACCTAGCCACCCAACTTTTGCTGCTGTTGAGAGACGTCTTCGGGAGACCGGTTCCTTTGCTCCCAATACTGTTAATAATGGAAGAGAACGTTTTGTAAGGATTCCTGAAGTTCAAGAAGACTTTTTAGAACGTGTTGAAGAAGATCCAGAATTAAGCACCAGACGAATTGGAAGGGAACTAGGAGTAAGTAAAGATGTCGTTCATAAAGTGCTTAGAGAACAATTGCTATATCCATACCATAAGAATCCAGTACAAGAATTATTAGTCCATGATCCTCAAATTCGTTTGGGTTTTTGTCGATTTGTTAATATCCAAAGAGAAAGAGATCCAAACTTTGTCAAGAAGGTTCTCTTTACCGATGAAGCGGGTTTTACAAGAAGAGGTATAACTAATACCCATAATGAACATGTTTATGCCGTTAAAAATCCGCATGTAATAAAGGTAAACCATTTTCAGCACGAATTCAAAATTAATGTGTGGGCTGGAATAATTGGTAATTTCATTGTTGGTCCTATCATACTTCCACGAAGATTAACTGGAGAAAATTATTTGGATTTTCTACAAAATACGTTGCTAGAATTGTTAGAAGATTTACCTCTCCAACTTCGGAGAGATATGTGGTTTATGCAAGATGGAGCTCCACCACATTTTTCTTTAAACGTTAGAAACCACTTGAATGAACAATATCCACACAAATGGATAGGCAGAGGTAATGACACACCTGTAAACTGGCCACCACGTTCCCCAGACCCAACACCGAAACACCGATGGATTACTTTTTATGGGGACATCTGAAATCTACAGTTTACAGGGAACCTGTAGAAAATGAGGAACAACTCTGGCAACGTATTCAAGATGCAATAAACAATCTTAGAGGTGATGAAGAAGTTATGTAAAGGATACATTTTAATTTTCTTCGACGTATAAATCTTTGTATGCGTGAAAATGGTGAACATTTTGAACAATTTTTGTAAATAAACATTTTTGTGAAACCTATACACTCTAAATTATTAAAACAGAAATTTAGCGAAAACCATGAGAGTAATCGAGTCTTATCAAGAGTACCTTTTTTAAAGTAAATGAGTTGCGCAATCTAAATTTCATACTCAAACTCCTTTTCTTACATTGGCGTAGAATTTTTAAAGGTGTAATTATTTAAAAAATCAAGTTCTACGCCTATGTATTATCGGACAAAATTTTAATACTGTTTTTTTTGCCACATAAAACTCTACCAATATACCAAATTTCAGCAAAATCGCCTATGCCGTTTTAAATTTATATGGGAAAAAAAATTTAAAAATTGTAACTTCAAGGCCCTCTGGAGCCCAAACGAAGCAACTTTGTACTAAGGTAATTTTACTTAAATCGACCTATTTTGGTCTAAGGAATATGTGGTTAGTTTTTGTAAAGACCTTTTACAGACACCCTGTATATTCTATCCACATCCATTTTTAATCTTAAATGTTTCCCAAAGCTACCTAGCAGTCATTACAAGTTTCGAACTACTGAATTAAATATTTTAACGATAAAACTATTTCCTGAATCCGATTCTGTTCATAAACTTTAATTTAATTTTGATTAGATGAATTTAAGTAGTTGCAATATGCGTTCTATGAAAGCTATTGTAATTATTTTACTAATAGAACTTTGAAACTATTAATGTTTTTGTGCAGTTTGTAAAATGTTGTTGACCCAGAATATCATACTAGATTTATTGGGAATTTTTGCCGCCCTACTGGTAATTCTTACAGCAAATCACATATGGACACTTGGATATTGGAAAAGAAGAGGAGTTCCTGGTCCAGGAGGCATATTCCTCTTTGGAAGCATGAAGGACTTTTTTTTGTCCAAAAAGACCATGGGAGATTGTTTCAAGGACTTATACAGTGAATATAAATCTAAAGGTTAGTGTTAAATTACAATAGTATTTAAATTTAATAAAGTTTAATATTTCAGATAAATAAAACATAAATGTATTTTATTATACTTGAGATTCGTCTTTTTTATGTAAGTTTTAAACATTATGTTGAGAATATAATTTCTGTGTCACGTAGTGTGGTTTAGACTAATCGTTTAGTCTAAACGGTTTAATAATAAAGTTGTATATTATCTATCACTCGTAAAAATTGGCCAAGATGTTTTAGAAAGAAAGTTTAAAATTTAAAATCTTTGGCTACCACAACCAATACTCTTTTGTTCCATTTATAAACAAATTAATCAAAATGGTAAATCGTGCCCTCATTGTGATATTAAATAAACTTCGAATTAATCTAGTTTCAAAACTATTTACTATCGTACCAATAAAAACTCCCAAGCCGGATATTTTAGTAAATAATAGAGACATTTTAATTCTGTGAAAGCCAGTTCATAGTGCACTAAGAGAGCTTCAGTTTTAGATATAAATTACTTTTAAATAGATCAATAGGGGCGCTGCCCTCAATATATTTTTTTTTTTCGATGGAAGAAACTAATTGGATAAATCTAGCCATTTTCGGTATACACAGTAAGCTACTCAAAACAGTATCACCCTGTTATTTAGCATAATTTTAAGAAAAGGCTAAAATAGTTCGATTTTAATTCCAAATCAAACACATTTTGACAATACAGACATCTATCATGTGTCAACTCCCTTCCACTTCTCCAACCCCATAATTTTATATAAGGAATTTACCATGTGCGGCACAACATTGAAAAGGTAATTTTATGGGGAAATCAGAAATATGACTATTTATTGCGATACCCTTAATTTTAGCACCTTCTATCAGGAGAAAAAAATGTAACGTATTGTAAAGTGTGACACTTCATTTTAAAGCTACATTACATTAATACAAATATTTCTACATTGCACTTGCAACAAAATAAAGTTAGTAATAATGTTTAAAATAATGAATAACTAATTTTCAATTTATTGCAAATGAAATATGGAGGATATTTATATTAATGTTATATGGCGTATTGAATAAGTAATTAAATTTGTTTTCAAATAAGGTGTCAAACTTTCTAATACGTTACCGTTTTTTATCCCGATAGAGGGCGGTACAGGGTTATTCATTATAAATTACCCACCTCCTATAATTGTTTTTATTGCCTATAGAAATTTTTCTATAAAAGTTGTGGTTATGACCGAATTTTGTTAAAATGCTATTAAAAATACAGTAGCGTGCAGATTTTAGGAGAAAAATATTTTTTTTGGGATACCCTGTATATTGTTACGTTTAATTTATTTATAGTTTATTTATTTAAAACATACTATTTACAATTTATTTATGACGTATCTATTAATTTATATAATACTTGGGCACTATTCAAATTTATTTATTACCATTTATCTTCTTTGTCCAACACTTAAATGTAATCCTTCCATCCGTCGACCACTTACGCTAATTATATAAAGCCCAACTCTGTGTGATAATATTCTTTGGCTTTCCTCAATAACGAGAACTTCCTCTCTATGATTCATATGCCGCAAGGGGATCACTCCGGTAGTTTATTGAAGATTTAGCGTCATACCTAGAAAATTCCGGGGTTCGACCATAAGTCGTATAGTAGACTTGAAGATCGCACTCTACAGAGAAGGCTTAGACATTCCCATGACAATATGATTTTATTTTTGGAATGATACTTTCTTTCTAAGTTCAAAAATATATGTTAGCTCCACCGTATGCCGGTTGTGATGTAATAAACATCAAATATCTTAGTTAAACTTACCCACCCCCTTATCACCGTTACTTTTATTGCTACTGTGCTTTTGATAGCACACAACTTTTATTCAAAACTTTTTTCTCTAGGCAATAATAACGATAATAAAGGGTGGGTAAGTTTACCTAAGATATTTGACGTTTATTACTTCACAAACGGCATACGGTGGGGGTTACTTATATATTTCTTAAATCAGAAAGAAAGGATAAATTTGCACGCTACTGTATTTTTGAAAGCATTTTAACAAAATTCAGTCATAACCACACAACATTAATTTAAAACTTTTTTTCTATAGGCAATAATAACGATGATAAGGGGTAAGAAATTTATCATGAATAACCCTGTACAATTAAAAGTATCGCAATTAACAGATATATTTCTAAATTCCCCATAAAAATACCTGTATACTAATGTACTACACATGGTAGTGTCACACTTTATAATACGTATGATACGTGTTTTATCTCGCTAGAGGGCGCTAAAATTTAAGTAACGCAACAATCAGACATTTTTCTAAATCCCACATTAAATTACCTTCTCAATGATGTGCCATGCATGGTACATTACCTATTTAAAATTAAGGTGTTGGAAGAGAGCAAGGGAGGGGGTTGACACATGACAGATGTCTGTATTGTAAAAATGTGTTTATTTTAAAAAAAATCAGCCCGTTTTAACATTTTCATAAAATCCAATTATTAATGCCGAAAAACACTCTGTACATCAAAAATGGCTAGATTTATCGAAATATTTCATAATACAAAATATGCTAAAAAATGCATTTTTTACAAGATGCACTACAGACGAAAGATCCTCCATTGAAAAAAAAAATTATTAAGCGTAACACCATTTACATATTGGCCTATTTAAAATTAATTTATATCTAAGACTGTAGTTCTCTTAGTGCTCTGTGAACTGGCTTTTACAGAATTAAAATATCTCTATTTGTTACCAAAATATCTGGCCTGGGAGTTTTTATTGGTACATCCTGTATAATAGGTACTTATGTATAACCCATATCCTACTTTTGGCAATTGTGGCAACCGACATTCAAATGTAAGTTTTGTTACTCCTTTTTTAAAATTACAACCTGAAAAATGTTATGTGCCTTAAAAATCTAAAGAACAAAATTACTAGATATCAGAAGCGATCCTGGTAACCGTTTTCTTCGTTTCACCATTTCAGGAATCTGCTCCTCTTAAGAGGAGCAACTTTTTGAAAAGTCCGGAACATGATTTTTTTTTGTAAAAAAGTGTTTTTGTTTATATTATAGACAAAAAAGTTGTAAAAATGCTGCAAACCGATGACGTAACTCATACATGTTTTTGAAACAACTGCACGGAAATATATATTTTTTTTTTGTAAAAATATCAAAATCACTTTTTATTTTCTTCTAATTTTGTTAAAAAAAAATGCAAAGTTTTAAAAATTGGTTACAAAATTATTATTTTTCTTAACAATCTCTGGCAAGGCCCGGAACCTTGAAAAATTAAGGAAATTCAAGGATTCGTACTATGGGAGATTTAATTTAATTTTGATATATAGAAATTAAAAAAAAAATGCTCAATATAAAGATGCATGCGGGATATTAGAAGTGCGGATATATAAAAGTTATAACTAAAGGGGGAGCCTAAATACAAAACTAATTCCGAGAATAAAATAATATTTATCATTATTTAAACGATTGCATGCATGACCTTGAAAATGGAATTTGTAACAACTAACAAACACGCAAAATCTGTACATACATTTTCAAAGTGATCCTGCACGGTCACAAAAATGTCTCTAAAGTTTAACGAAAAGTTCGATCTTGTCCCACTTATGCCAAATTTCAACTTGAAGCTGCTTGTTACAAAGGCCAATGTAGATGAACCAAATATTTTTTTCTTAACGACCTAGGTATTTTAATAATTTATAAATGACGGACGAATCATGCAATCCGAGTTTAATAAAATATTTCTTGACGTAACTTTAATAAGAAATGCCTATTGAGTATTTTAACATATTTAATGCAGATATCGTAATAAATAGTTTAGATTTACAAGATGTTAAAATAAAATTTAATTTAAGGACTGGTGCTCATGAACGTTTGTTGCAGTCGCGTCGACGCAACGGCATATATAGGGAGGTGTCGAAATACATTTAATCGAGTCAGAGGGTTTACACGATGCAACGTCGACGTTACGTCAACGTCATGGAATGTCGTTAATGTGACCACAAAAATACCACCGCTCGGTACCTTCTCGACGTCACGTCTTAGTTTGTTGGCGTTGCAAATATATATTAGTTTGTATCAAGAACTACACATGAAAGGTAGTAGAAAAACGTAATAGCTAGGGGCGATGAGACATTCGACACAGAAACATCTCTAAATAATCTTGTTTTATTTAAGCATTGCATTCAATTCAGCAATGAGCATATAATCATACGAATATAATTAAAAAAAATTACATTGGTCATTATTTCTTGAGTCAAAAAGCTTAATATGAAAGCAGCCTTTAATCTTTAGTAAACAGGAACTTTAGTAGGGATATACCCAGTATTCACTCAACTTCCTCCCAAACTGTTTGTTAACAAGATATAGGTACAAATATTATTTTTTTTTTAACTCACATTCATCTTTTCTGTTCTTAAGACGAATTTACTCTGCCTTATTTTGGGACATTTGAGTTAAGATTTGTGAGCATCGACCCTAAGGTATCCGGACAATTGCCCGAAAACAATTTCCCGAAAGACAATTCCCCGAAGACAGTTGCTCGAATAGGCAATTGCCCGAATGGACAATTTCCCGATACAAAATTGATCGAATGGACAATTGACCGAATAGACAATTTCCCGAAGAACAATTGCCCGAAAGGAGAATTAATCGAAAAATGTATTTTAGCGCAACTTTATAAAGTCATTATTTAATTCATATAAATACTGCACTAAAAGTTTCTATTGCTTTATTTTCCAAACTCTGAGCAAGAGTCACGACGCAAAATGGCTTTGAAATTTGTACTTAGTGAAAAAGGGAAGAGTAAATTATTGAGCGATGGATATCTTTACCAGAAAGATAAAGAAAATCAAAACATTTATTGGAAATGTGATTACTACAAGAAGTTCAAGTGTAAAGCTCGTGTTACATCCTTACAACATGCAGTAGTAAAAAGAAGTGGGACACACAATCATGTTCGGATGCAAGGCAAGTGGAAAAAACAAAATTTCTCAATGGCATACGTGAAAACGCTAAACAAACCCAAGATGGGCCACATTATATACTCTCAACTGCATCTGTTCAACTTATGCAAGCTACATCTGCCACGCTTCCGAAAGTGAGCAGCATTAAAAGAACAATAAGGCGTGTATGAAGTAATCAGCAAGCCGCTTCGGCTTTACCTCTTCACAGAAGAGACATTGCTTTTCCAGAAGAGTATAAACTAACAGAAAATGAAGAATAATTTTTACTATTTGATGCAGGCCCACACGATGGTCGGTTGTTAATTTTTTTTTCTTCTGACAAGGTCACAATACTGGTTTGTTGACGGAACTTTCAAAACTCTCCTTTTCTATCAGCTATATACAATCCGCGGATTAGATAAGAATACCATGATTCCTTTAGTCCACGTACTAATGTTCGGTTACTTTCAAAAGTAACAGAACTTTTACCTGAAGCTTCGCCTGCAACCATATTAACATATTTTGAAAGTAGTATGATAAGTGCTATAAAACAACAATATCCCGACTCAAGACATATCGTGGGTGCTTTTTCCATTTCAGTCAATGTATCTTTAGTCAGACGGTTTAAAAAGAAGGTACGAAATTGATGCAGATTTTGCTTTAAAGTTCCGATTATTGTCGGCCTTAGCATTCGTTCCTACTGCAGACGTAGTGGAGGCATTTGAAACCATTTGCGAGCAAGATGTGTTAAGCCCTGGTTTCTCTGAACAGATCGGCCCGAAATATTTCGGCAAATATCCGCGTACAGAACGGTGGGTTCTCCCGAATTGAGTTCGTTCCGAAGTTTCGTCTGTGTGTGGTTTGTCTGAAAATTTATTCGTTCCGATATTATAGCAGTCTTTAAAAGTTATAGGGTACTTTTTGGGGATCAAAATAAAAAAATTGATTTTTTGGTAGCTATTATAATAGAAGAAGAACAGGATGATGATGACGAATCTGCATTATTAGAATTTTTGCCCAAATATTGTCTTTTATTTTCATATCCTTGTAGCTTTTTAGCTTTTTAGCATATAACGGAGGATTTTCTTTTACTTTTTCTATTAATAGTTCATCCTCCAGCGCAGAAAACTCTAGTTTGTGGTATTTCTTTGAAACGTAAATAACGTTTACATTCAATGGTTCTACCAAAGTTTTATTATTTTAAAATAAATTATCCCAAATAAATTATCCATATTGACTCACACTGTATTCAACAATTTTAAGTACCTCGTACCATACGACAGTATCGGTAAAAAGCCAGCGGTGTTTTTTGTTTAGCTCGAAATTAAAATCTCGTGGGTCTAACGCAAATTTCTAGATAAATCGATGGGATTTTGATTTCAAAGCTCTGGTTAATAACAGTGATATATATTTTGAGGAAATTTACCAATAATCGCTGTAGGCGGATTTAATTTCTCAAATATTAATTTAGTACAACTGTTTCTGGTTGAAATTATTTATTTTGTGCATTTGTACTATTTACGTCGAGTGCCGTATTTCTTTGATAGCTGTTTTGAACACTTTGATGAAAACGTCTCTACAATAAGGAATTATTTTTGGAATAACTGTGTAGGAGGTTAGTACTCAATTATTACAAAGTAAAATTTGCGTTACTGATTAATTTAAAATTATTTAAATTTACTAATAATAAATAGAAAGTTTTCTTTAATGCTAAATAAAGGTTTTCCTATTTCTTTAGCCGTTTATTTGGGTACCGGTTCTGATTTCAAGAACGATAAATTATTGTTTCCAACTGCTGGTAGAACAATTGAACTGTAAAACAGAATTTTATGATTGAAACAAAATACCAAGAGGCTTTTTATTGTGGATTTGGCTGAGAGGGAATTCGAACCTTTTAAAATAAGTACCCCGCTGTGGGAATCATTTTATTATTATTTCTTTTATATAAATAGTATTTAAGTTTAGTTATTCTACATTATTAACTGTGTAACTGGTTTGGGGATAGAGTTATTTTTGGGGTTTAAGTTTGTCTTGATTCCCAAAATCAGCTACTCTTGCAAGAGTTTAGGGCAATCTTAATATATTTATAAATCTTGAAGAAAAGTTAATATATATTTTTTTGGCTTTATTGAAATTCTACCTCTTATTATTTATTTTTACCCTTACACAAGAAGTCTCACTAAAGAGAGTAAGTTTAGTAATTTTTTTATTGTCTTTAAATTTTCCATCGCCGCTCAAATTACTTGGCGTCGGGTTAAATAATCATTTTCTTTAAATTTGTATATGAACCACCCCATATACTGAGCTGAGCTAGGCACTTACAACTGTTATTATTTTATGCAGCAAAAGAAACGTAACATCTTCCAGCCCGACATTCTTTTTACTTTTAAATACCATTCCCGTCTAAACAAGTTCGGCGAACTATGCCGTTTAAAATCGTTCAAATCAAACTCAGGTTGATTCGAACGAACTACTAACCGAACAGCTTTCCGAAATTTCGGTCCGATCTTTTATACTAACCGTTCTATACATACACTAGGTTTCACCGAAAACGCCAACGAACTTTTCGTGCTAGATCACCGAAATATTTCGGGCCGATCTGTTCAGAGAAACCAGGGCTTTACCTGCAGAAGAGAGAATATATGTTTATTGTCCAAGTTAAAATACTTATTGACAAACACAATATTGTACAAATTACAAATAAATAAATAGTCATACAAACACAATATTGTACAAATAGTATACAAATTACAAATAAATAAATAATCATTAAAATATAAACAAACATTATTATAAATTAACATTAATACATACATCTAAAATAAAATAAAACACATATCACAGTGTCTCGTCATTATAAAATTCTATAATATTATAATATGGCCTAGTTAACAGAAATCTCTTGAGCAGCTTTCTAAAACAATTCTGTGACTCAACATCTGTCAACGTATGTGATAGCCTATTGTACATTTTGATACCATTGTATATAAAAGAGTATCTTATTAGTTCAGTTTTGGGAATAGGCAACTTCAAGTTACCCGTTTGGCGAGTTACACGGGATGTATTCGATTTATATTTCGACTTGTTCTTATGGATCATGCAACAAGTTTCTAAGATAAATAAAAATGTTAATGTTAATATTTCTTGTTTTAAGAACAGCGGTCTGCATGAAACTAATCTGTGTGCTCCATATAAGAACCTTATTGCCCGTTTCTGCATTATAAAGACTCTGTCAAATAACTCGGCAGAACAGACTCCCCAAAACTCAACAGCATAACGTAGATGGGAGTCAACTAACGCATAATATGCAGTTTTTGCTGCACAAACTCCCATATCATGAGAGGTGGTTCTAATGGCATAACAACCCGATGCGAGTTTTTTTGAAAGTGAATCCACATGAGATTTGAATTTCAAATCCATGTCGATATTTAAACCCAAAAATTTTGTACAGTTTGTGGCTTCCACAGTATCCATATCTATTAAAATATCAGGAACATTACATTTAAAGGTTAGTATTTTTGTTTTTTTAAAATTTAATGACAGAAAATTTGCAGTGTACCATGTTTTAAAGGATTTTAGGTCATTACTAATATTTGCATAAAGAATATTGACGTCTTTATTGTGCCATAAGATAGTAGTATCGTCAGCAAATAGAGTGAAACTTCCTGAGATATTTAACTTACCTAAATCATTGATATAAATTAAAAACAGGGTTGGCCCAAGAAAAGAACCTTGAGGGACACCCCATTTTATGTCACTTGTGTTCGAGTCTGAAACAGTTCGGACTAACTGTTTGCGACCTAAAAGGTAGGATTTCATCCAACTCATGGCCACATCTCTTATGCCATAAATTTCAAGCTTTTGCAGCAGTACTCCATGGTTGACACAGTCAAAAGCTTTAGTCAGATCACAAAATACTGCAGCTACGGCCTCGTTGAAATTTAAACTTGTATAAGCTAATTCCAAACAAGAAGAAACAGCGTCCGATACGTTTTTGTTGTGTTGAAAACCGAATTGATTTATGTCCAATATATTATTTTGGTCTAGATATCTAACTAGTCGAGTTTTTACAAGTTTCTCAATAATTTTTCCGAGTGTCGGAATTAGAGATATGGGCCTAAAATTAGATGGCTCAGACAAGTCTCCTCCCTTATATAATGGAACCACAATACTTGTTTTAAGAAAAGGAGGAAAAGTACCTTCAATAAAACTTTTATTTATTAAAATGGATAAAACGTCTAATGCAGAGGTAGGTAAGTTTTGAAATATTTTTACTGACATTCCATCATGTCCTGATGCAGTTTTGTTGTGTATGTCATTACAAACTTTTAATATTTCTGAGGAATTTGTTTCTCTTAAGCAAAATGAATATTTAATTGGTGACGATTTTACAAATTCTAATGGGTCAGTTGTTCTATTTAGATTTTTTGTTAGATTTTCAGCGATATTGCAATGAAAAGTATTGAAATCGTTAGGATTTATATTTGCATTGCATGATTTATGGGTACTTTTGCCTCTCAATTCATTAATAATAGACCAAGTTTCCCTTGCCTTATTTTTTGAGCTCTCGATTCTTGTATGATAGTACATATCTTTCGCTTTTCTAATAAGTGTTCGATATAAAGATCTGTAGCGATAATAATAGTTTAAAAATAAATTATTTTGCGTAATTTTTTTTATATAGTTGAGAGATCTCATATTTTTTGATGAACATCTTAAACCAGCTGTAATCCACGGCTTTTTTGGCTTAATTTTTATTTTTTGAATAGGGAAAGACGCATTAAAAAATTTGCTTAAATTTAAATAAAAATCGTTAAAAGGAGATATACCAGTAAAGCAACTGTACCAATTAAAATTTTTACATACTAAATGAAATTTTCCATAATTAGATTTACTAAACAATCGACCATGACGAGAATTAGTCTTAGGAAGCTTATGCTCAAGAGATATCGAAGCTAAAACGGCTTCATGATCAGACAGACCGCTGGGATTCACTGTATACGATATATTAGCAGGTTCGTAAGACGTACAGAAATAGTCAAGTAACGTTGTTGCTTCCTTAACATGCATACTTAAGTTAAAGGAAATTAATAAATTTTTTAATCTAATAGTAATATTATCATCATCCTTGAGATAATCCAGTCAGTATTTGATTATTATGAAGATACCTAGATCGGGCGTCCACAAAGAGGTGGATGACGTTTGCCCTTATTTTCACATGATCTTAGGAATTGTTATAATGGGGTACAAGAAAGTTTGCCAAAAACAAACAATTCCATAGAAGGATGGCAACGAGGGTTTGAACAACAGATTTCCGAAGATCATCCACACATTTGGAGATATATTAAAGCCATTCAGCTGGAGCAGAGCTTACATGAAATTCAAATTGTAACACTGTCACAAAATTAATATATTAAACATATAAAATTTATATTACTATTATTTACATTATTTCGAGTATATTCTCAAAATTCTCTGTTTGCATCCAATTGTGTATATTCATATGTCGTCGTTTTATTCTCATGAATATATATTATTGCATTGGAATTATCTTTTTAACACCTATGATTTATAAATTACTTAAGAAGTCGACCTACTTAAGAAATATTTCGTATTATTTCTCAATCTACATATTAATTTTTTTAACATTAAGTATAACTACGTGATTACAATTTTCTACGCTATTACCTTCATTTTAATTTCTATTAATAAGTATTAATCATTATATCGATGGATTTCTATTTGCTGGTATATGCCAATTTTATCCATTTAACAAAAATAACTTTTTTTCAAATTGTTTGAAAAAATTGATGGCTTAGAGCACAAATGTTGTATGTCCAAAAATGTCATTTTGAGTAAAATCGATTTGAATGTTGGAGGTGACTATGACGAGCTGTATAATTTTTATTAGTATTACTTTACTGAATAGTAAACCTATTTAAGTAGACGTACTATATTTGGTAACCATAAAGATTTCATCATGAAGGATATAGAGTCCTACCTATCCCATTTTCGACAAAAATGGACATACAACATGTGTGCTTTAAACCAACGAAATATTCTATACATATTTTAACGTACCACAATATTGCATTTTTGACTATGGATATTTTTTCTTACTTAAAAGTAAATAATATATGAACCTTGTTGGAAATTAGCACTCCAGTCATTATATAAGTATAGCTTACCTTAGCGCAAACGTCTTAATTATCTCTGGAAATTATGCATTTCTCGTTTTATTGATATGTAATATTTATCATTTTACACTAGAAGAATCAAAATTATAATTTTTTCAAAATAATGAGATAGGCTAGCAAAAATACAAAATATCATCATTGACCAGACTACATGTACGGATATTATTAGAATCAGTTTCTAATAATTATTTATAATTACCTGAATGACATCTAAACCATTAATTTTTCTGTCATAAAATTTATTTTAATCTCAGTCATTATAATTATTATGCAATTCCTAGTAATAACTTTATATGTATAGTTAATAAATAATAAATACCCATAGGCCCCGAATCCGCCGGGGCTCTGGGTGCGCAAGCAAATTGGCGCCACCTCATTGACAGTAAATTTTAACACAAGTTTCCAGAAATAAGAAAAAAATAAAAAAAGTGTATTTTTCGTCTTAGCTTCTAAATACTAGAAAAAATGGTTGAAAATCCATAACTTTTAAATATTTGCTAAATATCACTTACTAAAATAATATGCATTTAAAGTAAAACAAACTATAGACTTTCCACCATTCTTTACCTTACTCTAAACCCATTTTTAAAAACAATTTCTGAAAATATTATCAACGCTGTATTTTTTGTGATAAAAAAGTCGCCTCACTTGCCATTGACAACGCGTTGATCTTAGACTTAAGGGTTTATTATTCTTGATGTATAAAAGCCTATGACGTCAAAAAAGAACGGCTAATAACGATCTTCAATTATCAAGACAAGGGCGCTGTACATGTGCTATCGAGCAAACGGAGAACAGAATCGAGAATGGAGAACAGTTTTGCATCGAAAGTGTAGCACTGAGCTACGCCACTTCTGAAAATGTCGTTCCATTTATACAAAAGTGGCGTAGCTCAGTGCTACACTTTCGATGCAAAGGAAAAGACCTATTGTCAAATGCTATTGTCTAGCGTGATATTTAATAAAAAAATTTGAATTGTGATAAATTAAAATCCATTCAAAATATAATGTATGTAATGTAGTTTATATACATGATCAGTATGTAAGCTACAAAGATAATTCCTCGGCTATAATTTTAGCTAAAAGTATGGATCTACTAAACAGCGGAGAGTTCCAACATCGCTATAAAAATGTCAAATTACTATAATAGTCTTGATTTATTTTTTAATGCTAATAAGACTAAGGTACTTAGATTTCATAACAGGCAATAGAACGTTATACCTCTAGAGATTAGTTTTGACAATGTCTTTTTAATAATGGGAGTGACAGTACTCGCTTTCAAGGAACCCAAATAGAGCAACATCTTGAGTGAAAAGATTATTATAGAGGACTGATCAAAAAAATTATTTCACTAAAATTTCTTTTATGAATTTACGGCCAAAGTTCGTCAATTAGTTATGATATATTTTGCACAAGTAATATGTCATAATACACCTCTGTTGATTTTTATTTTTGAACTATGTTTATATACTTACGATCACAAAGAACGGTTTGTAACTAATATGAAACTAGGCTGACGAACTACATAATCTTATTCACGACTCAAGGTAACATCTAATGCGCCAATCTATTTAGGGCCCAATTGTTCAATAGACTTCCCCATGAAATAAAGGAAAATAATTCATTTTTTTTTATTTTTAAAAGGAAATTGAAAGATTTTTTATTAGAATGTTGTTTTTATGATTTCTATGAATTTTATTATATTTTCTAGTTTTAGGCTTTTAATCATATTTTTTATTCTATTTATTTGTGTTTTGGCGAATCCCATACAATTGTATTATGTTGTGGAAAATAAATCATATTTATTTATTTAGCTGCTTAGTTATCTCTTTCCATTGTTATTTATCTTGCGCATTGGTATTCTATATCATTTTATTTTTCTTTAACATCCTCTTGCACTGCATCATATAAACTTATTTTCCGTCTTCCTATTTTTATTTGCCTTGGTAAGTTAATGTCAATTAATGGTGTTTGTCCATTTGGAAAATAGCGCTGGCACCAAAAGAATAGAAATCAGTAGTGAAAAACTAGAAAATCATCATAGATGAAGATGGAATCAGAAGGAACATGACGTGTGTATTTAGTTTAACGACCTAGACTTCAGATCAATTGCCTAGAACTAATACTGTTAATAAAAACCGCAGATTATTTACAATATTGACAAATTTCTGCAATTATATTATTTAGTACTGGGTTTGTAAAAAAAAATAATTTTATAATTAAATGAATAAGAGATAAATAAACAAATACAATATTTACACCTTGGAAAATATAAAAAAAATCATATATTTATTTTTTTAAAACCATCTTAGAAGATGATAAAGAAAAAAGAAGAACAATAAATGAAAAAAGAAAAAGGAAAAATAACGAAGGAAACGAAGAAAGAAGGAAACGAAGATTAAAGGAAAAGAAGATTAAAGGAAAAGAAGAACGAAATAAAAAGGGAAAAAAAAAAAAAAAGGGAAAAGAAAAAAGAAGAAAGAAAAACAAAAATAAGGGAAAGAAAAATTAAAAAGAATTTATGTAAACATAATGGTAAGTTCATTAAATTTGTTAATCTGAGATGTCCTATCCAGTTCATATTCTTTGAACCAGTGTCCAATGATACAATAATTATCTTGTTTTTTGTAAATTATTTTCACAAAAAAATAACCTAAGGGCTTTATTTTTAGATCAAGGCATTACGCCATGTACAAACATTTAGGCAATTTTAATATATGCAAGTAATTTAAACTGATATATTTGACCGCGCCCAATAAGTTAGGTGATACGGTTTCTTAGAATTATTATTTATGTTGGTAACAACCTGTTAATTATTGTGTTTTGCAAGCAACAAGTGTGGGTCCAACAATTGGAGCTAAAGAAATTATAAGCACTTCAGAAAATTATGGAGTTCAAAGTCTTTTGAAACCATAAAGAATTTTGGATCTATTACTTTCATGGGCATAATAACAAATCCATCTCTAAAGTGGGTTGGATTGAGTCTACCTCATGATTTAATAGTTTAAAGTTGACATTTATTCAAAGTGATTATCAAAATTAATATTGGATATTGAAATAAAACTAGTTTCTTTAATAGAATAATGTATACTCCAAATTAATACCACATAAAAAAAATTATTAAAGGAATACAGTTCTGGCTAGTTTCAGTTATATTACAACATATATAATAATAGTTGTGAAGAACATCTATCAGAGATTCAAAGAATTCATAATATATACGTTGAGTTTTAATTATTATTCATTAAATTTTGTTAATCAAGACGTCTGGATCTTCAGCCTGGATTTAAAGTTTAGAAGATGTTATAAAAATGTTCGGTTTCTTTTTTTTTGGGTGGACTAAAGTATAAGGTGTATGAGACTCCACACGCACTCTGAGGGCTTTAAAATTGTAAATTCAGGCTAAACTAAACGCTATTCCAGAGAAAATGATACGAGCTATTTATTAAAATTTAACTTTTATTTCAAACGAAAATCAGCAAACCTATGTTATTATAAGACAAAAAATATAAATTTTAAATAGGACATCTAGCATCTATGTTAAGATTACCGCTATTTATTATTTATGTGAATGACATATTTCACTGTCTTTATCTTAAAGTCTGCTTCCTCTTTGCAGACGATACTGAGATATCGACATTCTTGAAAATGTCACTTGATAAGGTTGAAGTATGGTTTACTACAAGTAAATTAAATCTTAGTAACCAAATCTTTATTATTTAGTATTAGCCTTGAACATGGTAATTGCAATTATGTCAATCAGGTTAAACATATAGCGTTTTCGACTGGTGAAACTGGTGCGCACTTTTTAACACTCGGTGCAACATTTGTTTTCGACTCGCAAGGGCAGTGCGAACCGGGTCAGTTTTTGAATTTTCGGTTGAAATCAGTTGAGCACAAAAAAATGAACTGGTGCGCACTTTTGTGAACTGAGTGCAAAGACAGGTTTTCAGTTTCAGTTCAGTCGTAACAAATATGGCGATGGCAAATGAAGAATTGTTTCTAAATTGTGTAAATTTTGTAGAATTTGTAAAGAAATATTGAAAACTTCTTCGTCAATTCAGACAAAGAAGATTTATTTAAGGCCAAGCGTAATAAAACTAAACTGCTAAAAATAAAAGATTACATTGAATCAGTGGTGTCGCACCTGGATTATTCCCAGGTAGGTACCATAAATATTCTTGTAAGTCCTGTATATGCATAGTATACGCTGACATCTTAAGTACTTAGACATAAGTAAATTTATGTTAATATATTGAGAAAATATTATATAATATAATAATATTAAATATTTATTTAAAATGGAAGCTTGGTTTGGATCTGGTTTGAAATTTGGAAGGTACTTCTATTTATTACTCAAATGACAACTGTCAAATATAATACAATGCACTGGTGGTCAACTGCGTTTTCGGTTGAATTAAGTTTGTATGACGTCAATAAATTAAACCAGTGCTAATCAACGAAAACTCGCACTTTACGAGTGTGAACTGAGTGTGACCAGTCGGAAACGCTAATAGACACTTTTTTGATAGCTTGCCACTGCTTATTTGACAGTTACCTTACTTTGTAAAAATAAATGTCAATGGTTGGAATGATTTTTGTAAGAACTTTGCAAATTTATTTACTTTTTGTATGTTAGTTCTAGCCCAGTTGCCATCTGTTTTCCTGATTAGAGCATTCTGCACAGTGGGGGGGCCTTTTCAATCGCTTTGTGGCTTTCCATAGATAATAATCAGTGGCTTTATCGTTTGTCAACTCAATAAGGTACTCACGAATAGATTCATTTTTGATTCGTTTTATCTCTCTTTTTAACTGCTGGGTGGCGTTTAGTATTATCTGATGTAACTCTGGTCTGATACAATTGCCTTCTATGGTCCCTTATTTCTTAAGGATAATTATTTCTTAAGGATAATTATTTCGTGTTGTTTGCTGAGTGTTATCTAAGCCAAAACCTAATGACAATTCTTTTCAAAAACCAAAATTCAAACTTAAGAGCAAACATGACGGGCGCTCCTCCGCCAAAAATCAATTTTACATTTGAGGCAGTTAAAAAAAATTGTAAAAAAAATGGTTCAGGCCAATCGTTGTAAAAATGAACCAAGAATTTCGCTAAACCGCGAAAAACTTATAGTTTTAAAGAAAAACAACAAAAATTTCAACTTTTTAATAAATTTAATTTTTTGGCTCTTTACCGGCATTCTATAACAAATATCTTAACTAATTTCTAAATAACTGTTTTTCAAAAAGATTACCAATTTTAAACAGGACCGAAGATTAACATAGTTTTCATTCCGATACTAATTCTATTAAAACAATGATACCAGTGAATATGGCAACGCTGCTAGTCTTTGAAGCCCGTGGTTAAAAGGGTAGCTGCCGTTTAGTTAAATTTGTTAATTCCTGTGTCGAAAAATAGGTAGTTGTTTTTGAAGAGGTGCGAAATTATTGTGATCGTCTTAGTTTGTTGTTGAGGCGTTGTTAGGTTTTTGTTTAATTTAGTTTTTAGTTAATTTATGAAATGAAAAATTCTGGAAGGCAAAAATGCACAGCTGACAAATTTCTATTTTATTTGTTTGCTGCCAGAGTTAGTAAATCCTAGAAAAATACGACATGTGCCAATTAGGGAAAAGAGATTGTCAAGAATTTTGCATGGTTAAAAAATGTGTAATATACAGGGTGTTTCTAAATACATGCAACAAAATTCAGGAACTGAGTGCTCGTATGAAATTAAGATGGGTCTTTTCTATAACAAAATTTCCTCAGCCCACCCCTTTTCGAGATATCACCCTTAAAAAGTGGTGACTAAAATTGAGTTACTATTTTTTTCTAAAATTTCAGTAAAGCTAGAAACTTGAAATTCTGTAATCTCAAAGGACTAACCACGGGTATTTTTTCAATATTTCTGTTACATTGTAGGGGGGTGAAATTAGCAACACTTACTTTATTTCATATCAAAACTTTTCTTCGAGATGAACTTTTATGAAATCCTTGATTTATTTAATTTTTTTTTATTCTTGAATTTTTTTCCCAAAACCAATAGCTTCAGAGAAAAAAAAATTAACACCCTAATTTATTATTATTATTTTTTAAATAAATTGAGTGGAAAACAGTGTAACGGGCTTGTAACTATCGTATCGTACACTCTGTCAATATTCGTTTCTTGCAATAATTTACACCAGTTTACACCAGAAGCGTTTTAGCCACTAATTTTGGCGAATTTTAAGAAATCATTAACAAGACATTAGGGGCTTAAATTTGGGGATTATATTAGGAATAGTGCTGTCGAGAGGAATGCATTTATTTTCATTATGATATTTCAAAATTAAAGCCCTTTTAGTTTTTTTGGGAAACTGGAAGGAATTAAAACATTAAAATATATGCATATTATAGATATTGTTGCCTGATTTATTTTGCCAAAATTTAAATATTTTGAGACATTCTTGTCCGATAATTATAAGGGGTATGAACACCTTAAGATTAAAAGAGAATTAACTTTAATTCATGAGATACAAAGCATCATAATTGTCGCGTCACAAAAACCACCTGCTGCTAAGAGAAAATTTTGATTCAACAGTATTGTATATTTTGTGTTGTAAATGAGAAAAAATTAACATTTCGTGTTTTAATAGTTATTTTCTTAATTTAATAATCATTTTCCGTATCCATATACCTAGGGTCCGATTACAATTAGAAAAACACCGCTACGTCATAACTATTATTTCGAGTTTCCAATATACAGGGTGTCCCGAAATTAGACGGTCATATTTTAACAGCGTAATCTACATACTACAAGTATTAGAAATTAAAAATTAAAAAAAAAACCGAATTCAAAAACGTGCAGATGCTGTCACCCAGAGCTGGGACGAATCCTCGAAAAATGGATTCGAATTACAAATCCGAGTCACGAGATGTGATTTGAATCACGGATCCAATGTTCGAATCCTTTTTCAAAAAAAAAAAAAAAAAAAAAGGATTCGAATCAAGTGATTCAAATCCTTTTTTTCGGATCACGGATACGAATCACGAATTAGTGTTATACTGTGATAATAATTATATTTGCTTTCGAAACTAATACTGTTTTATACCTCGGTCCTAAAATATTTAACGCACTTCCGGTGGAATTTAAAAACCTAAATTGGATAGGTCTTTATAGATCTAAATTGCAATAATTGATATTAACTAAACAAGGATAAATATTTTAAGATTTTATTAATTTAAATATAACTAAAATCTAAAATCATTTAGCTAAAAAGAACTTTACTTATTTGCAATTATCCAATTATTTATGTATGTGATAATTATTTATAAAATATTCAATGCTGTAGCTAGTTTGTATCTATAATAAATAAAAAATACAAGTATTAGAAATTAAAAATTAAAAAAAACCGACTTTAAAAATGTGCAGATGCCGTCATCACATCTTAAACAAATTTATATGGAACCATCCCTGAGGTACCCCCTTTCTAACAAAAAAAGAATCATTAAAATCAGACACCGTGTTAAAGAATTATTGCTGAACATACATAAAAAAAATATTGCGACGAATTGAGAACCTTCCTCCTCCTTTTATGAAGTCGGTTAAAAATAGGAATAAAAGTTTATATAAACATAGGTCCGAAAACGTTTCGTTTTCGAGATACAGGGTGTTATAAGTGAAGTCCAGATGAAATATTTTCTAAAATTTCTTTAGTTACCGGTTATTCAAAGTTAAAAAAAAATAAAATTTCTAATTCTACAGACCTACTAATTATTGTTTACACTTTCGAATAAGGTAACATGCTTTTCTCTTGAAAATGGCGCATCCTAGCGAGATGCAACAAATGTAGTTTTATTATACAGAAAATATTGGTTTTCCAAATTTTATAGTCAAAAAATCTGATGTGTCCAACACATGACTTTCCTATCTAGTTATTATAGGCTTTTTCTGGTTATTTTGTACAACTTATTGCAGTACCTCTATAAATGTTTAGAGGATAAACTAAATATATACATTTTCCACATACATCTATCTACCTCGAAACATTTTTCTATAGTTATTCATTGAAAACGAAAATACTGAAAAATTTAAATTTAGCAATTTTCCTACAATTTTTTCCATTACGGTCCATTTTAGAAAAATTTTGTATAAACAAAAATTATATAGATCGATATTGCAAACAACTTTTAGTTTAGTTTATAATTTTGCACATTTTGTCAAATTTCTCGAATACGGACCATTTCAGGAAATTTTGACATAAAGCAAAAATTATAGATAATAATATTAGAAGTAACTTTGATTTGAATAATTTTCTTCTACAAACATAAATACCAGATATATTCAATAAAATATAAAAACGGCCTCCCATAAAGTACCCCCCCAGATGTTCCGACTTTGTCCAAAATCTAATTATTTCACGTCAGGTCGAAATAAAACTTAAGTTTAAAATTTAGTGTTTTTCTGTGTATCGGTTCATGAGTTATGGTGGATATAGACACACAGACACACACGGCAATTTTACCCTAAGCTCCCCCTAATTTACCCACCTAAGAAGATCACCTAAGATCAATAACTGGGGTTTAGTCCAATAAATGAAGCGTAAAAAGGTAAGTATTTGTAACAAATTTTACCTAATTATCTTTAAACGTTTAGAAAATATTCACAAAAGTGTGGTATCAGAATTTCACCTTTAACACCCTATATCTCGGAAAACAAAAGTTTTCGGACCTGTTTATATGAACTTTTACTACTATTTTAGGATGTAGATTACGCTGTTAAAATATGACCGTCTAATTTCGGGACACCCTGTATATCATCTATAAATATCAATAAATAAAAAATATTTGAGTTGTTTGGTTTAAAAATAGTATTCCTACATTCGTATATTAACAAGCCACTAACCCCCAGTAGGCGGCGATAGCCAACGAAATATACCTGAATTGTAATCGGACCCTTCAGGGTACGACACACAACATTGCCAAATTTATGTAGCGAACAAGGTTCCAAATACTTTAAGGGGAGGTCGTGAAATTCGTGCGGTGTGACGTCAGAAGGGACTGGATTGCTCTTAAATAAAAAAATTCCATTCAAACACAACCCTAACGCCTTTCCGAATATCTTATTGTCGCCAACGATGCAAAATAAAAACATGGCACAAAAAATCAAATAAGGGAATCATGTACTTTTTCTTCTCAGCTAGTTACATTTGCATGGTTTCTATGATATATAATTTTAATTGAATTCTAATATATTTATTGTTTTGTTTGTCTATAATTGGTCTATTATATATTATCACATATGTTGTTCCTGCTATATAAATATGTTTTTCATAAGGTACTATATAAAGTAACCTTCATCTTTTATAATTTAAGGTGCGCGCTACTTTGGTTGCTATTTCTCCGGTGCTCCAACTTTTGTTCCAATAGACATAGAACTAGTTAGATCGATGCTACACGCGGATTTTCAAAGTCACGGTTACTATTATAATGAAGATGTCGACCCAGCTTCTGCCAATATGTTCTTTTTGGACGGCTCCCGTTGGAAGGAAGTTCGTAGTAAACTGACATCAGCATTTACACCTGGAAAACTGAAATTGATGCACGATGGTTTTATTGAGGTTTCTTTGGGATTAAAGAAGGCTCTGGATCAAAATTCAAAATTTGGTTGCGTTAATATTAAGGATGTTATGTCTTGTTTTACAACTGATGTCATTGGTAAGTATGTGAGCGGTCCTTGGGTGCTAACCTGTATATTTATCTGATATGCTTCTCAAAAGTTACAGTTTAATCAATAATTAATTATATAAAAATTCTGGTCTATATCTTTGTAACCGGTTGTAATATAGAAACAATTTTTTATCACCTTCCTTCCACCATTCTTCTACCCACAGCATATGAACATTTACGCCTTGATTCTTTCCATAATTTCTGTGGCTACTTCTGCAATGTTACTTACTTCATAATTTACTATGTAATAGTTCATATATATAGTTTTAATTGTTTTTATAAATATAGAAATGTGATAGAAACCCACCGCTCATTGCCCGGAGTGCCTTATCAGCAAAGTCAGCGCTTTGCATCTTCACGACGATGAACCCGAGGTTATAAATACGTTGTCAACGTGGAAATTAATGTTCTTTTTATTTTAATCGTATTACGATAACCATTGTTTTATTTAAGTTATAGTCCAGTAACTGAAGACCTGAAAATATGCAAAGCTGTCATTAAGTCGGTCCAGATTTCCTTTGTGGCTCAATTTTTAGGTCTTGACGGTTGCTTTCAAGGGCGAAAACTTTTACCAACACTGCTGGGTCGGAAAGGTCTCAAAATGCCCCCTAAAGTCCAAAAAAATGGTTTCCCGCTAATATCTGCCAAAATATACAAATTAGACAATTTTTGTTTAGATAAAAAATGAAGATCGTATCATTATATACAAAAATGATCCCTACCATTTTTTTCGCAAGACGAATATTTTTTGCAAAAACGGCCTTCGAAAAGACCCGAATTTTTGCACTGAATAGAAATGTTATTTTCTCACTGAATTTCCGCTCGAGGGAGTTGAGAATACATTGATTTTCATGTTTTAGACTTTGGAGATCAATTGTAGATGGCGCCAGCGGCATACCTCTGTGTAGTGCTTCGTACTACATATTACTCTTCTCTCTGTCATAATTACGTTGATAGATAAATGTTATAACCTTAAACCAGTCATCTCCACTTTGTCATTTCGACGTTTTATTTTTGTTATGTGAATGGCACTTTAGAATGTTTCCTGCCAATGTCATAGAACTTCAAAGTTGATGACATTGGAAAAACAATGGAGTGTGTGGTGGACAGCTTGGGAAAAAAAAAGAAAGAACAGAACAGCAAGAGACAAGAAACTATCAACAAATTATTTTTATTTTTCTATTTTTTCGAAGTTACGTGTTCTTGGCCTTTTAATAAAATAATTTTAAAAGAGAATTTTTAATTATATAGTTATTTTGGTTACAGAGAATACCTATATAAAGGCGAAAGTGCTTAGACACACAAAATCACCTCTAGGAAATTTTAAAATTCCAGAAGGAAGATTCCAACATATCCACGTAGACTTAGTGGGTCCTTTGAAATCTTCAAGAGGTCATAATTATTTATTTACTGTTATTAATAGATGTACTAGATGGGTAGAAGTTTATCCACTTAAGAACATCAGTTCAGAATCAGTAATCAAAGTTTTATTAAATCAGTATATAACACGCTTTGGTGTACCAGTGTATATTACTCATGACCAAGGCAGTCAATTTGAATCTAGTATGTTCAAAGATTTTAGTAAAAGGTTAGGATTTCAAAGTATCCATACAACTACTTACCATCCTCAAGCCAATGGGATGATAGAACGTTTTCATAGAACACTAAAGGCATCGTTATCAGCAAAATTAATTTCGAATAATTGGTATGATGAATTACCTTTAATATTATTAGGGCTAAGATCTGCTATAAAAGAGGACTTACAATGTTCTTCTGCAGAATTGGTATACGGCAAAACTTTACGTTTGCCTGGTGAATTTTTCACGTCTTCAAATGAAGAGATAGATACTCATTCAATATTAATTAATTTGAGAGAAAATTTCAACAAATTAAGACCAGCTCAAGTTCAGGAACATGGTATAAGGAAAACATTCGTTTCTCCAGAATTAGAAAACGCAGAATAAGTTTTCTTAAAAGTTCAAGGCATTAAAGCCGCTTTAAAACCTTGCTACGAAGGTCCTTTTAAAGTTATTCGTAGATCTGATAAACTTTTTACAATTTTAAAAAATAATAACGAATTAGTTATCAATATTGATCAGTTAAAACCTGCATTTTTATTATCGGATAATAATGAATCTATAAAAGAAGTTAAGAAAGTTACATTTGCATTAAATTCAATAGTTCATTATTTTTAGTTGTTTCATAATTTATATGTTATTTTTTTTTTTAAAGAGGGGAAGTATTGTAGTGCTTCGTACTACATATTACTCTTCTCTCTGTCATAATTACGTTGATAGATAAATGTTATAACCTTAAACCAGTCATCTCCACTTTGTCATTTCGACGTTTTATTTTTGTTATGTGAATGGCACTTTAGAATGTTTCGTGGTGGCATGAGACTCAATCCTGTTTCCTGCCAATGTCATAGAACTTCAAAGTTGATGACATTGGAAGTCACATCTGTTTTTGATTTGTGGTGTAGTAGGTGGAAAAACAATGGAGTGTGTGGTGGACAGCTTGGGAAAAAAAAAAGAAAGAACAGAACAGCAAGAGACAAGAAACTATCAACAAATTATTTTTATTTTTCTATTTTTTCGAAGTTACGTGTTCTTGGCCTTTTAATAAAAGAATTTTAAAAGAGAATTTTTAATTATATAGTTATTTTGGTTACAGAGAATACCTATATAAAGGCGAAAGTGCTTAGACACACAAAATCACCTCTAGGAAATTTTAAAATTCCAGAAGGAAGATTCCAACATATCCACGTAGACTTAGTGGGTCCTTTGAAATCTTCAAGAGGTCATAATTATTTATTTACTGTTATTGATAGATGTACTAGATGGGTAGAAGTTTATCCACTTAAGAACATCAGTTCAGAATCAGTAATCAAAGTTTTATTAAATCAGTATATAACACGATTTGGTGTACCAGTGTATATTACTCATGACCAAGGCAGTCAATTTGAATCTAGTATGTTCAAAGATTTTAGTAAAAGGTTAGGATTTCAAAGTATCCATACAACTACTTACCATCCTCAAGCCAATGGGATGATAGAACGTTTTCATAGAACACTAAAGGCATCGTTATCAGCAAAATTAATTTCGAATAATTGGTATGATGAATTACCTTTAATATTATTAGGGCTAAGATCTGCTATAAAAGAGGACTTACAATGTTCTTCTGCAGAATTGGTATACGGCCAAACTTTACGTTTGCCTGGTGAATTTTTCACGTCTTATAATGAAGAGATAGATACTCATTCAATATTAATTAATTTGAGAGAAAATTTCAACAAATTAAGACCAGCTCCAGTTCAGGAAGACGGTATAAGGAAAACATTCGTTTCTCCAGAATTAGAAAACGCAGAATACGTTTTCTTAAAAGTTCAAGGCATTAAAGCCGCTTTAAAACCTTGCTACGAAGGTCCTTTTAAAGTTATTCGTAGATCTAATAAACTTTTTACAATTTTAAAAAATAATAACGAATTAGTTATCAATATTGATCAGTTAAAACCTGCATTTTTATTATCGGATAATAATGAATCTATAAAAGAAGTTAAGAAAGTTACATTTGCATTAAATTCAATAGTTCATTATTTTTAGTTGTTTCATAATTTATATGTTATTTTTTTTTTTTTTTTAAGAGGGGAAGTATTGTAGTGCTTCGTACTACATATTACTCTTCTCTCTGTCATAATTACGTTGATAGATAAATGTTATAACCTTAAACCAGTCATCTCCACTTTGTCATTTCGACGTTTTATTTTTGTTATGTGAATGGCACTTTAGAATGTTTCGTGGTGGCATGAGACTCAATCCTGTTTCCTGCCAATGTCATAGAACTTCAAAGTTGATGACATTGGAAGTCACATCTGTTTTTTATTTGTGGTGTAGTAGGTGGAAAAACAATGGAGTGTGTGGTGGACAGCTTGGGAAAAAAAAAAGAAAGAACAGAACAGCAAGAGACAAGAAACTATCAACAAATTATTTTTATTTTTCTATTTTTTCGAAGTTACGTGTTCTTGGCCTTTTAATAAAAGAATTTTAAAAGAGAATTTTTAATTATATAGTTATTTTGGTTATAGAGAATACCTATACTCTGCTCACTAAATTATGGGGCCTATGAATGGAAATTCGGGCACCAATCGATCTTTCGACAATTATTGGCGTATTCTACGGGATTTTTTTCTGTAAAGCGCTTGGGGTATCTCGTCTATATTGCGGAATGTTCTGTGTAATTTGTGTTGCAAAATTTAATAGAAAAGTGCAAAAAAATTTTTTTTTCATGTGACAGTCTCAAATCCGGGCGCTTTGCCTAATAGTGGGTTACTAGTTTTAGAGGTGATGAATATTGACCCGAGAAGATCCTTTATATTTTCTGCGTCTTTTGCAAAATTTTCGCCAACTTCTATCGGAACAATATAGGTCCAGGATTTCAGGAAAATAAGAAAGTTTCTAAAAAATTTCTTTTATTATGAAAAACATGTTGAAAATACGAAATACATAGGAATGCTTATAATTTGTCATACGTTAAACCATTCAATGTCATCAGAATTATACTCTTCATCATCTTGCTCTTACTCTATTCCTTTCCCTTCTCCACGCGTCCCTTCCCCCTGTTTTTCCAACCCCTGTGTTGCTGTCTCGACAGCTATTTCATCCTCCTTCCCTTCAACCCCTTCTGGGTCTCGATCCATCTCTAATTCTTCCGGGAAAATACCTTCATTTTTGTTATAATTAAAACACTGTGTCGACTAACACGAACCACAGACATGCGAGCATTTCAGTCCGGCTTTCAAACATGAACAATTCTTTTCGCAGCCTGTCTTGCACTGACAAAAAATCATCTTCAAGAGTTCCGGGGAGGCCGGATCCCTTTTACATTTAATTTTATTAATTTTTCCGGTAATTTACACTCACTTTGTAAAGCAAATCTTCTAGAAGTGCCGCTGAAAGCTCTGTATCTAAAGGGCTTTCTATTTTATTTTTTTGTTTCAACCTAAAAAAAAGAATAACATTAGTAGAAATAATTATATAATAGATATAGCAACAAAAGACTTACCTCAACCCCAAATTTTCGATATATAGGGTTGGCCAAACCTCTGTCGTAGTTCTATAACTCCTACTATGCAAATCTTAACGATTTATTTGATGTATACCTGTCAATGGTGGCCAATACCAAATATCCCAAAATTATTTTCTTGTGTACAGGGTGGCCCAATAGTAAATTAGGCAAATCACTTAATTTTTTTTAAATGGAATGACCCAACTTTTTTTACAATTTAAGGTACTCTATGGTCACTAGTACATACCCACAAAATATTGTTTCTAACATCCCACCCCTTTCGCAGAAAAAAAAATTACCAAAAAATATTACATTTTCAGACGCCTATTAAAATATGCAATGCTCTCTCGAATTTGATGTTAGAATTTAAAAAACTACGATTGTATAAAGCCAATAGACCAAAGATTTTTTTGGACCAAGTTTGAATTTTTTATTTTGTACAGGGTGGTCACAAATTAATTTCACTTTCCAAAAATTTCGAGGGAAATTTTTTAAAATTTTTCAAATGTATTACCCTGTATTTCTATTCATCAACTGAAGGACAATTTCATATCCTTCCACTTCCCTATGTACTTTCCTATACCTATCTGTCGCCGTTATAAAATAAATTCAAAAGGAAGAAAATTACGATAATAAAATTTATTTGAAATTTATCCTAAAACATAAATTTACATTTTATAAAAGATGCTCAAAATGTCTGCCATTTTCTCTAATGCATACATTTATTCGTTGGGCGAATGATCGAGAAACGTTACTAAGCATATCAGTTGTAATGGAATGGAAAGCTTGCACTATCCTTTCTTTCATATTTTCAGGTGTTGTAGGTGGTGTAAGATAGACTAGATTTTTAATATAACCCCACAAAAAATAATCGGGTTTTGTTAAGTCAGGTGATCGAGCTGGCCATTTTTTTGGACCATTTCTACCAATCCATCTATTTGGAAACTTTTCATCTAATTCATCTGCCACTTCGCGTAAAAAATGCGCTGCTGCCCCATCATGTTGGTACCACATTGTTAGTCTTACAGCAAGGGAAATGTTTTTAAGTAAAGTAGGAAGATGATTTGCTCAAAAATCTAAATACATCAGACCATTTAAGTTGCCTTCAAAAAAATACGGCCCAATAACATGATCCCCAATTATACCTCCCCAAACATTTACACTCCATCTTTCTTGGCTATGTGTTCTGATGATGTTAGGATTTTCCGTGGAATAATAGTGGAAATTATGTCTATTAACGAATCCGTTCTTGTGGAATGTAGATTCATCAGAAAACAGCACTCTATAAAAAAAAAAATGGATTTTGATGCAGTTTAGTTTGTGCCCAGTTACAAAACACCATTCTATTATCAAAATCGGTGTCTTTCAGCTCTTGATGCAATTGTATTTTATAAGGATGATATTGATGCTATTTTAAAATCCTTCTAACGGATGTTCTACTTATACCTACTACTTCGGCAATCTTTTTTTGACTTACATGAGGATCTTCTATCGCTGTCAAAATTACAGATAATTGGTTATCATTATCAGTAGCACGTTTGTCAATTATTGGTTTTTTATAATCAACATTTCCTGTTTCGGTAAATCTTTCATGTAACTTTTCAAAACTTTTTTGATCAGGGATGCGTCTATCGGGATATCGTTGATGATAAATTCTTTTTGCCAATAAACAATTTCTGTCGGATTCTCCCAAAACATAGACCATGTCAATTAATTCGTTTTTCGTAAAATTCATTATTAATAGAAGAATTATCGCGATCAGTAAAAATAACTTGACACTTCATTAATAAATAATCTGACACTTCATTAAGACCCAGCCTACTTGATTGAATGTTCACTTTCAATAAAACCACTGGTAGAAATTGGATTTTTGATAGACCAATGTCTTTTTGGAATTTACTTTTAAACGACGACAGATAGGTATAGGAAAGTACATGGGGAAGGCGAAGGGTATAAAATTCTCGTTTCATCGATGAATAGTAGTAATACAGGGTGTTCTATTTGAAAAATTTGAAAAAAATGTCCTAGAAATTTTTGGAAATTGAAATTAATTTGTGACCACCCTGTACAAAATAAAAATTAAAACGTGATCTAAAAAAATCTTTGGTCTATTGGCTTTATAAAATTGTAGTTTTTGAAATTCTAACGTCAAATTCGAGAGAGCACTGCATATTTTAATAGGCGTCTGAAAATGTAATATTTTTTCGTATTCCTTCTTTTTCTGCGAAAGGGGTAGGATGTTAGAAACAATATTTTGTGGGTATGCACTAGTGACCATAGAGTACCTAAAATTGGAAAAAAAGTTGGGTCATTCCATTTAAAAAAAAAAATAAGTGATTTGCCTAATTTACTATTGGGCCACCCTGTACACAAGAAAATAATTTTGGGATATTTGGTTTTGACCACCATTGACAGGTATACTTTGAATAAATCGTTAAGATTTGCATAATAGGAGTTATAGAACTACGACAGAGGTTTGGCCAACCCTGTATATTCACTTTAACTCATTTGTGTTAAATATAGAAAAGAAAAGTAATCATTGTTTATTATTGTACTACTCGAACCCAAAATCGTGAATTTTCTTTAAATATAAGAAAGAAATATATCACAACCGACAATAACGACTTCAAAAACAACAGAAATTGTATACCAATAAAAGCAGACGATTAAGGTGAGCGCGTGGCGCGTGGGTACACGTGGTTAGGTTACGATGGAATATCATGGATCTCAGGCGGAGAGCGTAAAAATGGGGGAGATAATTCTAACAAACAGTTAAGAACCACGCTCACATACGGGGATCAATTGATAGAAATGGAAAGGTGAGAATATCAGCTTCACTTCGGTCTGGGTATTAATGTTCAAAAAATGAACAGCGGGGAACAAGAAGTATTAAAAAAAAGTCCGGTTTTCCCCGGTGTGATTAATTTTCCCGATTTCTGAAAAATGGAGCAACTTTATTAACAAAAAAAAATACATTCGAAAAGTAGATACTCTAAGCTTTAAATTGGTGTGCATTGAATAACAATATAATGAAATATGAGTTTTTAATTACTGCTTGTTTCAAAGATTTCTAGTACTCCAAAAACGTATGAAAAATGCAAATAAACAAATCAATTTTGTTTTAAAAAACCAGGAATATACTGGAAAAAAATTTCTGAGATCATTCTAGACATCTCAAGATCCCATCTAAAACAAAAATGGGATAAAAAACTATTTAAGAAAAAAAAATAAGAATGAATTACTATAAAGTGGTCCAAAATAGTGGGAAAACGCAACTTTGGCCCCTTTTTCAATGTTCTTGACAGGAAATAACGGGCTTCAAGGCACATTGATCGATTCCTATGGGTTTTCCCATTGTAATGAACTTTTAATCATCAATTTTTGACCGAGTTCTGAAACAATTTGTCCACCCGTTTACAAGCTAATCAGCATTGCTATAGAGATAAAGCAGTGGCTGAAAGACGGGACTTTTGATTGCGGTTATCTCGAAACCTGTCGAATTCTCGACAAAAATGATAGGGACCATTTTTTTAGATAATGATAAGATCTTTATTTTTTATTTAAACAAAAACTCTCTAATTTGCATATTGTGGAAGATATTGGCGGGAAACCAGTTTTAGGGTCCATTTTGGGCCCTTTCCGACGCAGCAGAGTTGGTGAAAGTGTTTGACCTTGAAAGCGACCGCCGAGACCTAAGAGTTAAGCCACAACGGAAATCTGGACCGACTTAATGACAGGTTGGTCCCTTCAGTTACTGGACTATTATTAAAGATACATTTTTGTACATTTTTTAATAAATAAAGTTTGGTTGTTTTGGGAAACTTAAAGTATTGTTAACTTAATTATATATCTGTCGAACAAATAATAAATATTTTTACTACATATAAATCCAATATTCTACTCATATTGCACGTATTATGCTTTCGTTTCTTTCTTCTTTTCATCTAGCCCGGGCTATTTGTATCCATCTTATTCTTCATCATATAATATAACTATCCAACCATTAACCTCTATTCGTACGTTATATGATTCTCCTTTCTTCTTCTCATATTTATCTTGGTCCAACTTGTTTTATCAGGTCATCTGTCCACCCCAATCTCTTCTCCAAATTTATTTATTGTATACCATCATATTTTTGTCTTAAGGCAAAATTTATATTTATATGTAACCTTTTCTCATGTAACTGTTTAATTAAATTTAATATTTTCCGTTTCTGTATCATTTTTTTTAGGCAACTGCGCATTTGGAGTAGACACTGACAGTTTGCAAAACCCCGAGATTGATTTTCGGATATATGGCGATAGAATAATAACACCTAATTTAAGAAACGGAATGAGATTGGCAGTTCCATTATTCATACCCCATAGCATTTTAAGAGCCTTCAATTTTAGACCGCTAGACCCCAAAGCATCAGATTTCTATCAAGAAACAGTATTATCAACCATACAGTATAGGGAAGACAATAATATAACTAGAAGTGATTTCATGGATCTTTTGATTAAAATGAAAAATAGTACCAATGAAGAGAACAAACTGTCTACTAATGAAATTATAGGACAGTGTTTTATATTTTATTTAGCTGGATTTGAGACTTCGTCTACTACACTAACTTTTGCAACTTTTGAAATAGCTCAGAATCAATACGTTCAGAAAAGAGTTAGAGATGAGATAAGCAGGGTTCTCAGTAAACACAACAATGAGGTTACTTATGAAGCTGTACAAGAAATGGAATATTTAGATCAAGTTGTTTGTGGTAAGTAGGTATCTCAAATAATGCAACTAGTTTTTTTTAACTAAAAAGTGACTCAAGAAGATATAAATTTTTAGTTTTCTATTCAGAAATAATTTTATTCAAAACCATTAAAAAATAATAAAAATTTTCCAAATCCTGGTTAACTGGTTTTTCTGGTGATGTACGCAACTTGTTCAACTTTCCAAAATGTTTTTTTATACGGCTGCCTCTGTTATCTGATTAATAGGTAATTATCTTAATTTCTTCTTTTGAATAAACAATCAAGATGGGTATTGGGTATATCCAAAGTGGTTAAATTTTTCCTCCTTTATGTTTTGGATATATAATATTGCAGGCTCCTTTTAGGATTGGATTTGCATTATCAGGGGACAGTGGATATTAAACTAAGATACCTATTCCCGAAATTAATTTTAATAATGAGCCCACTATCAAATGAATTGAATCAACTAACATTTTTGTTATATGATTATTCTGTTGAAAATGAAAAAGTAATAGTTTTGCATATTGATAATTATAAATACTAATTAAACTAACTCAGAAATATAAAGTTGTGCTACAAAGTAATAATATGCCGAATACGTTTTTAAATAATATTATGTTTAAATCTTTATATTTTTGTAGAAACATTACGGAAATATCCACCAATCCCAGTTTTGATGAGAAGATGCACCAAAAATTACAAGATACCTGGAGAAGATTTAGAAATTAAAAAAGGCACGTTATTGATGGTTTCTATTAGAGGTATCCAACATGATCCTGAATATTATCCAAATCCAGATAAATTTGATCCAGATAGGTTTAGTGCTGAAAATAAGAAAAAAAGACCGACATCTACGTGGTTGCCTTTTGGAGATGGACCCCGTATTTGTATAGGTAATTTAGTTTGTTTATTTTTGTTTGACTGTAGGCTGCGACTAGCCTACAGTCTTATTTTAATTTCTAAAACCGGGGTAGGTAACTAGGATAATCCCATTGGGATTTTTTTGGCTTTCACTATGCTCTGCTCTAATACTATGAACTTCCCAATAATCACACAAGCTCAAAAAGGTATATATTTTTTTTTGAGTCTCCTTTAGTCCTGTTATTATTTTGTAAACTCTCCTAATAATTTGTTACTGCTGACATCAAATGACTCAAGTCTCACAAAGCTTGTTTGAGTCTTGCAAGACTATCCGCAATCTCGTTATCCTCCACCCCGTTATGTTCATGGACCCAAGTGGGAGTAACTGTACTTTCTTTGCCTAGCTCATTCAGTTTTTCTAGCTGATTATGTACTGTTTTTATAGCTATAGGACATGATAATATCTTGTATGCGATAGTTCTCTAGATATTGAATTGAATACACTTCTCATTGGCGTAGATTTCCACCAGAAAGATACTTGGGTATTTATCCAAATTTTCAGAGTACCTACTTGGTTTTTGGCCAGCACACTCCTGTTCCAATTCCTTCTGTGATTTCAGAACCATCCGTATACCATTGAATTACATGCCTTTCGATTGCCAACACGATGGATTCTTGGCTCTTTTCTCGCACTTGCTGTTTCGTGCAGTAGAGCTCTATGGTTTTGAAGTTTATCACAAAACATAATTTTTTTCTTATTTCGTCCTTGACATATCTCAAGCATCTGAAGTCCTGGTGCTACTATACTTTATTTTGGTTTTATATTTTGTCCTTTTTGTCCCATTCTGTGCCATCAAATGTAAATTACCTTCTTTGCGGACAGGTTTTCTTGACACTGGTAATGCAAACACAGGCTAGTCTTTGTAATTTTAAGAAATTAGCTCTCGTAGTAATTAGACTTTTGTGGACTTGTTTACTACTTACTTCTCATGCATTTTCCAAAAAAGTTTATTTTCCAAATATATAACTTCTTTTTCCATTCTATATCTACCATGTCTAATTTGACGCCCAAATAACTTTATTTTAAATATTAGTAAATAAAATTGCAGTTAAAAAGTTTTGTAATGTAACAAATACTGTAGTTCTAGTTTTCACATAAGTGACTTTAGTTAAGATACATTTTTATTATATGAGGAGTTCGCGTTCAAAACCAGTTATATTCATTTTTATAAAACTTTCAGGAAAGGAAAAAAATGCTTCATATTTTGTACTTGAAAAAAAAGTGAGATTCTGTGAAGGGAATTTTGTTTGAAATAGTTTAACAAAAAGAGCCATTGACTGTTTTTTCAGAGAAAAATAAAATAATTTTGAGAAATTAGCCAAAAAAATATTACTTGTTTATTGAAAAAATTGCAAGCAAAATTAAAAATCACTAAAAATAACTTTTACTTTCTCAAGATTAAAAAAAAATATTTCTTTCCCAAAAAAATATTAGAGGTGTGTGGCAAAGGATCATGCACTTTTCTTATGCAAACGGGAGTACCGTCAAAATGTCTGAATTTTTGATATGTTAAATAACTTGTCCCCATCAAAAGTGTCCATGGGCCCAATCGTATCCTATGACTATATTTTGAGATACAGGGTGTTGAAGTAAGAAATCCCTAATTCTTTAAAATGGACACCATAAATCACGCTTAAGTTTTTTGCTCATTCTGTGTAGTCAAAATACATACTTAACTACTTTAATTAAAATATTGTACCTTACAGGGTGAATAATGATTCGGAAAATCTTTTTTGGTCAAAGTAGGTATTCCCACCGAACAAAAATAGCTAAAATACTGAAAACAAAATCGTCTAAAACTTATAGGTTACAAAATATACAGGGTAATCAATTTTTGTGAAAATCTTCGGAAAAATTATTTATTATCATAGTAGATATAAAAAAGAAAAATTTCAGGCATGCAGAGTCTTTAGCTTTATATTTTATCATTACGAGTATACAGGGTGATTCTTAACACGGTATCAGACCCAAGTCGATTTAAAATGCCTTGGTTGTGTCGATTACAACAAGCTTAACGTCTGAAGTAAAAAATTACGGAGTTACACGATGTTAAAGATTATCTATATTTCCAAGTTTAAATCATTAAGTACTTAACAAAACGACTTGCATGCCTTTGCATAATGAAAATATAAAAATATGCAGGTTATTCGAAAATTACGATTATTTTATTACCCTATATTCATATCATATTGTTTTGAGAAGCCCATGAAAAATCAAGAGAGGAACAGGTAAGCCGTAAACTATAAAAATATCAACAAATGTTTCGTGAAAATTAAATTACAATAATATGTCTGCTCGACTTATGCTAAATATTTGAAACCAATAACATGAAAATACCATTTCTTATATGAATGAGTACCAATAAGTAGATATGACATTTATACTTCATTGTGTGCATAACTATTACTCAATGGATTTCCTAGAAGAAAACTCGCAATGAAACAGTAGTTAAGAAATGGATAATTTCCCAGATTTTTCTGCTTACTGACTACTTCATTCTGAGGCTCCATTAAATGTTTTTAATTTCTAGTTATTCCAAAAACTATGTCAGTTTGACAAAGTTTAGTATTGGCTATTTAAAATATTAATGTATGTATATTTATAATCTTTTTCAATAAAGAACTCACAAGCAATTTATTTTCTAATATTTGGCAATAATTTTATATATTGTTGATTTTTCCACCTTGCAAGTTCAACTGTAACCATCCTTCAAGGGATGCGACTTAAAAAAAAAATGTATTGGGGGCTTTACCTCATTGGTGGCGTGAATGGAGCTCATAATCTTATTTAAATATACAATACAAAGAGGCACTTATGACAATACTCGAGCCAAATAAACCTGTAATCCGATCATAAATCATTTCTGCACATCCTACTGAGACATACCATATAATCAACTTTTTGTACCGAAATAAAGTATGACCTTGTATATGTTATACTATTTTTTTGATGAACAATAATTATTTTCTATTTTTTGGCAACAATTTTAACATTTTGTTGATTTAACTTACATATTCAACCGCGTAAGTACGAATTTTTTTCCCTTTGCAAATAGTACAAGGGGTATATTCTTAATCTAAAACAGTATGTCAAAATATTTAATATAAGATATTTCTCTTGAAAATATCTACTTATCTCAGTATATATTTATTGTTTAAAATTCATATATTTGGTAAATATTAAGGTATATTTGGAAAACTAACCATAGGATCTAATTTTACTAAAAATAATTTTGAACGAGTACATCGAGTACTATACGATATAAAATATTGAGAAACTTCGACGGTGATATTTTTTTTCTCGGTATTTTAGCTATTTTTGTTCGGTGGGAATACCTACTTTGACCAAAAAAGATTTGCCGAATCATTAATCACCCTGTAAGGTACAATATTTTAATTATAGTAGTATGTATTTTGACTACACAGAATAAGCAAAAAACTTCCAAAAATATTTAAGGGTGATTTATGGTGTCCATTTTAAAGAACTACGGATTTCTAACTTCAACACCCTGTATCTCAAAATCTAGTCATAGGATACGATTGGGCCCATGGACACTTTTGATGGGGACAAGTTATTTAACATATCAAAATTCAGACATTTTGACGGTACTCCCGTTTGTATAAGAAAAGTGCGTGGTCCTTTTTCAAGTAAACACACATTTTGTTAACAACTTCTCCAGTTACATCTTTCTCTATGGTGGTTGCGTCTATGCATTCCAATAAGTTTTTGTACCAGAAAAGGTCTTTCCTACTTTCCCATTCTTTGCCAAAATGTTCTTTTATGATTTGCTTTAAGGTGTTTTTCTTTTTATCCGGTATCGAATTGCCCAATGGTTGTCTGCTTAGGTCTATGTCATTGTCAGATTTCCCTTTTTAAAGAAGAGATTCCCAGGTAATGGCAGGTGAAACATACCTGTAATATTGGTGTGTAATCACTTTAATAGTTTTTTCTTTCTTGTTATCAATAAACTTTTTAATATGTATTTTTTACAATCCAAAATTCCTTTTATTTTTTCAAACACTTTTTCTAGTTCTTTTACATTGAAAATTTGCCAATCAGTGCCAAGAGTTTTTACCGAACTTACTTCTGAGTAAATTTTATTGTATTTTTCTTTAAATATTATGACGGGATTTGCTCTTAAAATCTTTTCCACCCGTCTAAAAGCTCGAACCGCCGGAAGAAAACTATGTCCTCGAACTGGATATGTTATGATAATTTTCTGTACACTTGTGTTTTAGCCAGTAAATTAAATATTGAATGATATGCGAATTTTTATTTTGGTCTCCACATCCATCGCAGATTAATCTGATAAGGTTTATATTTTCACAATTTAAAGCTACAAGACGATGCAACAATGCTGAGCTAATTTGAGAAGCTCCTCTTCCAGCTAAGTCTTTCGTCCAAATATAAAATGTTGGATCTGTTAAAGTCATGAGCACGCAGCAAAAGGAATACAGGCGAATTTGGTGAGCATAGAAGGCATCTCCAATAGGTGTACGGGGAAGAGGCTGAACCTGTTGAAGGTCAAAACAAAAAGTAATACTGTTTTCTGGATTTTCACGGCAAAGTTCATAGAAAGTATTGGCTATTTTTTGTGCATGCGGTATTCCAGTATAATATTGTTTTTCTTTTCTGGATCATTGCTTTGTTTTAACTGCTCTTTCGTACACTTGGAGCACACATAGGAGGCAGGGGATGAGAATCAAATATTAAAATCATGTATGAAGACATATCTAAACATATCATAAGAGACCAGGTCGTTGGGCGCACATTTTTCGATATACAATTTTTTCACTGAAAGATTTGCTGAAAGGTGTGTACGTTTAGATTTTTTCTGTTGTAATGACTTTCTTTGTTACGCAATTTACGCAATTTACCGATGAACTCTTGTACTTTTTCCTTTTTAGTTTTTAGTTGCACTTTTCTGGAACTTTCTATTCCTTCCCATTGTTTTACTAGGAATGCTACCCGTCTCCAAAATCTTTGTAAGGGGTCTGTTAAACTGTAAAGAGCATTTTGTATCAACATCATTTCATTTATTTCGTGATGTATTTTTGGCGTTAGAATGTAATGCTTAAATAAAATAATTATTTATATCATTTCAGGTATGCGATTTGGAATGCAGCAAGTGAAAATTGGACTGATAACCATAATACAAAATTTCAATATTTCTCTTAGCGAAAATACAAAATTACCGCTTAAATTTAGTAAATTATCGCCATTGCTGAAAACTGAGGAAGAAATTTGGATGAATTTAGAAAACTTGTCAGTTTAAATAGCTCCTATAAGAAATCATTAGGTAGAAGTTGAAATAAGTAGGTACTTACTGGAAAATAAAATTAAATATACTAAAAAAAAATAACTAATTACTTATATAGTTGTTACTTTTATAATATAAAATTAAATACTAGATTTTTTGTATTTTTTTACCTTTTTTATTACCCAGCTTTAAGGTTAGTCTTTTTTTACAAAATTTTAATTAATTTTTGTTAAATAATATGATAAAAATTGTTTTAAGAATAACTACAAAAAGGTCCTTATATTTAAGTTACATAGACTTATCTTTTAAATAACTTTGGGTACCTGTGTAAAACACAGTTAAAAAATCTAGGGTGTTCCAGTTGAAGCTTTTAAAAAAGCATTTTAGGTTATGTACATTCAAAAATGTTTTGCGGCAATCCTGTATGCATAAAATGATTAAAATTTGACGTGATTAAATATACAGTCTTTCCCAAGGTTTTTCTAAATAGTAACAATTTCTTAATTTAAAAAATTTCAGCATTAATCTCCTTAAAGATCTGATGAATTTCTGTTGTCTCCATGGCTTGCTGTTATTTCCTTAATTCAATATTCTCGACTGGAATTCGACTTTTGAGCTTTTTTTTACGAGGGCCAATCAGAAGGGTTCTCTTTTCTTCCTAGGCAACCCCCTTCTATCACTCATTTGACCAGTCGATTTCTTTCTATTAAGAAATTACAGCTCAGACGCTAATTTAAAAACATATTTAGCTGCAATTTTAAAAATAACGTATAACTTGTTTTGTAAAAAGCAAGGATTTGGACAACGAAAGTCAACAGAGAAGATCTATCTGATAGACTCGATAACTTGAATAAAAGTTATTGACTATAAGAAGACCATTTTGAGCGAAGAAAAATGATTTGAATGAGTTATTATGGGGGTTTAAAGACGTATTTTCAGACCAGGCGGGTGTGATTAATTATTATCAACATGAAATTAAAATGCGGGACGAATCGCCATTTTTCGTAAAATCTTATCCGATACACCACGCGTACAAATAGGAAGTGAGGGCTCAGATTAAATAAATGGAGAATTGGGGGGTTATTCATGCTGAAAGGACGGAGTTTGTTAGCCCATTGGTTAGTGTTAAAAAAAATGGATTAGTTCAGGTTTGTATAGATGCGCGATTTTTGAGTAGCAGGAGGTCAAAAGACCATGTGATGCCACTTAACCCCAATGAGATTGTGTACAGTTTCCAAAAGGACAGGTACTATCGACAATCGACTTAACTGCCAGTTACTGATAAATTCCAATAAAATTGGGTCATCAGATATATACAGGGTTCTTATACGAGGAGAGAACGTTTGTTTTTCAACGGCTACCATTTGGGTTGTCCACATCGGTGGGAAGTTTCATTAGGGGGTTGTTTACCGTTTTAGGGAGCGATACTGAAAATTAGTCCACGGTTTGTGTTGATGATTTGATCTTTTATTCCGAATCTCCGGAAATGCACATTAGACATTTAAGGATAATTTTTGAAAGGTTTAGGAGCGCTGGAACTACTATTAAACTGAAAAAATGCCTTTTTGCCAAGAAAGAAGTTATTTTCCTCGGCAACGTTTTATCAGACAATGGTAATATTATTGATCTAAAACGATTCGAGGTTATTAGGAATTTCCCTAGTCCCCGAAATATTAAGGACTTAAAATCCTTTTTGCGAGTGGTCAATTATGATTCCCGATTTTGCGAATACTACTCTGAATTAACGGTGTCTTTAGTTAAACTGCTAAGAAAACCACAAATATGGAAATGGGGGGGGGGGTTGAAAAGGTGGAAGCCTTTGTCCATGTTAAAGGTCCTTTTATAAAAGCTTGTACTTTAAAACATTTCGATGTGAATAAAAGGTATTATATTGAAACTGATTCGTCGAGCTACGCTATAGGTGCCTGTCTATTTTAATTGTATGATAAAACTGAAGAAAAAAATACAATTGCTTTTGCAAGTTGAACTCTTCAAGGAGCTGAAACGCAATATACAGTAACAGAAAAAGAAGCAGCTCCCATCGTTTTTGCGTTGCGCAAATGGCGAGTGTTTGTATTAGGACCGCCCTTGACGATTAAAAGCAACCATAAGGCCCTTTTATTTTTAATGTCGTACCGGTTGTTGACTGCACGCTTATCAAGATGGACTATGTTTGAAATTAGTTATTGCAAGGGTTCTGATAATATTTTGGCGAAAGCGTTAGAGCGTAATCCGGAGAGGAGTCGCGAAGAAAATAATGCTGAGATACCAGATGAAACAGTTCTATGTATTTTCAGATTGCAGAATGATAATATAATATTGTATAATATAATATAAGGGACAATTAAAAATATCTTTATTAGCAGATGGCATACGGCAAATGGCTACAATAAAAACTTATATATTCATTATTTTTTATTACCTGCCATCACTAAGTGATCTAGTAAATAGAATAAAATATTAAAAAAGAAAAGAAGAACATGATTATTTCACAAAATTGTCAGCCAGATTTTATTGTGTGAGCCAATAAGGGTGGACAGTGAAAAACCAAAATTCTTTAAAAATAGTATATACATTAAACAAACAAAATTTCAGTCTAAGCGGGATGTTTCCAGCCTAACGACAACACTGCTATGTTGTAGTTGTTTCAAATTTCAGAGCAACGTTTTTTAAACGAAATCTCTCTTCTTCCAGTTGACCTTTGACCGCTTTGACCAAGCTGTATATAGCAATGTTGCCGGTTCAAATAAGAATATGTCCTTAGACGGAAGCTGAGTATAACAAGTTATACGTAATTCATTATAAAAAAACAACATTTTTTTTATAATATGTAATTTTATTATTTGATGTTTGCAGAATTTTACTGACCTTATAAATAATTATACTTGACAACACCGTCTCAATAATACCAATACAATACCAAAATTCTCTAGAAATTCAAATTCACAGATTGTCGATGCAACCGGCCAAATTATTAGTGTTTTAAGGATACGCATAATCATTAAGATTTTTTACTTGGAACACTATATTCGATTTAATTTATCGAAATAGATATACTAGCGTAATCTATGAACATAATGTTAAACTTTTAGTATATTTTTTAAAACCATTTAATACTGAGGGCGTTAGCCAAGACTTAAACAGACGAAAATTAAATGCGCGTTTAAGACTGGTTTTAAGAAATTTACTAATTAGCTGTTTTTTAATTTTTTTTTTTAATTACTACATACAATTGGATTTACTTAACAGTAGGAATTTTTAAATATTTCCATTTGTTGCTTTAAAAATATTTTCTGAAACCGATTCTGCTTATACACTTATCTTATTTGAAAATAAAATAAAATTTGATAAGATGCATTTAAATAATTGCAGGACGTGTGTTTTCAATGTGACTGAAATTATTTTTCAGATATAACTTTATCCTTTTAATATTTTTGTGCTGTTTTGTAAAATGTTTTTGACACAGAACATCATATTAGATTTACTGGGCATTTTTGTGGCCATAATAGCAATTTTTGCAGCAAATCACTTATGGACACTTGGATATTGGAAGAGGCGAGGAGTTCCTGGCCCAGGAGGCATATGCCTCTTTGGAAGCATAAAGGACGTTGTTTTAATGAAAAAGACTATGGAATGTTTCTTCAGAGACTTATATAGTGAATATAAATCGAAAGGTAAGTTATCGTTTCAAATAGTATTTAAGTGTATGCACAAATTAGCAACGATTAGATAAAGAGAGTTTTATACAGGGTGGCGCATCTTATACGCGTCGGTCTCTGTAGGGAAAACGACTTAAAATTTGAATTTTTTTTCTTAATAGTCATATACAAGGCCATTAACACTACAAATTAAAAATAATTTGGATTATACAGGGTTACCCAAAAATAGGAATTTATATCAAAGTTATGTTTTTTGATGGTGTCTTTTGATTTCCCGGAAAAAATAAAGTAAAGTTTCTGTAATGTTTCCTATACCTATCTCTTTTGGTTTTTGAATTATTTAAATGATTCTTAATTTGTAAGCTTGAACAACATTACCGGTTATTTAAAACACATCAACAGTCACCTGCGATATGCGTAGCCAAGATATTAGACTAGAATATCGAATAAAATGCAAATTTTTCCATTTCATTTAGTCTAATTTAATTCGACTTACATATGGAGTTGAATAATATCCCTATTTTAAATGGCACACCCTGTATTTAATAACATAAACTGATAGACATTTAAATTATCTTTCATTCTATATAAGATTTCCCTAAACTTAAATTCGATGGATTTTTAGTAAATAGCTGTTTTTTATTTTTAACATACGGATTTTATCATAATAATTTTTAATCATAGTAACCATAGTAACTCAAAATACGGTACTGAACGAAAAAAAGATTTTTATCACTTTTAAATGTTATATAGCTTCAATGCAAACCAAAACTATAATTTTTTTAATAAAAAAAAATTTCATGACAAGAAAATTTGAATTATTTGAAAATTACACACAAATGAAAAAGAGTAAGAAACAAATTGAAAACAAAACAAAAAATTAATTATAACAAATGTTCAAAGTGAAGCCCATCTCGTTCTAAACACAACTGAACTCGTTTTTTAAAGGATCGTTTTTTTTGAGAAGAATTTCTCCAATTACTGTCTGAAAAGCAGCTCTTATTCTAGCTTTCATATCTTCCGAAGTAGTTAGTGGGGTGTTATAAACTATACTTTGTATGTGTCCCTATAAAAAAATCCAACAACTTCAAGTCTGGAGATCTTGGAGGCCAATTATTAACAAAACGCCGGTTTAAGTATCGCCGTACTCAAAGTTGAAAATGTGCGGGGGCTCCATCCAACTGCATACACATTTTCTGTCTAGTATTTAAAGGTACATTATCAAGGAGCCCACACATTCAAGGACCCCAATGTTGATGATCAAGAGTACGAAAGACGTGAAGATTTTCATCACTATAATAATGAAACAGAACATTATCAAAAAATTCCGCATCTGACTCTACTTTATCCATAACCCATAAACAAAAATCGATTCTTTGTTGAAAGTCCCTTTGATACAGTTCTTGGTGTAGCTGTATCTTATAAGCATGAAATTTATGTTTTTTTATTATTCGTCCAATACTTCTCCTACTTATTCCAGTTTCTCTACTAATAGCTCGATGACTTGTGTGTGGGTTTTCTATTAGTGAGCCAATAACCCAAAATTGATTATCATGATCTCCTACATCAGTCATGTCAGGTTTCTCTCGATCTGGGTATTTTTAGCCGTAAACACTAGTAGCCAATAAACAGTTTTCATGACACTCACCAAGAACAAGCACCATATCAATTCTCTCTTCTTTAGAATAAGTTTTTATGTTTCAAATTCGATTTTTCGTACATTTGATATCTAACTTACTAAATAGAAATGTCAAACTCGCGTTTGACATTTAAATTCAATGGTCACTTTGACGGAAAAGAGTATTTACAAAAATTAGCTATGGTAAACATAAAAACAGATATTTACTAAAAAACTGTTGAATTGAGGTATAGGGGTTGAATTTAGGTATAGGGAAATCTTATATAAATTGAAAGATAATTTAAGTTTAAGTTATTAAATACAGGGTGTGCTATTTA